>WHYT01016809.1:146925-264954 GCA_009806455.1 Tetrax tetrax
TTTTTTTTTTTTTTTTTTTTTGAGACAGGCATCTGTAGTTTGGTCACTGGAAATATCATTTAGGAACAGAGCTATCGCATCTGAAATGATTGAAAATACTTTTTTTTTTTGTGGTTTTGCTTTAATGTCCTCTCTACTCTTTTTCCTCTACAAGCAAAACCTTTTCTTATGTTTGCAATAAACCATTTTATTTTTGTATAATCTTCACAAGATAATTACTAGTTTAATTTTATCCTCCAAAATTATCTCTTTCTTAGGACACTGGAAAACTTTCTCAGCTCCATCCCCCTCAATTTTTTACGGAGTTCAGCAAGGTGGTAGAGTAGTCAGAGATCCCACTTCAAAAAAACTATGGTTACTCAAATTATTAGCAGATGTAGTACAGCAATTTTAAGACTGGTTTTCAGCCTTTTTCTACTTGTCCCCCAGCCAATCCCTCACTCATGTAGTCATCACAGGCAGCTCTGAGCACTGGAAAGGGAACACTGGAATTTGTCCACCCTCTGAAATCTGCAGGGAGGGTGCTTGAAGAGGGATGATACTGAATGTTGCAAGAAGGAGCCTGCAGGGAATGGCACATACATGTCTCTAGTTTTCCCCTTTCTCCTGTTAATCTAGCTTTCATTTCTGTGTAAAAGCTGCTCATACAAACCCCACATCTGCTACCAAGAATCTGCTTATTGTTAAACCTGGTAACCTACAAGCAAATGCATAACCAAAGGACCCATTTGGAAATGGCAATCTTTTATTCTTGTGCCCCTTTGTGGCCCAGTGTCGCACAAAAGCAGTGTCTCAGGTGACTGTGAGAAATGATGTGACCAGACAGACTTCAGTACGGAGAAAGACATCCTTCAGATGTCATCCTTCAGCAACACAAAAGCTACTAACCAGTTAGAGAGGCAGACCGCAGGTATTTTACTGCTCCTGAGCAGTAAAAAAAAAAGCAGGTAAAATATGCCCCAAATACTTTCCGATGGGTTCATTTTATAATTCATCACAATACACAACTAAATATGCATTATGAAAGTAGATGATAATTCTAAAGCTAAAAGCAGTCCTTATCCAATTCCTGACCGATCTCTAATAATGTTAACTGAGAATTAGTAGTGCCTCAATCATCTCCCATTTTAAATGTCTGCATTTTCAGATTGCCTAGACACCAACACATATTAACCATCACTGTTCAGATGAACTTAATTTCTTCTGACCTCCCACATTAACGCTTTCAGGTTTACTTGCATGAGAAATGCTTAACTGTTCCTTCATAAACTGAACAATTTACATCTTATTTGAAGTACACATCAGTGCCTCACACAGACCTCATGAGAGTGCTCATTTCTGTTTTCTGTGCATGTCATCAAATCTTCCACTTACATTTTTTTTCCCCCTTGATATGAAAGGCAGTCAGAAGGGAAAAGGACTTTGCTGGACCACTTATGGAGTCATACTTTCCTAGTTTTCTCCTGGTGGAAGTAAATAATCGTTCTGCTTTTTGACACAATGAGCAAGCCTGTCAGAATTGCGGAGGACTTTATATATCTACAGGATTCAGTTTACCAAAAAAGCTTCCTGTTCTTGTCTACAAACCTTGTGCTACAGCTGAAGATAACTTGCCAAGAGCAACAGCCTCAGTAATGTTTTTACACCATATTATTTGGACCAAGTTACAGTTCACTTCCTTCTTTTTAATGCATCGTATCCAGCACTACATAGACATCCTTCCAAAGTGGTCCTGAATTGTTGACTGTGCTTGTTATAAATAAAGCTGTGAGTGAATGAAGAGACAAGGCTAGTGCTTCTTCTTATTTTCAAACTCATTTTGTGGGATTTGAAATCATACTTTTTGTAGTCATGATGAAGTTTTATCCCTAGAGAATTAATAGAATGTAACATTCTAAATCTAATATGCTGTGAAAAAAAGCAACCCTCAGACCTTTATTAGCATGTATATTGGTTTCAATTACATGCAAGAATTAGAGTATTCAGGTTACCTCTAGGTCAGAGATAATGGGCATGATGATTATGCAGGGCTCTTTTCAGGGATTATCGACACAGGGAAGTTAGCACACGATAAGAATCACAGTGAACTGACAATGCAAACTAGCTATTGCAGGGAGCAGAATAGGTTGGTCTGTCTGAAGAATGCTTCAGAGGAGGAGATTAATATGGTTATGTAATCTCATGGGTTTCTTAGAGGTTCACTAATCCACTCTCCTATTTAAAATCAAAATCAAACCATTCTTCTGCCATCTTTGTCTCTGCACCTCTAGGTCAGCCATTTAAACTGGACCCCAAATCTGCTCATAGAAAATTGAAAGTGTCTCATGACAACTTGACAGTGGAACGTGATGAAACATCCTCCAAGAAGAGTCACACACCAGAGCGATTCACAAGCCAAGGGAGCTATGGAGTAGCTGGCAACGTCTTCATTGACAGCGGGCGGCATTACTGGGAAGTGGTTATAAGTGGGAGTACATGGTATGTGTTTAAAAATGTATGTGAAAAGAATTACTAGTTCACACCGTGCAGGTCCTGCTGCAGTTTCTCTGATAGAGACCAGTAGCAGACGCATGGGGAACAGTACAACAGCAGGACAAGCATGTACTTTCACATAGTTTGTCAGGCTGTTTTCGCAATCTCCAGCAGTTTCGTTCTCTGGAACTAAATCTGCCAGATAGATCATGTTTATATTTAGTGGCCTTCACAGGACTTTTACTCCATGGCTGGGGATGGTTGTTTTTTGAACTCACAGATGGTACATTTTAAGATTTTAGTGAACTGGAGAGCTCAGACAGTTTAATCTTTTTTTATACAACAGAGCAAACTTTGTAAGAGAGGTAATTTCTTTATTAAATGCGAAAGATCTTTGCATCCCTTAGTAAGGAAAAAACCCAACAACAGAATATGAAGACAACGTGACGATCCAGTTTCACAGAGGTGTAGGTCAGATTGACTTCTGGGGAGGGGGCGCGGAGCAGCAGTGCTGCAGGTCCCTGCCCCAGGCTATGAAGCAAGGGACAGGAAATGGAGGAGTGCTCCTGAATGATCCTCTGTGTCCTACGGTGGTGGATTTCAGGGGCCCTTCAGTCAGTAGAAGCGATGTGATCCTTTGGGATTCAAAGGCAATAATCATGATGGAAGTTAATGGAGTGGAAAAATCAGTAAGATCTTCAGGTATGCCCACTGTCTCCAACAAGAAAAATGCTGTTTGCCTGTGCCAGCACTAAGGAATGGAAATAAAGTAACTTATGGCACATTAATCTCTGTTGGTTGAAAGCCCAACAAATACTGCAGTGTCTCTAGAACGTGAGAAACTTACATTTCTGTTATATATGAGAAATCAGGTATTTGCCCTTGGTGTCCATTAATGAGAACATTTTCAGAATCCTTTTACCCTGCACATCTTGTCATAAATTATGGTTTGCAGAGCAAATGTCTTCACCTACAATTGCTTCCTTTGGCCCAAAATCCTGTCTCAAAAATGCTCATTTGAATCTAAAAACCACACCAACATCTGGCAAAGCATATTTGGGAATGGCAAAAATAGGTTTTTTAATGTGTCCTTTGATGTTTACTCTTGCATTCCTTCTTCTGGGCCATATATTAAAGGAGCAAAGAGAGATCAGATTAGCTGGCAGATAGCAATGTATTTTAAAATAAATGAATTCCTCTGTATTCATCTGTTTGGAAGTGGAAATTGGAGGCCCACTGATTTAAACTCTGAGTTGCTGAGTACTCAACAGTTTTCCTTTTGAATACCAGAGATGAGTGCTCCAAAAAATTACCATAGCAGCCAAACTACAAACAATATCAGGGACAATAGAGTTTCCCTGACCTCTCAGAACCAAAAGAGAGATGGGAAAAAACATTGCGGTGAAACATCACTTGATTAAAACTTAACCAGCAGAAGCAAGAGGCTGGGGGATTCCAGTCCTCTGGGCTAAGGTTTGACTTTACAGAGAGACAAAGGTGGCAGGAAGCATTTGTTTCTTTGAGTGTTTTTTTTTTTGTTTTGCAGGTATGCCATTGGCATTTCTTACAAGTCAGCACCGAAGCACGAGTGGATTGGAAAGAATTCTGCCTCCTGGGTGCTTTGCCGCTGCAATAACACATGGGTGGTGCGGCACAACAGCAAAGAAATCCCCATCGAGCCTGCACCTCACCTCCGGCGGGTCGGGATTTTGCTGGACTATGACAATGGTTCCCTTGCTTTTTACGATGCTTTGAACTCCCTACACCTCTACACTTTTGACATTACATTTGGGCAGCCGGTGTGCCCCACGTTCACTGTGTGGAATAAGTGTTTGACCATTATAACTGGCTTGCCTATCCCTGACCACCTGGACTCCTCTGAGCAGCTCGCATGACTGCTAAAAGCCAAAAGGTAGGACAACACGTCTTCCCAGGGTAGCCAAGCAGCTGCCTACGGGAGTTTGCCTGGAGCTGGTGGACCGCACAGCATCCCAGCTGTCACTGCCAAATCTGGCCAGAACTGAGGAGGGGAGAATAGCTCTTTACTGTGTACTTTGTACAGAAGGACAAGAAGTGGCTTTAATAATATCTTAGAACTTTCTTTTGCAGTTGGTTTTGTTTGGTTGGTTTTGTATTTAGTCTCTTACAGGAAGATTTATAAATTATTTATAAAAACAAAAGCTAAAAAAAAAAGAGAGAGAGAGAAGGGAAAGCCTGGTTTGGACACCTGGAAAATGACTTATTTGTTTTGCACATTGGTGGTCCTATTCAGTAAAGTTTCATCAGTCCTTATACATCACCTTATTTTACAGCGGATATAAGCAGGAAATGGGAAGGATGAAAACTTCGCAGTGGACAAGTCAGTATACTGCAGGTTTTACTCGTGCCAATATTAGTGCTCTCATTGCCAGTCCTATTGAGTGTGAGATCTCCTAATTTCTACATTGCACATGGGAATGTGCAGACCAAAAAGAATAAAAATAAACAAATGAGGAAGTGGAGCTAGCCAGTAAAGCAAAAGAAGAAAGTTGAATTTACTTCTGTTCACAGGGCAGTGCTCTCTGTTCATATAAAACATGTGGAATATCTCCTAGAAATGTGAGTGAATAAATCATCTGGTGATTTATTTTATTGATGGCAACATTCCCATCTACTAGTGCTTTGCTTTTGTCTTTGGGAAACATTGTAGAATCACTGAGGATGTGAAAGACTGATACTATCTTTGAAATTCAGCAACACTGGAGGAGAGCAGCCAATCCAAGGTCTAACTGTAGACTAATACGATAAAGCACGGCATCATTTAAGGACTGATTGTAATAGAAGATGTCACTGTTCTGATGGTAGACATGTGAATGCTTATTGCTGATTTTACAAGGTTCAGCACAGCAAACCCAGCCAACGACTCGGAAGTGAGACATATGCCACTTTATCATTGATTTTAAATTGAATACAAATGTTTCATTGTCGTACACTATGTAGTCTCTAAAACAAAGCAAGGAAATCTGTTTTACATGTGCTGTATGGAGAAACACTGCAGCTGGAGTTTGCTCATAGTTATCATTGTCCTGGGTTGTTTGGGAAAGCACAGTTTTCTTTGTGAATGAGGAGTAAATAAAAGATTTTCAGCAGCAGCAGGAATCTGCACGGGCACACCCTACATTCATCCTGGTGTTGGTGGATGAACTTCAGTGAAGACAATAGAGGTTGTACCTACTTTATGTCAACACTGAATCAGGTGCATTTTTTTCTCTTTTCCTTCTACAGAATAGAAGTCCTTTGGGATTGCTACAATGCTTATGTATAAATTATCATTTGGGGAGATACTTGGGGCTTATGACAACTTTAAAATAATGGTTTTCCTACAGTATTCTGTTGTTACTATGCAAGTGGTGAGAATCTGCCTGTGTAGAAGAGGATGAATTGAATATCAGCTTTAAGAAAAGATTCACTCAGTAATTTATAACCATGCTTTAGGTGTCTTTTGAAAAGGATGCCTGAATGAAGTGAACTTTCTTCACTAGTGGATCCAAAGTAAAATAGTCCCAAGCTCAGCTTCAGATTTTTTTTAAATACTGATTCTCCAGGTACCAAGCTGTACTACAGTTTGCCTTACGATCATGTCAAAAAATTATGAGCAAGATGAGAAATACATATATGTCAATCAGCTTTTTTCCTTTTTTTTTTTTTAATAGAAAATAAATGCCTATCCATGTTCCTTTGATTTCCCTTTACATGCCCTGCTAACTGCTGAATTAAATGGAGAAAATCTGACAGTACATTGCTGGTACCATGGCTTTCAGCTGGGGCAGCATCCCATGGTTCACAGGTAGGAGCCACTGATCTTTCCAGAGTTGGCATAAGTAAAGGAAAATGTGTACATATAGTGAACGGCAGTGTTTATCATGGACTCTTTAATAATAACGAAATGTATAATATCAAAAATGAAAAGTAAATAAATTCCCAAACATTACTTTTATAATTGAGCACAATGTTACCAATACAGTCTGATGTACATTGCCCAGATGATCTGGCCTGGGATGTTTGGAAGGCAGCTGAGATGGCATGAGAATTATTATAATGAGTTTACAGGAGATGACTGATGCGAAGCAGTGACAAAAGGATGCCAGAGGAAGGGGGTTTTAATGTAGGATTGTTGCCAAGTTTCTGACTAAAATGAAAGGATATATTACCAAAGTACACATAACAAGGCTGTGTATCTTCTCTTTTGCCAGAAATATTAAATCTAGAAGCTGATTTCAGTAGTGGACAAACTGAAAACACTGTTCAGTGTTTGACCATACAATGTTGGCAGAGATTGAGCTGGATGGGAGTAATACTATGAATTTGGAAAGACCCCCAATGATCTCACATATTTTCAATGTAACGATTGACTGTGAGTCTAAAGATGGATCATGGTTTTGGCCAATGGAAGAAGAATGGCCTGTTATCTACAGGCCTTGCTGTATCATTTTTATTTTAACACAGAATACTTCATTTGGAGCTAAGCCACATTTCTCCAGTGGACTGTTAATTCAGTCAGTGCTCTTTGTGCACATATGTTTGTGTATATATGTACACATATGTATGGGTATACACACAGCAGTATATGCACAAATATAGTGTGTAATTTGTGTATATACATACAGACATATAGATATACACACAGACTGACAGTAATTAGTCAGATGTTCCTTTTTTGCTTGTTTCTTGAACGATTTCATGTTCTGTATATGACTATGAGGAAACAAGTTTGCTATGAATGGTATTCTTTTGGACATTTTTTAACAAACAAAATCTGTTTATTTTACAATACTTGATTCAATGGCTGATTAATCAATAAAAAAAAATCCATTTGAAAATGTAACCTCTGTGGTCTGTGGCATTTTGCATGGTCCATAGTAACAAATTGAAATCTAGGAGGGCGGTAATCCTCGTGTAAAAATAAAACATGGTACTTTAATGTAGTGTGCAGTCTTAGATGAGGGTTTTTCCCTGATTTTTGAAAGTTTTGTGACTAGGAATGAGGTAGCATTTTATAATGTCATGTTTAACAAAGGCAGAGTTTTGAGGAATAGTCTGCTGAGATGCAAGCAATGAATGTAGTAGATAAAGCCCGTGTTGGTATAATGATTGTTTCAAAGGTGTACTTAAAACCCAAGGTGTAATTCAGCAGAGTTAGAGAAAACTGTAGCATCTGCTCAGAGTAGTCAAATCTTGAGGTAGTGGAATGGTGGGGGACTTTTTTCTCTCTGAGGCTGGATAAGATTTTTCATGTGTTAGGCTCCCATGTGTTAATGCATGTCTAATGGGGAAAAAATCATTCATGAATGGGCTGTAGGTCATAAATTATTTAGTTGACTGTCTCCAGCCCACTGTAGTTTCCCACTGATGGCTTTCAGAGAGCAACAAGAGAGCTGAGATTGCTGCATTTTCTGCCATGCATTTATCTTTGTCTGTTTTGGGTATCCCATTCCTCAATTGCGCAGCAAGAGACCTTCACTGAGCAGTGGGTCCCAAGGGTAGGAAGAATAAAAATCCCTCAGGTGTGGGTACACTGTGAAAAGCTGGAAATCTGCAAATGCAGGTGAAAAGAATATGCATGTTGTCATTACATTAGCAGTAGTAGGTCACTAAATAGCAGTGTGCATTATCTGCTTTAATCCTTCATCTTAATTGCAAAGACTATATTCTTTCCATGATAGAAGTTGAACAGGACATTACTGATCAAACAAATTAAAGCATCAGCTCTTTGACCATTTCATTTTGAGATGGTCAGCATTTATATCACTATGAAGAGTCACTGGCTGTGGGAGAGTTCATTAAACTATTACTTGACCTCAAACACAGTATAAGTATTCCTTTCTTAATTATTCTGATAAAGCAGATGTCTAGTAGTTCCCAGATTCTGTTTTTAATTACAACAGCACAAATTTCAGGTAAGCCCATGCACCAAAACAAAGAGAGAACTGCTAGTAACTCTTATCTGTATCACCAAAACTCAGGCTATTTGTTTTAATTTGAAACACTGTCTTCATTTCTGATTTAGGAGTGAAGAAGTGTTGGACCCACACAGAAAGTATACACTGGGCCAACTGGTCAGGGTGCACTTGGCCTGAAGGCCATCAGTGGGGCAGCTTTGGGAAGCTAGTGATAAACAAACAAACATGCACAGATTGCTTATGTAGTGATGTACCGGCAATTTTCTTGTAACACCATCTCTGATGTCTTTTCACATACTGATCTTTCCAGTAGTGGAAGTGTGTATTCAGATATAGGAATGTAAAATGCAGTATTTTCCTGTGTTATTGGGTTGGTTGCCCATTTAGAAATTATCATCTTCAGCACAGTATTTTGAACTTCAGCCTTAATCTTTGTCTTCTCCATGTGGAGGAAAGCCCTGGTCGCTCCCAAGTGCTGATGGCGGGTGTTCCATTATGATGATCTATTTTGTTTTATTGCACTTTCTGAAGTGAAAGAAACTCTCTTTACATTTTAACCTTTGATTTAGCAGTTGTTTTTCATATTTAAAAAATTAAAGAGACCAAAGAGCAATGTTGTTAACAATGCTTCAGCGTGGATGAGACTCTTGATTTGGACCATGAGGCTTAAGGCATCTGTGAACGTAAATCTCTGTGCCAGGACAGACTGATTTGTCAGTCATTTGGGAGTTGAACAGTACAGGTCCAAGTATTTTATTGTGAGGTGGGCTTTTGCATTAACTCCACCGCTTGAGTGGAATATTCTGTTGTTGTTGGGTTTTTTTTAATTGTTTTTCTGATTCAAGTGCAGACCACGTTAGTAAGACTGTAAGTAAGGAAATCTTTCATCATGTTACTTATTTTGGCAAGCCCTACAGCATCACGTGCCTCTGAACCCATTAACTACAATCATAACCTTTGCGACATCACCTCCAATGTGCAGAATGATGTAAAGCCATTGACTAAGTGACCATAGCTTTCCCAGGTGGGATTCAGCTTACTTTGAGTGAGAAACTCTAACACAACTAGTGATACCAGTTCAAGGTGAGACGCTCACATATTTTACACAGACGATATAGGAAAGATACATGATTGAATACCTTCAGCATTGGGGCAGCTCTGATTTAGAACCACGACACTCTACTGGAAAGGCATGAGGTCCTCTACTTTTTTCAATCTTGTTCTCCTACAATGTGATCAACACTGTCACTATTACTGCTGCCTGAGAGAGG
Source organism: Tetrax tetrax (assembly GCA_009806455.1). Lineage (NCBI taxonomy): Eukaryota > Metazoa > Chordata > Aves > Otidiformes > Otididae > Tetrax > Tetrax tetrax. Next base: position 156,608 of record WHYT01016809.1, read on the forward strand.
GATGGAGGTGGCAAAAGAGGGAGTTCTGGAGCAGTGCTAAGCAAGATCATGTGGAGGGACAGGACAGGTGGAAACCTGCCACTGCTACCTGCCCTGGTGCCATGCTGCAGCTCTGCAAAGCAAGTCTGCACTTATTCCTCCTTGTGTTATGGCTCAGCCCCAATCCACATTCCCAAATGACAGGAGAAAAAATATTGCAATTATATGTTTGAAATCCTAACTTGAATAAAAGCAGCAGGGCAGGGATGACAGCCCCACGACTTGATTCTGCTTTATTCTTCCAGATTTTTACATCTGTTGACTTCAAAGGAGATAGTCCTGATTTACACAGAGGTAGGTTCAACCCCATGAATCCTCGGTTTCCAAAGGGTCAAACCCAAGTGAAGAAGGAGCCCCTGTGAACAGCTCAACATTCCTATTAGATCATGTCTTTGGAGAAAGCACATTAGCTGTTAGCAAAACTGCAGTTTCTCATGAGCTGTTTCCCAAGGCCAGCACAGGTGTGTTTTTAAATGTATGGTTCTTTTAAAATGTACGGTTCAATAACATTCTTCTTGGGTGAACTGTTCAGGCAATGCTTTGCTGTTTCCTCCAAGTAGGGTGGGAACAATTCTCTTAGCAGGTGCTGTGTTACTTTTATAAAAATCATGAGAACAACAGATACATAAGTTACGATATAATGCTGCAACATAAGACTATTGTTCTTGGACTTCCATTTAAAAATGGATAATAACTAAAGAAGTTTAGAAGTTTACTTCCTCTAACTGCTTGTCCTAATTTATATAACTATGTGAATATATAGAGATGTTTCCTTTCAAGGAATATCACCACACAGACATATGGTAATTAGGAGCATTCCCGAAAATCCATTAATTCATAGAACGGCTTATAATCAAACGGTTGAAAGATAGCAAATGGAGTCTTTGTGGTTTGTGTAATGTTAGTCATTGAACAGGGAAAAACTCTTATAGCTGTCTCAGATCACTGAAACATTTTAAAAATGACAGCAAACTGCCATACAAGAAGATGGGAAAGTTTTTCATTAGTAATTTTTTTTATTTCTCTCTCCTTTATATTTATATGGAGAACAAACTATTACACTTGAAAATATTTCTCTGTTATTCTTCTATTTCTTCACCTGTCTTTTCTGCTTTCAGTCTCAATTTCAGGTTTTAAATATTAGAGTAGCAGGAAGTCTGTGTTTTAAAAAGTTGGATTTTTTTTCTACTTCCTTGAAAATTACCTTTTTCAGGAGGCTCACAGAAAATGAAATGAGAACCCAAAATACTGATGCAGTATGGCAACTTGAAATTTGAGAATATTTTTGAAGTAGTGATATTGCTCTCTAGTTAAAACAATGTAATGAGACCTGATTAAGGAGCACAAGCAACCTCATTAATGCCAGCTCTTTTTTCTTTTTTTTTTTTCATTTTCAGACATTGTCCTCTCTAGCAGTAGTTCCCAGCCTAGAAGTATGTGTCTCTTTTGGGAACCATTGGGTCGAATTCCTTATGGAATTTGTAAAAAGTCCTCCCTACGGCAGATGTGAAGATGGTGCTAGCACACCATCTCACGTGATAGTGAGATCATCTCCCACTGGCCAGGGTAAATTTGATCCGTATTTCTGTCATCTTATCTGCATGACTAGCAGTGATGGATAAACTGAGGATGAAACAATCTCATATAGATTTGTGGGTGTGGGAAGAGGTGGAAGGCCTCTCTGGTGAATCACGACTAGCAATTACAACCAGTGGTAGATCCCATCTAGAATTAGAAATTAGCAAGTGGAGATGTGTTCCTTAATACAATCAGTAGTGTGTTCTTTTAATTTCATCAGGTGACTGACCTCTCTCTCAATTTATCCATCACTTTATATCCACATGCTCATTGGACATCTGTTAAAGTGGAGTTGAAAATGTTCGGGTTTTTTTTAAACTATTATGTTTTTGTCAAACTTCCTTGAAAACAAACGTTGGTGATATAATGTCAGTAGCTTATGGCAGAGGGTAGAGGTGAGGAAAAACACAGGACCTAGAGAATAAATACAGCTGGACACTGAGTTCAAGAGAGCATCCCATCAATTCTCATTGAAATATTCATGTAAGTGAACAGAGAGAAACACAACTGAATTCAGCCTTGACATGTGCACAAATAGCAATCAGTACAAAGTAGCACAGGGCTGAACAATTGAAAAACAGGACTCTTTCCTGTAAAATTAATAATTGGTATTGTTTCTCTTCTAACATTTCGGTCATAGCATTTCTACATTGCATATATTTAGACAAACAGGAGGTATTATTAAGAAAGCACCCTGAGTTATGCTGTAAATTCTTACAAATGCAAGACAAATTAAGGAAATTAGGATAAATCTTTGGATGATATGCACAAAAAGAACAATAGAGAAAAAAAAAAGTTATTTTTTCACAATCAATAATTCAAACAACTTTACCCAAACTATCCTTTTTATTAGAATCCTCATGCTGCCTTCCTGCATCTGTTCACGGAGAGGATGAAACAGGAATACTTTGTCTTTCTGTTCTTATGAAGTCAGTGCTCCATATTAGTGTTACTTGGAAATCTCTCAGGATTAATAAATTTAGCAGGAACAAGTACAGAGTTCTCACCAGTCTTGGAGCCTGAATAAGCCATTAGCCAGTTTCAAGGATGAATTACCATCAAGTTATGAATGCTTTCATGTATTTTTAACTGTGCAAGAAGAAACATGTAGCATTAAAAAAAAAAAAAAGTGACCAATTTTATATAGGTGTGGGAATAGACGTCATTTTTTCCAGCTACAAAGCTGCTATTTGGTATGGGGACAGGAAAATTTTTTATGGACTTAGTATAAAGCACCTGCACTTCTGCACACAGAAGTGTTATAGCCCTAGGTCCTGACAGCCTTTTATCTGTCTGGGGAATTTAAAAGCTCTGTAAATCATGCTGAAAGGTGGGTTGGTGTGTATGGGTACCACTTTCCCCAAAAGAGCTCCCACTGGCACAACTTTTCCTACTTCCCCAAAAGTAGAAGGAGAGGCAACCCAACTCCCAAAGTTCTCCAGCTCTAATCCTTCCCTGGCCTTTCTCATGTCAGGAACAGTGAGGCCACAGTCTGACCCTTCTTTCCACATCTGGTGTGGCAACAGAATTACGCTATGAAGATTTAAGCAGGCTCCTCTGGCTAAGGAACCTGACCATGTAGAAAGAGAGGTTAAACTAGCTCCACTAGCAAGGTTCAGACCTTGCTAGTTCTCCAGTAGTTTCCCCAGCTTCTGCTGTAGTCAGGAAATGCAAAGGAAATTTGTTGCACAACAGGATGTGAACAAGACACATCTTCTAAAAGTGCGTCCAAAAGGCTCAAGGAGAAAATTTGAAAGTGGCAATCATCATCATGGGAAGGTCTGTGTAAGACTGGGATGCATTTTTCCATATTTCCATGAAGGCATGGAAAGCCACCTCCTTATGTACCATATCTGTTAGTGATTATGGGCAGGCAAGCTTCACGGTTAATTTTAAAGAGTGGAACATCATTGTCCCATGTGTTTCTCCACACTCTCCTAGAACTTTGACATATGGGAGGAAAATAATTGTCAAATTCCACTGCATGAAGGGTCATACCAAACCTATGTGTGTAAAATTGTTATTTGTTATAACTGTTTCATCTCTGACATATTTTTAATCAGATATTATAATAACAGAAAGAAAGTGGAAGAATTATCATGACAGGAATTCTGATAACGAAAGGCAGAAATAGAAGTTGAAGACAGAAATAAAATAACCACGGAATGCATCTGGGAAGGTAAAACGAGAGAGTTGCTACCATGGTGCAATGAGTCTGGTAGAAGCTCATCTGGAAGACTGCAAAGTTCTGGTCTACCATTGTCGAGAAAGGTAATATTCAGTAACACAGGATCAGAGAAAGGATCCTCAGAAGGGAAAGCCAAGGGAGAGCCTAGGTTAGAAGGGGAGATGTGTACGTGGTTTATTTAGTCCAGTGATCGATGGCTGAAGGGAGACATGGTTGTTGAGTCTGTAAACACATGATTAGGGGTAGCACCAGGAAAGGAGAATAACAGTTGTAAATAAGTAAATATTGGTATGAGAATAAATGCAGTCAACCTGTTTATAGAATCATAGAATAGTTTGGGTTGGACGGGACATTTAAAGGTCATCTAGTCCAACCCCCTGCAAAAAGCAGGGATACCTTCAGCTAGATCAGGTTGCTCAGAGCCCCATCCAACCTGGCCTTGAATGTTTCCAGGAATGGGCCATCCACCACCTCTCTGGGCAACCTGTTCCAGGGTTCCACCACACGTATTGTAAAAAAAAATTTCCTTACATCAAGTCTGAATCTGCCTCCTTCTATTTTAAAACCATTATGAACTGTTAGATCCATAGAAATCGAGAAGGTTACTTCACAGGACAGCAGGAGTGAAAAAGGAACCTTGCTGTTTTGGAGCTGAAGCTTTATGGGTAAGATTAATCTCCCTTCAATCTAAATGCCCAAATATTAGTTGACTAAATATGCCTAAGCATATTTTCTAGGTATCTTCTATAATGAATGGGAAGAAAATAACTTCTCCAAGGGTCTGTTCATCCCAGGTACTCTAGCAATCTAACTTGGAACAGGAAGAATCTCACTCCATAACTGATCTTTCACCATTAGTCATATGAGAAATCAGAGGCAGCTAACATGTACTTGATGCCTGACTCTTAGATAGCTAAAGGCAAATCAAGTGACTATCACTCTATATATTTAGCAAATGGGATATTGACATTTTTATAGTGGTGATTATAGAGTAAATCCATTTCTTTGGATAGAATACAGAAATTTACAGAGAGATTCTGAGTTAAAATCCCTGCTGTGCTGAAGTAGGCTGGCAATTTTTCATTGGCGTCTGTGAAGTCTGAATTCCTCCTCTTAAATATGGACAAGGTGAAACATTGTAAGTCAAAGTCATATTAAATGCAGACATCTCCCCTAACCAAAGACTGTTCTAGCCACTGAGCCCTTGTTTTTTTCAATGCAAGTTATTTATAATAATGCTTCAGTAAAATGGCCGTCCAGGCAAAGTCAATGAACGAAAATGCATCTATTTAACCACACAACAAACCATCTTGGAGATTATATGTGCTTGTATGCTCTCTATTGCATTGATCGTGTGCACAAGTATTTTAGACTCCAAATTGGGTCGGTTAACCAATGCTGCAAAATGTGATCTCTTAATAGTTAGCATTGTTCTGTCATTCTTCTTAAAATTTGTTTTAATAGATGCCACAATCAGGTCTCCTGTGGCGTTTCCTGAATTCAACATGTAACTACAAGATTGTATCAAAGCTAGAATATCTAGATACCAATTGACATGGCTGCATCATTCATTCTTCACAATAGTAAGCATGTATCGATCTGATAGACCGAGTACAAGTATTAAACTCACAGTGTCTATGGCAAATGTTTTTTTTTTAATGGAATCAAGAGCTCCTCGGCATAATTCTCTTCTAATGGAAAAGTAGCCAACTTATAGGTTGGAAGGAATGTGTAAGAGATAGGTGGAGAAAGTGTTACCTCTTTAGCATCTAAGTCAGATGCTGAGGTCAAAGCACGTACTTTGTTATATAATTTATTTGCATCTCCTGCAAAGGAAATAGGGCTAGTTCTCTGAAGGATAACTAAGAGTCTTTTTTTATATTCATGGCAGATTGTTTTGGATGGCTACAGTCCAGAAAATCTTAATGGTGAGAGAAAAATATTCTGTGGATGGATGCAAATATCCCTTTTTCCGGGGTTTTATCTTAGACTCACCTCTCTACACTGTATAGCTTACCTTCAGAGGTTTCTTTTTATCTCTTTCTAAACAGCATGCGTATTTACCTAATGATGCTGTGGTGAGGTATGATTCATCCTTCAGGTTAATAGAGTGCACAGTTGAAAAAACCCTTCACATGCAAAGTATTGTTAACTGCTTGTTCTTCGTAAAAGGGAAGGAAATGACTCAGGCTGGAGAAATGTTACAGTGAAGATTGTAGATGCTCTTCAGGCTAGTAGAAAAATAATTTCTCCAATAAAAGGTGGGAGTTTCTGCAGGAAGCATTTTCTGACTGGAAAAGGATTAGTGCTCCAGGAAGGATAACTAAGGAAAACTGCCAGAAAATCACCCAAACTAGGCAAATCTTTTGGAAAAGGTTTGGCAAAGAGGGATTTAATGGGGTTCAAGTCACAGTGAAAAGTGGAATATGGACAGGACTGAGACAGTCTAGTGTGCTTTGGAGGGATCAGTCTGAAGATTTCTGTTGGCAGAAAGTATGGGAATAGCTTCTGAAACTGCACTGCTTAGGGGTCTCCGAGTTGGAAGAGGCAGCAGAAAGTAACGGAACTGAAATAAATGAAAGAAGGAACTAAGAACATTTTATTTTCCTTTTCTACTCATTAAAAAGAAGGAGAAATTTGAAATATTCAACAGCAGGGAACAACAGAGCATTAAAAACTTTTGTAAAATATCTTTCTCCTTACCTTTGTGATTTGTAATATCAATGATTACTGAAATTGAGACAGTTTTAAAACTGTAACTTATTTTCACTGGTTGTGGCAACTTGCTTCATTACTTTTGTTCATTTTCACTATTTGGACAAAATGTTCCTTCATTTCTGCTGCCTAAAACTCAGTCAGCCTGCGATCCTGATTCACGTGGAAACAGGGCCTCATATCCTTAGGTATTTCCCAATCCATACAAGTATGGAATTAGTTCTATCTCCTCATAAACACTGGGCCCTTCCAATAACTCAGTGGGAATGTGGAGCCACATTTTCCAGCTCTGGTTGACCCTACCAAGGCTTTTGGTAAATGATGTAACTAGGTGGGTGCTGTGTCCCTGTGAGGCCTTTAGGTTTGGCAGCTTGGTGAGTTGATGTGGCAAAAGTAGAGCTGGTTTATCTTTTACACAGAAGCAGGCACTGATTAAGTGGTTAAAAGCAATGATGGATGGTTTTGTGCTGAATTGCTGGAAAGGAATGTGTCTGAAGGGTGGCAAGGATGTTTGATGCTGGATGATGAGGAAGTTTTGCCAAGGCATTGGTGAGGTCTCACTATCAAGGATGTTAATGAAATGTAACCACAGTCACTGTAATCCAAAAGGATTTTGACAAAATCTTTGTAAGGTTATTGTGCTCCGAATGGTATTAAAATGTGGAATTCATGTAAATGTAAATGAACTGATGTTTAGTTATTGGAATAAGATACTGCAGATGTATTCTGGGATATATATAAATGAATGTGTAATCTAGATGATTTGGATTATAAAAGATGGTGCTTTGGCCATCTGTTGGTGATTTTCTTTTACCAGGCAAAGGAAATTGTGGATATGAAAAGAAAAAAAAACCGATTTATTAGCAAGTTTTGGATTGTATGAATGTGTCTTGATTTTTGTAATAAAGAATGTTAACTCTACCTCTTAATTTCTGCTAAAGTCTACCTGTGACTTTCAGTAATTATTTTAGTTTGAGCAGCATCGAGTTTAACAAAAGTAAGAGAGGTAGCTAAACCTTATCTAATCTCAATTTAAGATAATAGTAAACAGACTAGTAATTTGTTCATGAATCTCTGCCTCACTACAGAATTCCCACTGAAAGGAAACCACGGGGCATATGCAGCTGGAGGTAACTTTCCAGAAATTTATCCCAGTGATAGCCTTTAGGAAAATAGTGAAAGCTGTACTGAGGGAAAACACCAGGTCAACATATGGGTGGATTTGCCTGGCTTTTTATGACCAAGGATAGCAGCCTTCATGGCAAGGGGAGGGAAGGGAAGGGCTCCCAGCCTCATACTCTCACATTAGATCAAGGTGACTCCCTGACACCAAGCCACTCCTCCCTGCTCACACAAGCTTTCTCCCCCACATAATTTCATAGGAACTGAAACAGTTATGGACCAAAATTATTTTGTAGTGTATAACCATTGAAGTCAAGGATAATAACAGCAAAGCTAAATTTGGAGAGGTGCACAGGTGAGAGAGAGAATAAAAAGGGGGTTCACTGGGATTAATGAGCTACGGGCAAGATGAGTAAAATGAAGTTCAGAGGAATTTCTTCTCTCTCTCTGAATCAAGAGTTTTGGGATTATCTATGAGTCACACATTCTAGCCAGCATTACAAAAAATGTATTTAATTTCACTTTTGGCTGAAAGACAGTTTTTCATCACATTCCCGCAGCCTTGCCTCAGAGATATTCTATCTAAACTTGCTCAGAACTGCTCATCAAGCTCGTGCTAGAAGAATCACACCAATTCAGTCACGTATTATTACCGAAAAATGAAAATATTATAAAGTAGGTGAGCCAACTACAATAAAAGATTTATCATCTCTACACTTTTCTCCTGGCAGAGGCATGGCATGGTATGTAGTTAATAATTCCTTGAATTAGTATGCTTTATAATCACTTTAGTCAAGGAAAACTCTCGGTGAATTCAGTGTGCCTGCAACTGTCGCAGTCCTGTGCTGGTTTCTCATCAGCTCTCCCATGCAGGGCTAGGCCAGGCCCAAGTGCTGGGAATGCTGAATATAGCATCCTTGCCCTTCTCAGAGTATGTCCTGAGCCCCATTATGGTGTTGTGGCATATCAACACCAGTGAAGAGGTTTAACTGGTTTAACCGGCCCACACATGGGCCTACTGAATGAGCTTAATTGAAGTTAATTGTGACACCAAGAGCCATAAACATCCAAATATAGCAGCTAGGCAAAATTTCACTTGCTGTGCTTGAAGACTGATGCCACATCCCCTATGGTGGCTTGTTCGTTTGTTTCTTTTAGGTTTAAAGTCCTTAGTTGATTCAGTCTTTCCCCGTAAATCATGGGTTTTTTAGGTTTGTCATCTGTTGCTTCCTTGTGGATTCTTTTCAATTGATCTACATTGCTTTTACTACAAAGGCAGTTCCCAAAGCTGGCTACAAAATTCAGTGCAGGACTTTAGCAACTGTTCGGAGCACAACAATAAAACCAATCATCTTGCAAGTCTTCAAACTCCAGTATAGTGCTTGCCTTTCTCATGACACCATGGCAATGTTGAATCACATACCCGTCACAGTCACTGCAATCCTTGTAGACTCTTCAGGAGAGCTACCTTCAGTCTGTCCTCACCTTGTCAGGTGTATGTCTGTTTATAATCATGTTTGTTTTCAGTCCTGTGCTGCAATGAATTTATAGTCTGGCTTTCTGTCAGCTGCAAATGTAATAAATATATCCCCTGTTCCACTTCTTTGGAGTGTATGGGAGCTAAGCAAGAAGTCTTCAGCCTGAGAGAGACCCTTTTTTCCTCTAAGGAATACCCATCAGTGTCAGTATTGAGACAATGAGCTCAATGATAGCTCATCTCTGAGAAGTGTTTTTCTAAGGACTCTTACACCTACTTGTGGTAGTTTCAGTCTGAGAACATTTCCCTTGTTTGTTTCTAAGGTTGTCATAGGAGACGGTGCCAGAAGCTTCACTGAGTACTAACTACATGACGACAAGCCCTGCCTCTCCTTTCTTCCCAGATCTGGTTACCCTACTGCAGAAGCAAATAAGATTTGTCAGATATATTTGTTCTTGACAAAAGCATGTTAATTGCTACTCATTTTGAAGCTATTTTCTAGGTGCTTACCAATCTATTTTACAAGAAGAGAAAAAGAAAGAGTTAACAATGATGACTGTTATTGTAAAAAAATGTGATTCTTTTTCCAAGAACTACTAAAAGTTTTTTGTATATGCAGTATGAAACAAACAAAAAAATAATAATTTCAGAGCAGATGAAAAAAGGGAACAGATATTCTATGAGATGTTTGGTTCAAAACCAAGACACCTAAATGCCAACATGTAAATGGCTAGAGCCTAAGCATAGGCATCTACTGCCGGCTGACAAACCCTAGTGCATGGGAGACATGCAAGGGCTGGCAGATGTGATCTATAGGAGACATGGCTTCTCCAGAGCAGCAGGCAAGGTACTCTAGACACATAAAATGGGTCATTCCTTGGTTGACCTAAATTAATTGACCTTAATTTTGTCATTTTAATGTCTAATGGAATCTCTGCTCATTCAGTTTTATGTTACTGCTGAACTTTGGCACCCTGTTTTTTGTAGGTCCTCTTGAGCATACTTGAGGCTTGGTATCTTGAGACTCAGGCTAAAAGAAAAAAAATCCTGGGGTTTTTTGGGGGGGTTTTTTCATTTGTTTGTTTTTTGGTTTTTTTTACTTCACTGCCCTTTCAGAATAGTTATTTTTACTTATAATAGGAAGGAGGAGAAGGAGAATCTTTTCCCTTTGCTATATCTTCCTCATAGCAGATTTATAAGTATCTCTATTTAACTGCCTTTGTGCCAGTAATTACAGTGAGTCAGAAACCATTCCTAGCACCGCTACTTGCATTTGAATTGCTGGTGTTCTCTCTGGTTTTGAAAGAAGTCAGGAAGTAAAGAAAGGAGATTCGCATCTGAGTTTAGAGAAGTCCTTAGTGGATACAATGCATCACTAGCCTAATCTAGGAAGAAAAGAGAACATACGGAAAAAAAAATCTCAGACCATTGGGAATCAGGATGGCACTATGATGCAAATGGAGAACCTTAGAGTCAGAAAAGAATATGCATAAGGAAAAAGAGTCAGTTGAAGTTATTTTTACTTCCACAGAAGAAGATAACAGGTGCCTTTTATCATACTTAAAGAAGTATATAGCAAAAGGCACAAATTCCTCCATCTATGTCGTGTGATTTATTAATTTAAGGTCAGATCTCTCTGTTCCCAGAAGGACACTGAACTGCAGTGGCTGGAGGTGCACAGAGGTTTGGTGCTGCCTCCCTGCTGCCCTCCTCCACAGGCGTTGCAGAGGGATTAATGGATTTGTGTTCGCTGGGGGACCAGGCGCTGTGCCTGAGAAAACCAGTGTCCTTTTTGCACCCCTAACAGAGGCCACATGTGTGCTCAGGATGCAGCTGCCAGATTCCTGTCTGTCTGGCCTTCCCAGCTGCTTACAGCCAGGAGAACTCCAGGGAAAGACTTATCTTCTGCAGCAGCCTCCTTGGCTTGGTACCACTGCCAGGGTGTCAGCCCCAGCCCCAGGCCCCTCCTGATCTCTGTGCACTCTGACGGCTCTCCCAGTCTGGGCCTTGTCTCCCGTGTGCCATACACATGTGGAGATAAAAATTAATGATGGCAGCATGCTGCCTTCAGCATTAGCAGGAAAACCATCCATGTGGCAAGGACCCATTACACACATAATTATATTCTCTTTTAGACATGTCCATTTTGGCAAAAGCCCAGTTTTTAAGCTGGCCATATACAAGCCAGTTGTGGTCTGGAAGCTGTAGAGTTGCGTGAACATTGGACTTTCCCAAATTAACATATAGTGATAGGAGGCAAAGTGGAAGAAGTTAATTGCTTTGTTGCAACATAATTCGCATGTACTTTCCAGCTGAGGCAGGCTTACAGATGGTGTTCCCAGAGTGTGGGTCTTTGTCCATATGTGCATCCATGCTTTGACCAATTAACATCTCATCCATCGATGTAAGTGAAATGCAAGATAAGTCTTCATAAAATGAATTTGAAATAAAAACTTTTTTTAAAGTGCCCTGGCAACAAGACTTACTTTTTGCCAAATATGCTTCTTTTAAAAAAGCCACAGATTCATAGTCTCACATTTCTTCCAGTTATATCAGCAAATTTAACCCAACTTCCCATCTGTTTTGGAGATGTCTTTCTTGTGCTTTAAAAAAAAAAATAGAATAGAAAAACTTACAGAAAAAATGCATTCAAAAAGTTGAAAAAAGATTCAATGTTTGCCTCAGGATCAATTTTAATTTAATATTAAAAACTGAAAAGATACGTGAATGCTGTGACTCCTGATCAATGAACAGCTACAACATGACAAGGAGTATTAAATGTGTTCCATTTACTAAGAATCTCTTTGTTTTTATTGTCAAGCTGTTTAAATTACAGAAGGTTCCTCTTCTCCTTTTCAGTGTCTCCAGGCCAGATGCTGCCAGGTTAGCACTTCATACCCTGTGAAGTGCTTGGTGGCAAGCCTCAGCTTCAGCTTCCAGGGTCAGAGGAGGAGGGAAGAGTCAGAGGAGAAGTTCTGTCTACTAGTAGGAGAAGGTGCTTGCAGGACCTTGATGAAGGTCTTATGCCATTTAAGGAATTTAAATGGAACATTTTTATCCCAATCTACTCGTAAATCAGGACATAGATGGAGTAAATAAATGTGTATCTATTCACACTGTATATTACCTGCCTTTAATATCTTGCCTAAATAAATGAAACTTTTATGCAGATAGGTATCTAGATAGTTGGATTGCTAGTTTTGAAGCCCAGAGAGGAAGACTGGCTGCTTTTCTGTATTCTGTGGAGGGTGGCCTTGGAGGCCAGCCCCTGGGCTGGAAGTCTCACCTCTGGCACACAGGCATGCGGTGAATGTGGCAATGACAGGGAGCAGGAACATGTCTTTCAGAGGACACGAGGCACCACGTGTGAGTGTGCTAGGGCACCCTTGCAGACTGATTTGGGGGACGGGGAAGGGGCTGCTAGCGAGCGGCAGGTAGATTTGGCTCCCTTGGCATCAGCATAGTTGCAATGACGGACATATCAACTGGGCATTCTTCAGCCTGTGCAAAAACTCGAGGAAGGACTATACACGGTTTGTGAGTACACAGCATGTATTTATCGGCTAATAATGCTAATACACTCACCACTCACTGGCAAAGCTCTGCTAGCCCTCCAGCCACCAGACAGGCAGGGAAAGTGCCATCCCTCATTGCATGACTGAGCCTTCATCTTGCTGAACTGCCATCATCTGCCTCTTTACTTCCCCCCCACCAGATAGTTTTACAGCCTTCACATCAGCATTTCCCTCTGAAGTCCTGGACTGACCATGACAGACTCACTATCATCTTTGTTTTCGCTTTTCTTTGCTCATGTGGCTTTAGCTTAGGAGAGGGCTCAGGGATCCGCCATCAGCACTTCTGCAGGAGCAGCGCTGAGCCGGGTTCACCGGGTTCACAACGGTGCCTCGCTGAGCCAGGCTGAATCGCCCTTGGAGTAAAACTCAATTTAATTCAGTGATTTACACCATTACCTTCCAGTATGAGTGTGTCTCCTAAGTGTGCAGTCAAAGTGGATTTAAAGATTTCAGTAGATGGAGAGATTTTATATTGAAATTGTTCCAGTGATTAATGTAACAGAATTATGTTTTAAAAAATAAAATCTTGCCTTAGTTCCGCTTTTAATTAATCTAGTTTCAGCTGCATGTGAAAACGCGTAATTCAAGAATTAAACAAATCAAAAATCCCTTTCTGAGAAGCAGATATACCTGAAACAATGGAGGTGCAAAATTTCCTAGAAAAATAATGTTTTTAGAACTTGGCATTATACATATGATTGTTTGGGGAAAAAAAAAAAAAAACAACAAGAAGCTTTTGGGGGAAAATTATCTTTTCCCCCTGCTGTTTAAATCATCAGATAATTCAATAAACAGAGGAGCACCTCTCTCTGCTTGTCATATTCTCAACTTTAATCTCAGCTATAAAAAGCTAGTCCATTGTTAAGACTTAGAAACCTCTACTGTGAAAGGGAAAGATAATAACCTTTCCTATACACACACCAGGTGTCTTTCCCTAACAAGCACTGTTGATGGAGTGATGTTTAATCTTTGATGGGAATATCTAGGATGTATTGAGTTGCAATAAAAACACTTTCCAGCCACAGTATCTTCCAGGATTATAAAATCTGTGGACAAACCATACGGTTCTGTACAATGGCATTAAATACTGACTAGTAGTGCCAGGGAAAATCGGGTAATATTGTAAGTTTGATCTCTTACGTGGGAAAAATCCAGAGTGTTTAATAGCTTTATTAAATGGCAAGATTTTGTTCCAGTATCAGGTCAGCAATAAATTCTTATGTTACTACTGTTATAAAACTCAGTAACGGAAACCTGAAGCTGTGTTATATGACTCTCCCCTAGGTCAGTGATTCATTTCTCTCAGTGCTGCACAGTGACTGTAGGAAGTGCCAGATTTACACGTAAAATTAGGAAGAATTGTGATCAAAACTCAGTACCACAAAATTGCGATTTAATGTACTACTATTGAAAAATTCATTTAATTTAATTTAATTGTCACGATCAAAGTGGATTCTCACTGAAGGCAGAATTTGGGAGGCAAAAAAAATTTACTAAAATAACATTTTAATATTGAGAGATTCTACATGAGCTGAAAATGGAAGGGAAGTTTGAGAGGGAGGAACAAAAGGCGAGAGGCAGAAGGTAGAGTGATCTGCGCCCATTCTCCTATGATGTTCTTAATCAGGCATCTAACTTGTTCATAATTTAAAAAATCCTATCTCTATCTAGCATAATTCTTAATCCTTATCCTGCAAAGTATGTCATGGCTTTAGATATGTGTGGTTCAGCCTTGTGCCCTGAAAAAAAGCAGGAAAGTCACCACTCTTCCCAACATGAATCCCCTAAGTAACAGAACCCCAGCAAAAAAAAAAAAGTCTCCGGTCTCTTAGGACCTTTGCCTAGGATATCTTTGTGTTTCTGTAAGACTCAGCTCATTGTTACCACTGAAAAGTAAACCCCAGGTTTCAAATCAGTCACGGCCACAAAATGGAACCCACAAGAAAGCTGAGATAAAGGGCTAATGTGGCTTCAGCAGCTCAGCACAAGGCAAAAGTCTGCCTGTGTGTCCCAGAGCTTGAACAATGTCTTGTTTCCACCTCTGAGCAATAATAAAGTCTGTTACAGAATTCATGGGAAGGCATTAAGCATGTTGTAGCCAGGGAAGTTTTAAAATGAACTGGGATTAATCTTGCCTACCAATTAAATGCTAATCATTTAGCCTGAACTAGCACTTAGCTTCCTGCTATAGCCAAGGGAGAAGGACAGACACCTCTGAAGAGTGATTATTCCACCCTCTCCTGAAAAAACAGGGTGGGGTGAATCACCTTTTATAAATATCTCTAAGTCCCCACAGAATACAGAAGGAGCCTAGATGATTAGCTAAACTCACAACTTTATTTTGAGTCAGCTTAAACTAGATGAGATCAATTTCATGGCTGGTGATTAAAATAAGGCATTTTTCACTCCTAGCATCAATTGTACAGATAACTGTCAAATGTATCCACTTCTGTCCAGTCTTGTAAATAGAGGAAAATATGGAAATGGAATATGGTGTTTCAGTTAGTTCATTCTTTTCTTACAGGTAGCATTATTTAAGTCTGGTGTGGATAGTCTGACTCAGCGTTTTTTCCTCCGGATGCTGATTCCTCGTAGAGAGAAAAGCAATCTCATGAAGTTGCAGGCTACACCAGAGCATTGTCAGCCTCCTGTGGGCCTGACATCACATCACATAACACCCCATCACAATCCCAAATGTTTTCGTTATATTTTGAAAACATGAAAAGAGGAACATTTGGGCTCAAAAGACTACTGCCTACCATGAGTCACTGACTTTTGTTAAGGAGGAATAATTGAAACCACAGTAATGCCAATTACACCAGGTGTGGTGACTCTGTAGATTGTGCTCTGCAGTTCTGCAGCTGCAGAGAGCCAAACAACAGGAGTTTTAGGATGAGGTTGATATTCATTGTCCTAAGTAATATTATAGTACCTTGAGGACCAGTTCAGCCCAGTTACGAAGCATGATGGCAGACGTCACATGCTTTTCATTCTCTGCCTCTCAGCAATTTTCCCAGGCTGGAGACAGTGGCTTTTCTAAGTTTCTTATTCTTTTTGAAAATATGGTTGTTTTCAAGGAGCTTGACAAGCTAGCTTCTTTGAAGAAGGTGTTGATAATTTCCATTAGCTGCAGACAGTACTTTTGCCACTGGCTTTCACCAGTCAGGGAGAGTACAAGTCTGCTTTGTAGGAGGCAGCTCACATAATCCTCAGGGCTTCTAGAATTTCATTGTGTTTGATGGAGTTTCATTATGCTGGGATAGTGAGGTAGTTAATACCAACCAGACAAACTGAAAGTTTTCTGCCCCCGTGGGTTCCTGTCGCATTTAGTTTATTTCTTCTGCAAAGTAAGATGAGAGTTCTTTGCAACAGGCTGGTCTCAGGTTTAATTCAAAGACACTTGGTCATTGAAAGTCAGCTGTAACTTGCCTTTGGTGATTACTGATCACACTGTACTTAAGCAGACATGAAAATACAAATAATAGATACAGGCAGATAAAGATGGATATACAGACAGATACACACAAGCAGCCTTTATACAAAGGTGTCATACATAGAGTTTCCTGCAGCCCACAGTTCCTCCACTCCTACACGATATATCCCTAGTCACCACACTGTTTGGCAAAAATCAGCTTTTCTTAAGGGGAAAAATTGTTTAGCTAGCTCCTTAACTAAGCAGCCAGCCACTGAATGTGCATAGAAAGGCACTGGTGTTCCCATGAAAAGCTATGGTCACACCTGGGAAAGAAAGCAGGCCCAAGGAACTGAGCTCTCCCCATTCTGTGGTGGGTTATACAGCAAAGCAATACCAAGAGTGGTGAGACCTGTGCGGCCCTGCTTGGGGTCCTGCAGCCGATGTGTGAGGTTAAAGAGCTGGAGAGAGGCTGAACAGTTGGGCTGGGAATCCGTGTTTCCCAGGGCCACGCAATCCTGACTGCAAGACAGGCACTGCTGGGAGGGAGGAAAGCCTTTCCAGCAGCCTCTGGGCAAACCTGTGCCTGTTCATGTGGGTGGCTTGGACCAGGAGTATTAACCCTGAAACAGAAAAGGGCTGGTCTCTCCTCAGCTTCCCTGGGTGTCCCGCAGAAAACGGCGTAAAAGGAATCCAGCCTCAGCATGAATGGCCAGTCTGGATCGATCATTTTTATACTTGCTCTTCAAAACAAACCGAGAACAAATTAGGCTTGTATGTTGTTGGGAAATCAGTGCAAATGACAGGACTGCTAAAGAACATTCCAGGATTTTGCCATATGCAAATAGTTGTCTTTGTGTGATTTAAGGAGAAAATTATCCTTCTACATAATTTTAGCTGACTATCATTTATCTTTATTAATGTATCAGCTGTAATTACAGAGCAAATTATTGACATAATGAGGAATTAAAACTACCCATTTAGCTCCAAAGCTTTGTTAAGGTGTTACATCTTTTTGCTATTTTGAAAGGACATTTTCAGCAACTTTGAGACCTTGACTGCAACGACTGAGAAACAACCGTGCATTCTTCCAGTGAGACATGCCACAGGGCACAAGGAAGTAAAAAAATATCCACCTTGTGCTCAGGACCAAGACACATTTCTCTCTACAGGGTATCAAATCTAATTCTAGCTACTGTCAGCAATGGCTGCCCTTCATTGTTACCCCACGGCTCTTCGCAGCTTTAGTTGGGATTTCTAATAACTATGTTGTAAATCTGTCATCATTTTCCTTTCTAATTCTGAGTTACTTTTCATCTGACAACATGCCTAGGAGTACATCATGGACCTTTTTTCAGTACAAGATGAAAGGCAGATGGGAATAATTCTTTTTGTTAGTTCCCACTCTACTCACATCTCTCTTCCTTCTCAAAATGTGTCCCCACAGGCACCTTTGCTCTCCACAGACACATTTTCTTCATCTTTCTGCTCTTTTTTTTTTTCCGTAACCTCATAGGACTCCCTTTTTCATCGAGTTTTGAAGTCTTCACTTTTTTTTCTTCCCTGAATGGTATTATAGTATTTTTTTTACTGTGGTGCTCCTTATGCCCAAGCTTTCCACATACAACCACTGCCTCGACATCATGCAGAGGCTGCAGGCACAGAGCTGAGCAGGCATCATTTTTCAATTTTTTTCTGGATCATCCCTTCCACAGCAGGAAGAGGGAGGTCACAGAGGGATTTCAAAATCATGATCAAAAAGCTATAGACATTGTATCAGAGCCAGAGAGGATCCAGATAAAAATCAGAAGTTTAGCAGGTCACTAACTTTAAAAGTAGATAGATAAAATGGGAAGGGCGGGGGGGAGGGGAGGGGGGAGAGGAGAAATAAAATATCATTTGCGACATAGGAGAAGAAAATAAAAGGAGTTGAGCAGGGACTATAACTCAAAACACTATAAAAGAGATGAAATTGCAAATGGGATACAGAAGAAAAGAAAAAAGAAAACCAAGGTCTCTGCTTCTCTATCCTTGGTACTGCACTAAGTGCTCAGGGCTCCGAGTACCTGTGGTTTTTAGAAAGCCTTTATATATGCAAGTGCTGGAAAACAGGTGTTTTGACAGTTCCTGCATTCCCTCTGGTAATTGTCAAAGACTGTAGTAACACGCTGCCTGGTGAACTCAGCTGAAATATTAAAAGCCCCCTGCTGCAGATAAACCATTCATTGCTGACCCAAAAATGGATACTTTCTTAGCTGGTGGAAAAATCCCTGCCAAGTGAGATTGGATTGCTTGGTATTCTTTAAAAATAGCAGGAGATCTTTTTTTTTTTCCCCCTCACTTATGTATGGAGTATTAACTGGAAACTCTCACCGACTGAACAAGAATGGTGTCATGAAAACATTTAATATGCAAAAATGTACCTTTTAATACCACTCTCCATTTTCATTTAAAAAAAAAGTATGCTGCATTCGTGCATCAAAGAAGTGTCTTTTGTCTGAAAACCACAGGAAATTTGTAGGTATCTGTTGTTTTCTGACCCTTCATTATAGCTAACACATATTTTTATTTATCATTGGACACAGAGACACCAAACAAGGCTTGAGCTCCATTGTCTTAGGCAGTGTACAAGTTCCAGATAAGAAATAAGGTAATAAAATGTCTAAAAAAATGTGTACGTGTGCTTACATTAGTTGTGAGCATATCAGTCTTTCTCTTTGTCTGAGATTTATGCATGAATTCTTCCATACATTCATAAAAAACCCCACATACATCAGCACACACAGGTATGATAAATGCAAAATTAATGTAATATGACATAAGGCTTTTTACAAGCACTTTTTTTTTAACGACCACATTTCTAAAAAATGAGCATCTTTTGACTGAAACAGGCATACGAGAGAGTAGCGAAGTTTGAAAGGGAGCTCTGGAGATCATCTCATCCAACCATTCTGCTCAGAGCAGAGCCAGTTGGAGCAGGTTGCTCAGGAGCATGTCCGGTCAGGTTTCGAAAGTCTCCACAGAGCCTCCACAGCCTCTCTGGGCAAGCTGTCAAGCTGTGCCAGTGTTCGATCATCCTCAGAAAAAGAAATTTTTTCCTTATGTTTAAACAGAATTTCCTGTGTTTCAGTTTGTGCCCACTGCTTCTTGTCCTTTCACTGTGCACCACCAAGCAGAGTCTGGCTCCTCTTCTTTACTCCCCCCACCAGGTATTTTTATGTATAAATGGACAAAATCCTGCTGAACTTTCCTATTTCCAGGTTGAGATGGGAAAGTCTTCCTATCTCCCTCCAGCTGTCTCAGCTCTCTTCGTATGGAAGATGCTCCAGTCTCTTAACCACATTTGTGACCCTTCACTGGACTCACTCTAGTATCTCCATTTCTCTCTTGTACCGAGGAACCCAAAACAGGATCCAACGCTCCAGAGGTGCCTCACCAGGGCTGACTAGAGACAAAGGATAATTTCCCTTGACCTAGTGATGACACTTGGCCTAAAGTAGCCCAGGATGCACTTGGTCTTTGCCACATTGGCTCATGGTCAACTAGATGTCCACCAGATCAGCCAGGTTCTCTTCTACCAAGCTGCTTCTCAGCCACTTGGCCCCCAAGTGCCTGGTGTTATTTGTCCCCAGGAATAACAAATGCAGGACTTTGCATTTGTCTTTGCTGAATTTCATGTGGTAACTCTCTGCCCATTTCTCCAGCCTGTGAAGGTCACTCTGGATGGCAGCATACCCATCTAGGGTATCAGCCACTTGTCCTAGTTTTGTAGAAAACACCTGCAGACTTGCTGAGAGTGCACTCTGTCCCAACACCCAGGTCATTAATGAGGACACTAAATAGTATTGGCAATTGTATTGATTCCCTGTGACCATTCTCCAGCTGGGCTTTGTGCCACTGGTCACAGCCATCTGAATCTGGCAGTTCAGCCAGTTCTTAGTCCACCTCACTGTTCATTTATCTAGTTCATGTATTTTTTGCTGTTCTCTTGGCACTTCCTTACCTGCATGGACATGCTTGAGTCGGGCCTCCTTGGCCCCAGTTTGTTGATTAAGTCTCCTTCTGCACATCTTTTGCTTACCAACTGAGTCTACCATTTCATCTCTTGGCTGTGGATCATCATTTCCATCCATCATTGTCCCTCCTTTAAAGATGTTCTCCCCATGCTGGCCAGCCTGTTGGCAAAACTGCTGTTGCTCTGTTTGGCCACCTGGATCCTATCTCTTCTAGACAATCCCCATCAACAGGATGCACAGCCAGGGACTGAGCTGCAGGACCTGTCCACTCCTCCTGAAGCCTTTTCCCCCCATAGACAGGATTGAGGAGAAAATCATGTGCATGTAGACCTCCAAGCCTTTCATCCTTGCCATGAGAGCCGTGAAGCCATGAATGACACTTTCCAGGTCTCTCGTGGCTTATTGCTGGTGCCAATGAGGAAGAATAGCATGGGACCAAGGAGCGGAGCTGTTTCTCCAAGCCCCTGGCAAGCATCAATCTCCCCCAAAAGCAGATCAGGTTGGCAGATAGGGGCCTCCATCTCCACAGGAAGGAGTCTCCCACTGCTCCCACTAGCTACTTCTTCCAGGTGCGGCCATGGGGCTCAGGCTCAGCGGCTGTGGTGCTGGGCTGGGAACAACTCCCAGCCCCTTGACTGCTACCAGGGCACTGAACCCATTTGGTAGGTGCAGACCTGCAGGCAGAGAAGCAATCATCTCCCTGATGCCCAAAGTCACCAGCTTCTAGACTTTGCCATTGTCTCAATTTCCTAAACTGATAGGCAAAGACCCTGCCTGCCCCTCAGCCTCCTTTTGTAGCCACAGAGAAGTTCAAATCACTCTCCTTTTCATCGTACCTGATGCCATGCAGCCTGCTGACCTCCTTCTCCAGCTCCTTTCCCTGGTGACCCAGAGCCTCCTCCTGTGCCCATGGGCAGCAGGTGAGGAGCTCGTCTGCCCCGGCCTGCATAGAGAGGCCTGCACACTCCTCAGTTCCCTGGACCTGTGTCCTCCTGGGAGAGCTCTCTCTGTGTCGAGGTCTCTTCTGTGCCAGAGGGAGTTGCTCCAGTGGGACTGTGCCCTGTGGCATGTCACCACCATTGCCAAGCACCTGTAAAGGGTTTCTGTCCCCCTCGTATGCACCCTTCTGCACCAGCTGCTGCTGCACCAAGTGCTGCATCTGTTGGCTACCTTTTCTAGCTGCTCATGTTCTTCATAGTTTGCTCAGTCTCCATTCAGGTCACCTGGCAAATCCCTCTCCATAAAAATTCCCAAGTTTTTATAGCACACTGTCATATATTTTATGCATGGTTACAGAGAAATGGGCTCAAGCTAACCTGTTGAAACATTGCTCGCAGTTTTGTCCTTGCTCTCCTGTCTGTACATAATATATAAAGAACAGGTTAATAATGTAGCTATATTGAAGGTACTTTTGCATATAAATAAATGAAAGCAGACGCGCACACATGCACACACGTGTGCCAGTGCACGTGAGGAAACATCCAATACATCAGGGATTCAGCACAGGATCCATGGTGATGTGATAGGTGTTGCCACAATTTGGAAAGCCCAGAAGCCAGGCTTACTTAGGGGCTTGAAGAGCACTAGACCTCTTGTGGGGGCATATTAGGCTTTCAGACCAGGATTTGCCACTGCTAAAGCTGCGATGCCAAAGACAGACCCGAGTTTCACGCCTGGCTGTCCTAGCATCAATGTCTGTATTTGCTTAGGGAGCTACCTCTGTAGTAAGCGTTCTGGGAAAATTGGATTTAGCGCCTGAAATGATTTCCTTCATTTGGACAACTAGAGTAGTGGTTATGTGACTTCTATAGCAAACAGAGGGCTGTGGAATTACAGGTGTCCCCCGGCGAAACAGCTGGCCAGCTTAGCACACCAGGAGAGCGCCCTGTCCACTGAATCCTGGAGAGCAGGGGAGCCTGCACCACCTTTCCCATTGAAATTGGGCTGGCGTGCAGGCAGGAAAGCCAAATCATGAGACTCACTTGTAGGTGTTGTATGAAAAAAAAACCCCAAATAATAATAATAAACCAAGCTAATAATTTCTACACACAGAAGACTGGACAATAAATATTTTCTAAATCAAAATATTTCGTGATGGTAAATAACTTCCAGTGCAAGGAGAGCTACCATTTTCAGAGGCAAAGCAGAAGAGCTTAATGAGAAAAAAAAATTCCAACTACAGATGCCTTGCTTCACCCGCACGGGCACTAGGCATTTGTGAGTGGGTCTAGGCTGTAAGTTTGCCAGGACCAGTAGCTGCTTGTTTCTTGTTATGTGCTATAATGGTGTACAAGTACTGTAATGATGAGATAGTAAGTGTTATCACTCCAGTCACTACTGAAATATTCCTGAAAATATTCTAGGAAATTCAGGTTACATTAAAACTCTGTTAACTTTTTTCTTTTTCATTTTAAGACTTTTCCTGGAAGACTCCTTACTACTGTACAAATATAAGAAAAATTTCTCATGTGTGTTTTGGGAAAAAAAAACCAACAACTTAATTAGCAACACAACAAAGGAAACAGATGCACAGTCACACCAATGTGCTGCGAAAATTGTACCTATGTACACAGCAGGTCAAACACAGAATTGGTAATTGTGTGTCATGTTTTCCAAAACAGGATGGGTGTTAATTACTGAATAATATATCCAAGGACTCTTTGAGCTGAATTTTACTCTGTTTTGGGATTCTGAGATTTCCAGAGATGTCTGTATCCTCTCAGAGAGACTGAAATTGTATTTATGAAGCAAATTTCTTACAACACTTCTGCATACTTAAAAGCCATGGACAGGAAATAGTATCTCTGAGAGATATCGCTGAACTGAAGTCAAAGTCCAGTCCAATTAGTCATTTCCTTCTCTGTGAATGACTGTTCCCTATACACCCCTTTTTTAATTGTATAGCTCAGCCTAGCTTTCGAATGACCTCAGAGCCTTTAAAAAATCTTAGTGACAGAGCTGAACAGTGTGGTCATTGAAATGTGTCTCAACAGAAGAAAAAGTTTATTGACCTTTTGAATATTCAGGAATGCAATACAACAATGCATGACCTAAATTATGTGAATCTTTACATATAATTAAACATACTTTAAATCTCCCTATTGTAAGTCTACATCAGAGTTTGACTTAGAAATAGAATGGTGATATATTTATTGTCTGCCAGTAACATCATGTTACTGGCTTTGACCAGGTAAGGGGACACACAGCTAGGGAACTAATTGTTAGAATGGGGAAAGATTATTTATCCATCTTGCGATGGGCCTAATTTAAGAGTTTGAACTGTCAGGGAAGGAAATCATGTTTAAAATTCTCATTTTTGTTATTTCAGTGAGTCATTCTGGATTCACACCAGATTCTAGTTTTTCACATTCTATCCTCCCAAAACCAATATGAAGCTCCCATTATAACTGACACAAAGGGTTCAGCGTCTCCTATAGTTCCTTGAAACTTGCACTTATTTTTATGGTCTTTCCTTCCACACATCCTTTAGCCTGTGTTATCTCAAACTGACCATTTGATTAGCCTATAACCGTCTGGATTTGTATTTTCAGGCTGGTTGTTGTGGGGAAACAAGGATCTTGAGTGTCATTCTGTGGATTTTCTTCAAGTTTGCTCAGCTGAGCAGCTACCTTTGGCATCGCTTCAACAGTTGTCATCTGACAAGCTCCATGGGTTGGGATGAGATTTGGGTCTTACCCTATAAACAACTACCCTTTAGTTGCCACATGCTGATCAAGTTTTTCGCAATCGTAAGCACTGTGAGTGTCAGTGAACCTCAAGGCTCTGTCCTGAGCCTTTCAGATCTTTCATTAAATTTAAATCTCCTTGAAGCATTGATTGTGTCATATGGTTTTCATTATCACAAGAACACTGATGATATTCAGATTCGTGGTTCACGTTAACCTTTCCTACCGAGGTCAGTAACAGTATCTCTGTGTGTCTAACAGCTGTCTCCCTGTGGATGTCTCATAATTTTTTGACATTAAGTACAGGCAGTAGGAGGCTTGGTTAATTGGCTCTGACAGTTTCTATTCTTCTTTTGGTTTGCATTTCATGGAATCTGCTCAGTACTTTTAGCTGAGAACTTGAGTCTTATTCCTGACAATAATTTGTCTTTTACTACTCTTGTTTTTTTCTTCAACAAAAACCATGTCGTTACTTAACATCTCATAAATTTGCCTGTACTTAATCATTACATCAATAAAACCATCCATCTGTATGCTTGTGGTTTTGTGTTTAGAATTTGCCTTTATTGAAAAAAATATTTGTCATGTCAACATATGCATACTATTCTGCTTGTAGCATCTCTCCTTATGCTGGCGACATCTCTCCTTATACTGGATCGGCCAAGGCCAGTAGGTAGCGTGTGCTTAGTGACAATGTATATGAGCTTGGGCATGGTGCCTTCCTAGTGCAGAGGACACTTGTCTTTTGGGGTGGAGCATGTTTGGCCAGCTTGGAGTATGGGCAAAGGAGCCAGTCAGAGACAAACCTTTTTGTAATTTAACTAAATTGTCTCTGTAGGCATAACAGAAGAGCGTATGGTCTGCTCCCTGCTTCTCAGTAGGGGCTTTTTCTCTCAAGCAGGGTATTAAATAAAACAGTACGGGCATTCTCTGATGGTTCTTGAAGTGATTAGAGGAATAGTGTTGTGTCTGACCAGCAGCTCCTCTCCTGAGTGACAGCAACAGGGCAAGTAAGAAGTTTCTGTTCAAATAGATTAGTAGAGGGAATACACATGTGGTTTACCTGTATCAAAGGTTAAAAAAAAAAAGTATTAAATTTTTTTTTGTTTGGTGGCTATTGAGAAGTGACAGAGATGGTTTTCATTTTCTGTTTGTGCTCAGTTTTAAGTAGGTGTAGGTTGGTCTGCCAGAGTTAAAATGTTGCCCTTATCTGGGCAAAGACAGGTTTGTACTTTTTTTTTATTTTAAAATCAGGAGTAACAGAAATATAACCTTCATCCTGTAATGAAAAAAAAATCAACAAATTGTAAAGGCTTTGAAGAGATGGAGTGTATCACTATATATAATCAGGTACCCCAGAATAATGGTGAATATCAGGTAAGCGGTATGTGAATTTTTTGGTATTGCATGACTTGGGTGCCCTTTACAATGGTGAGATCCAAGAGAGACGTAGGAAGGAAATGTGTCTCATGGTAACAGACACGGAAAGTTCTTTACAGTCAATATTGTGCTGCTCTGCACCTACTCAGCTCTCTAAGACGAGAGAGCTCAGCTCTCAACTCAGCATTGTCCCTCTCCAAGCAGCTTTCGAAGAGGGAATAAAGGAAAACATGAAGTCTGGATATGTTCTAAGAGCAGCATGCTTACACAGTCACAAATGCTATTTCTGAGCTGAGCAGCTTGCAGAGTAGTGTCTGGGGAATTATGTCAGAAATGCATGCAAAAATCAGTTCTTGAACTATTCTCCAAAAGATTAGCTTGTGTCAGATTTGAATGCAGTGGGACCGCCACACCATACTGTCTGTCACTTTGCTGTCTACTGGCATCAATATCTTCCACAGGAGTGACCTGCTGCCTCTTCAGTTCATGGAGAGAAGGTGATACCCAACAGCATACCCTCCAGAAGGCAGGATATCAGTGAGAAATACCCACAGAAAGGTTTGGTTGTGCAGGTTAGCTCCTTCCTGATGAGAGAGTGGACACCTCTGCGTACTTCAAGTCTGCTGCCAGGCATCCTTACCTGAACCTTAAGGCAGGTCATTGCTTTCTCAAATAAACTCAGGGGTAATTGCAACCCTTGGGATTTTCACCTTCACGTACATCCGCCTTCCTGACAATCCCAGAACAAGGGTTCTCTGCTTGATTTGAAATCGGGATTTGAACCTTGATGTGTCACCAGAGTGCCCCAGCTCCCACCTCATTCAGGGACAAAAGTTGCCCATTACAGCTAGACATTTGTTATAAGCAGTCGTTATCCCATGAAGCAGTCTGGTAAAAGTGTCTTGCCCATCAGACAGTGATAAATCTCACTTTTTATGCCTTCCTCTACTCAGTGACCAGAAAGTAATTCTGACATTTAGAATCAAGAAAAAGTATTAAAAATAAGTATTTTTGCACTAAAAAATGTTTCACTTTTGATAGATTTATACAACTGGGAATCTACAGAAGCTAAGGCAGAATTCCCTATTCAGCAAAATACTCTGTGGATAAGGATGGAAGACAAAATTTTGAGGAAAAAATGTGATACTTATTTCTTTTCTATTGTAATATGGTCTTCTTTAGCCAGAAACAAGTTTGCTTTCTCTACTGCAAGGATGGCAAAGGGCACTGTGAATCTTCACCTGAAAAAGGCTGTTTCAACATGACCTGCAAACGGAATGAAAGTAATTTCAGGCTGAAGGAATTTAATCATCAGACATATTTTTAACAGTATTATGCTGCAAGGAAAAATAAGTTCTAACAAGCCCAATACTTTCTAGAGGAGCAGGAGAAAGATTTGGGAGAATTGTATGGGAACTTTGATTGACAGTTAGTTGAAGGAACAGGCAATGATAATGGGTTTATTTTCTAATTTCATGCTATTTCTTAAAGCATTACTAACTGCAATCTGGAGCAATATAAAAGAACAGAGAAAAACTTCCAGCACTGACTGTGAAATTAATAACTCAGAAAAAACTTTCTCTGAATTTAAATGCCACTACCTCATGCAGCTAGATGTATGGCAGATCATTTGCAGATATTTTCAATGGCTAGTATAGTTATATTTTTTTCCCTACTTTTTAGCACAAATTCTCTTGCCTCCCAGAAATCTCAAAAGAATTTATGTATGTTTGGCAAGTAGAAAGATCATATTAAGACATAATAAAAACTGTCACAGTGAATACAGATTTTCAGGTTAAGAAGTACAAACAGCTCTTCCTATTTATTTGCATATCTTCTGTGTATTTCACTGGTGAAGGTGTTACTTGCATCTCAGTGCTACACATATCTATTAGCTTGAGTTCTGGAAATACTTTCTCTGCTTAGACTCTGTTTACAAATAATTTCTAGAGCATTTTCCTTTCTCAGAATTTTTAAGTCTGCTTCAATGAACACATATAAATAATTTTTGCCTTTCTTCCTTTCTAAGGTCATTCCCTGCTGGAAATTCCTAAAAAGAGCAAGAGCAAACAAGTTTCTGGGGACTATCTGGAAAAAAAAATATATCTTCGAACTCTCCCTGGGACAGAGTGATTTGAAGACGTTTGTTCAGAAAGTTCTTAAAATATTGTTGTAAAATTGCCTAATCCCAGTCCTGTTTCTCATTATGGCAAATAAAGCTTTTCAGAAGATAAGCAAACCACTAGTGTCTAAGTAAAAACATATAAAATGTAGACCCAAATATGCTATTCCATTCTTCTGTGAAAGAGCTGTCTCTGTCAAATACAAGCTTATACATCCTTTACTTTCCATACTAACTATGGATGGCTACCCTATCTGCTCCAAACAGCCAATCGTTTTGAACAACACTCTGACAGAGAAAGTAAAAACACATATTCTTTTTGCCATGGTTGCATCACATATCAGTGCTAACATGCTCAGTGCTAACAAACATGATTCTTCCAGGGTTGTAAAGGCTATACCAGCACAGAGTCCTTGCAATGGACTGCTGAAGATAAGATATTATTCTTCATTACATTTTTACTACCTTCATTATATGGCAATGCATCACTGGCAGATGTATAACCTTGAGCATTGCAATAAACGTAGAAAATAAACTGAAATGTATTCTGGTCATGTAAATATTGATGTAATCTAAAATGTTATTGCCACCATTCCTATTATGATAAAATTTTGCTAAAGACAACAATGTATGCTCAGACTGTGGTTCATATCTCAAACTTTTCACATTTCTTCTCTTCTTTTTCCTCCAGCAAAGTTTTATAGAGTAATACTTACCACTTTACTAAAGCTAAATTCCACTTTACGAAAGCTGATTTAGAAAAAGAAATCTGAAATATATGGTCTAAAATATTACACATATAAAAAATGTCAAGTTGTAAAAATAATAAACTAACTCTGAAGAGATTTTATTTCTATAAAAATAGGCACATAAGAGCATTTAAATTCAAGTTAAACCAGAGGTAGTTAGGGCTAGTTGGGCCATTCTCATAAGACTGACAAATCTCACATATGGGAGCTATAAATTTGGTAAAGAAATAAAGGACTAACTGAGACCTAATTTGTTTTATTTTACTTGACCATATAAATGAGAACTGCATTTTCCACATCTTGACTACTATGATTTTTTAAAAAAAGTTGTTACGCAAAGCTATCTTTCTTTCCTCATGTAAGGTATCTTGGGTTGGATATATTTCTTTAGCATCTGGGCAGAGGCAGATCCTAAAACCACTCAGAATTCCAAAATAATAGAATGTGCAATTGAAGGGGAAAAAAAAAAAAGCATGTTTTGTGTGAATTCCAGGACCATTCAGAAAATCTTTGTATCAGTACCACAGATGATGTAGGGTCAATGTAAGTAAAGACCTAAAGCATATGCAAGTTGTGTAAGATGTTTCCTACATATTAGATGCTTGGCTTTCAGATAATGATCTCAAATGTGGAGTGAGGATCTAGAATCTCTTCTCAGTGCATGGGACAAGCAAGATACTCCAGAGGAGCTTTCCAGAGAAACCCATGCACTAAATGAAGAGGTGACATGTCTTGTCACTAAGAAAGCTGAATATTCTCCTCCAACCTAACTGAAACAGGGATTTCATTTGCAAAACATGTCTTTGGGAAGTGGCTCACTTTGACTAGGTGTCCATAAAAGCAGCACCACAGAGGCCACAGCCCCACTGAGCAGCAGAGCGTTGAAGCAGAGGACTGGCAGAGGGCATTCTTCAGCCAGCACAGCACCCTGCCCCTGCAACGCACCCAGACAAGAGTAAGCGTGTTTGCTGCACTGCATGTGCTTGCAGCCCAGAAAGCCAGCTGCAACCTGGGCTGCATCAAATAAGTGTGGCCAGCAGGTCGAGGGAAGTGATTTTGCCTCTCTACTCTGCTCTGGTGAGACCCCACCTGGAGTACTGAGTCCAGTTCTGGAGCCCCCAAAGTAAGAAGGATGTCGACCTGTTGGAGTAAGTCCAGAGGAGGGCCACGAAGATGATCAGAGGGCTGGAGCCTCCTGTGAGGACAGGCTGAGGCAGTTGGGGTAAGTCCAGAGGAGGGCCACGAAGATGATCAGAGGGCTGGAGCCTCCTGTGAGGACAGGCTGAGGCAGTTGGGGTTGTTTAGCCTGGAGAAGAGAAGGCTCTGGGGAGACCTGATAGCTGCTTTCCAGTACTTAAGGGGGGCTCATAAGAAAGATGGGGAGAGACTGTTCAGTAGGGCCTGTTGTAATAGGAGAAGGGATAACAGTTTTAAAACAGAAGGAGGTAGATTCATATTAGATATTAGGAAAAAAATTTTTACAATGAGGGTGGTGGAACACTGGAACAGGTTGCTCAAAGAGGTGGTGGATGCCCCATCCCTGGAAACATTCAAGGCCAGGTTGGATGAGGCTCTGAGCAACCTGATCTGGTTGGAGATGTCCCTTCTCTTTGCAGGGGGATTGGCCTAGATGACCTTTAAAGGTCCCTTCCAATGCAAACTATTCTATGTGTATTAGATACTCTCACATCTGCATAGATCTAGGTTTGTGTGTACGGATGCTTATGATGCCCAGGTATCAAAGAAGAACAGTTCAACCCATTTTGAACTCTGCACTGCCTTGTCTGCTGTATGTGTTTTAATGTGTTAGAATATGTTTAATTAACCTTTTCCAAACACCAGTCTTTCCCCATGTTCAGATATGCCTTGGAGATACAATATCATCTTGACATTGCTCAGTCTCTCCTTAAGGATGCTATGTCACGTTCAAAATACTGCAACTATCAAATATTGTTGTATCCTTTTTTTTTTAGTTATGTTTATTGCTGTTCACCTGCCATACCTCTGTTTTCCAGCTTCTTTTAAACAATTCCTTGTGATTAGCAAGCTCTAGAGTTTAAGGGGACCTCTTTGTTTGTTTGTTTTTTCCTGATAATTTCCAGATGTTTCCTATGGTGATTTGTTCTGTGATGCAGGAATTCCATCTGTTCCTTCCTATACATTGGCTCTGCTTTACTTCCCATCTACATCACATTGTGATTCAGAGGGTTTGAATTAGTACTTCTTATTTGCTGGACCGCCTAGTTATCATAATTTTTGCATTTGCAGATTGTGTCTTCCTCTTGTCTGAGTTAATTATTGTGATAAATAATAAATAATTCATCAAAATGTTTTAGGCACTTTTCTCTGCACTTCAATGTACCTCTAAACTCATATTTGAAACTCCTTGCAAAAAGCTATTCCTGACCTTAACAGATTCAAAGTTCCAAAGATAATGAGTACTTTAAGGGTGACAATTAATAAACACTTAGGGTACTGATAATACATACGTATGACAAACATAAACAGTCTTGGAAAGAACACAAACCTCCATTTTTGTATTGCAAAATAATACACACAAGTTAGTACGCAACTTACTGCTAGAAAGTCAGTAGTTCTCTGAAAATGGTGAGTAGCCCTCGGAAGTACTAGGTCATTAGCAGGACATTTTATTTATCTTCAGTAAACAGCTTTGTCTACAGGAAGGCCTCTGCTTGGCTTTGACCCAGCAAATTTTAAAAATATCTCAATGCAGAAGAGAAGTCAGACTCCAATGGTCAGCCAGCAAGATGTGGTAAAACTGACACCTTGATAAAGTTTATTAATCATTAGAAGTACTTATGATTCCGTAGTAATAAGAGTTCCGTAGTAACAGATCAGTCTGTATGGAACTGAACATACGAGACGACTTTTGCCTCTGTGCATTATCCTATTTAAAAGAAAAGCACCCCCCACTGATAGCCAACAGCTTTTTAGTTGAAATAGCAGTAGGAAAACCTTACAGAGTTTACCAAAATCCAGAGTCAACAGGTATGGTTTCTACCTATCTCTGTGTATGTGTCTTCAAACATAATAATTATTTTTTTAATTCTTGCACTTATCCTGAAATTGTTTATGTTACACTTTTCTCATGTTAAATATGACTTTAGGATGGCTGGCTAAACCTGAGGAAATTTGTTCTCCAAAGGAGCATTTCTAAGCAGGTTATTGGTCCATTCATGTTTTGTCCAGAACCCCCCAAAAGACTGAGCAGCAACAAGCTCTGAGATGCAGGGAGTCAGTTTGGTTATGTGGGGTAGCAGCCTAAAGAAAGCAATTCTGATGAGTGAAATATGTCTGGAATGCAAGGAGAGTTCCTATATAATGGATATTTTCTTGAAATTTTAAAGTTAGCTTTTGAAGTTCCTACACAAACCCTTGGAGTTATAAAGAATCTAAAATTTACCTTTCAAAATTAACTTGGCTGGTTAAACTCAGACAGAACTATGATCAGCAAAGGATGAGGAAGTACTGAGTGAAACTGCAAATATAAGATGTGAGGTGATTGGTAAGAGACAAAGATGATATTCAAACCTTTAGAATGCTTCTGGGTAATTATCTTTTACCATTTTAATGCATTTATTTCATGCAATGCTTTTGTTGTCATCAAGCAAGACACTAGCTTTGCTATATTCACCTTTTACATATAGGCTAATAGATTTCATAATACGAAGTGTGAATCTGCAGGGCTGGAGAAAATACTGACTCATGCTCCAGCACAAGTCTCTGTGTAGCTGCTCTGAACTGAAAAAAAAAAAAAATCCAACAATTAAACCCTAAAAACTTGCCAGAAATTACATTAAACTCTTTGGCTCCCCAAGAGTTCACAGTCTATCCATTCAAGAAACTGCAGGTGAACTCAGGAAAAGATAGTAATGGAAATATCTGCAGCCGGTACTTCTGACAGAGACTTTGTGAAACCACAAGTCCTACATGTTCCTGAGTGCAGAACATTTAATTGACGTACGCTGGGTCATTATGTTCCCTATTGAAAGCTTTAAATGTTCTCCTCATACTTTCTTTGGCATTCTCACTGCTTTAGGAAATAATATTACAGAATTAAGCTCTGAGGTTTTGTGTGTTACCAGCTATCCAGTTCATCAAATCAGATTCACCAGTTCATTGACCTAGTATTTCCGTAAGTGTCAGTGCTCCAATATTGACATTTTAATGTATCTCTGAAGTGTATGGTTGCAGAATGCTGTAAGGAATTTTACATTTGTGGGGTTTTTTTAAAGTCAGGTTTTTACCATCTCCCCATTGAATATTAAACTTATGTCCAAAAGGTCATCTGGAAGTTTATCTCTCTTCTGTGCAGTCTATTGGTATTAAATATATTCTTCTGTATTCCAGGGATTTCTCAAATGCGTTCCATTTTGTATACTGCTAATGTACTAAAGATCAAACATTTGGACTGTGTATGTAAATATAATTTGTATGGCCTATGTTAAAATAACTTGCTGTTACTAGCACACTACAGGTATAGCATCCAGAAGCCAGAATCCAGTCTGCTTTCAGTAATTTTTAATCTGCATTTAAAACAGCCTAGTGAGCTGCTATCATCTCTGACTACAGTATATAATATCTGTTTTGGAGATGCATAAATAGCTGAGCCAGCTACAGAAAAATTCCACCAAAATGACCAAAACAAGAAACTGGTGGATGTGTTGCTTATCCAGAAACATGAAGTGTAAATACCCAAATATTCACATAAGTTTTGAGAAGCTTGCTTTCATATTCAGCTTCACCGTTATGTCTTGTTTTCACTCACTCTAATAAGGCACAAAAGCCTCCTTTATTCCTTCAAACTCTTTGCTGCACAGAGATTTCATCAGCGGAAATCCAATACAGCCATTCCTGTCAATTTACAACAGAAATCCTTTTCTTCCTTCCTTCCCTCTGTTTGTTGTTTTTTCATGTAAACTGTTTAGGAAGGCTACTGAGATTAGACTGCTCCTTGTATCAGTAGGCATTGCTTTCCCAGAGTGACAGGCTAATTTCCTCCTTTTTTCTTCGTAGACTTGCGCCCTGCTAGCACTGTCGTGGGAACGGGAGAGTTTGCCATTAGCATCCTGAAAAGGTTTACCTAGGCCTTAATTTGTATGCATTGGCAAGTGAAGAACGGAGGGATAAATCTGAAATGCATGGAGGTGAGGCTTTACTGCTTCAAGCACTGGAAACTAAAACCTTCAGGGACAAAAATGTAGTATTTGGGGGTCTAATATAGTTAGGGACATGTAAAGAATTAGATAATTATAATGTTTTCAAAAGTATGAGTTATAGAACCAGTTTAGAGGTTATTTTGATAAAAAGCATGAAATCATACTTTCTGGGAGAAAGCTGAGATAGTACGCAGCACTGTGACAAACTGACACACTGTGACTCTTCCTCCTGGCATGATGCAATTTAGTTCAGTTTCCGTTTCCACATCAGAACATCAAACTGTGAGTTTTCAGAACGGAGCCAATACAGGAACATCTCATGGAGGGGAGGGGACATGACTGAGTACAAGTGCAGTGCTGCTGTCCACATCAGGCTGTTAGATGCCAAATATTATCAGCTCCTTGCTCAGCTGCAAAACATGCTGTGGAGAGGAATACTGTTAACCAAGCTGAAAAGCATCTCACTAGCTTCTCCTCAGGGTAAGATGTTCCACTCAGACGAATCCTCCCTTGGAGAACAGTCAGGGAGGGGGCTCGCTCTGTCCTTCTGGCACAGGGTACAATCTGCAAGGGCATTTTCTCTCGTTACTGGCTGATCACTGGGGGAAAGTAAATTATAATGAAGTTTTGATTTCAGCTGCTGTCTCACCGCAGTGAAGTCCTTTGTCATATTCAAATGGATCAAAAGGAGATTTACAGTCTGAAGTTTTAGCTGATTCATGAATCTGCTCTGAATCAAAACTAGCTCTTCTCCTTTTCCTAAAAGCTAAAGCTAAGATGTCTGTTTTCAGCCAGATCCTACTGTTAACTCCCTTTGTATTGTATTCCCCTAAGCGTGTATTTTAGCAAATCACAATCTTATTCTCATAATGCCCTCGGCACAAAACTCTGTTTCGATTTCACAGTAAATCGTAGCACTGATCTTATTAAACACCACTGAAAGCCCTTACGCTATGCACTGACATCATACTCCTTTCTGATAAACAGCATTCAAAATGTATGTATCTGATACCAACCATGTGTGCTTCCTACCTAGTGTGACCACAGTACAGTTAGAAATCACTGGAAGAACTGCTGTTTTGAGAATATCTTTAGTCAAACTGAGTGAGATCGTCCTGGCAGCAAAATACTTCACAGCTGAGTCAGGATGAGTCTGGACTAGTACTAAAATACAGATGACATTCAGTATTGTTACGGTCAAATCCATTGAAACCTAATCTGGAGTACAGAGGAAAATGAATTTAGCACAGCAATTTAAATTAATTGAGTGCAGCATTACATGCCAATTTCTTTTATTTGCTTTCTGGCACCTAGAAAATTTATAAAATTTATATTTTAGATGAGTAAAAACACACTATGTCTAAACTGTCTAGCTACTCAAATACCAGAAACCTGGAATAATTTTTTTTAAATCTATGTTTTAGGAAGAGAGGCAATATTTTCTGCAACAAGTGGCTTTTTCCTTTTTTTTTTTTTTTTTTTTTTTTTTTCTGTGTAAAAAAAACATGAAACAAAGATGATCCTTTCACTTTTCTGCGATGGTTCTTACTTCTAAGGGAGGCCTGTAGCCAAAGTGTGGTCACAAGTAGCAATCACAGAACTAGCTTGGGTATCTTTGCTTAAAAAGTCAAAAAACAAATAGCAATATACTCCACAACAATTTTCAGAAGGTGGCAAAACAGTTTCTGTCCTGAAATTGCTTTAAAGAGTATAACAATCCTTACCTTAAAAATAAATTATTATAGGCTGGTGACAGCAAAAAGCAGAGGTAGAATTCTGCCTCTGGACCTCTGGGCGGCTTTTGGAGTGAGACCTGCTCATGCAGAAGAATTTACATCACTTTGTGGAGATTTTCTCAAAATGACAGTAAGAGACTGTAGAGGAACACAACTGGCTGATTTAATTTCCAAGTAGCCTGTATAAGAATACAAAGGCCAAAAGATCTCGTACCAAAATGTGGTTCTACTATAATTGCCAAGAAATTCTATTGTCAATACAAACCCACCAAGTATTTCACTTGAAACAGATGGGCTATAAAAGCAGAACAACCTGGCATATTATTACACAGACTGTCTTTTAAGTTCAGTGAATTCAAGTTTCTTTGTACCTGCATTTGTTCTCATTAAAAATTAAAGATTTTCCTTTGAACTTGGTAGATCCTATCTGAGCCAATACAAAGTGAAGAGGCTGATGTGCTGAAATAATACACAATTCAGATGG
Source organism: Tetrax tetrax (assembly GCA_009806455.1). Lineage (NCBI taxonomy): Eukaryota > Metazoa > Chordata > Aves > Otidiformes > Otididae > Tetrax > Tetrax tetrax. Next base: position 192,067 of record WHYT01016809.1, read on the forward strand.
CATTTTTTCCATCTCCCCTTTGTTGTTTTCCTGTAAGCTTTTCCTACAGGTTCCCCCTCTAATCAAAGCAGAGTAGGAGAGGTGTTTCTGCAGAAAGGTTCCTTCCATGCGGAAATGAATGTCTAAGGCAAGGGACTCTGGAGGCATCTGGCTCTGCTGACTATGGAGGGAGTTGCAATAGCCAGCTTAAATACAGGACTCATCCAGAAATTCAGTTCCAGATTCAGACTGTTTTGTTCCTGGTACAATCAATGAAAACTGACACCTCCGTTGTCTTGCCCCAACTTAGCATCTAGTGGCTTTTAAGATGCCCTAAGTAAGATATTTTGTCGGCCTGCCCATCATAGTATGCGTTGCCCATAAGGCCTGACGCATATTTGCTGTACCTGAGTAGATTTTCCTGACATCTTGAATCCTCTGAAATGGCCTATTTTTAAGTCACCCTCATTTAAGCAACTGAATTGAACCCCTAGTAACCACAATAAACAAAAGGTGAGATTCTTTTACCTAAACTTTTGCAACTAGTGCCAAATGAGATGCACTAGGGCACCCGAGGCCTTCACCACTCAGTGCTGGCAGATCTGGTCTATGACTCTCTGCAGCAGCAGCTGCAGCCGTGTAGAATAATTGAAAATATCTAAGCAGAGAAAACATTTACTATCCCAAAAGGCCTGCTCAGGCAACTGAACTTGCCCCTCCTTGGGTCTAAAGAGATTCAGCTGATGAAAAGTAACTCTAGGTACTGGGTTCAACTCACTGTAACACCTCACTCACATACAGAGGGTAGGGTAGACACCTAAATTCAGGTGTTTGAATATTGGGCTCAATCTGTAAATTCCTTAATTTCAGATGAGATGAAGCCCGCTGCAGTTGCTTTATGCAAATGAAGTTATATATAAACCTTTGTTGATTTGGAAGTGATTGTGATGATTAGAATTTGCAAAGTATGCATGTTTCTCCTGTCAATTATAAAAAGAATACCTCACAAAATATGCACATTATTTAACAGCATTTTACTCTCTAACACTGTGATAGTTATGGTTTGTCAGCATTTCCCTTTACCTTTTATGAATCTGACTTTTCCCAGTGAGTTTAACAGCATTAAAGTAATTTCTTTTCAAATTAAATTACACCCTGCTTTGCTTGTCATCGACCTAAATACATTTTTAACCAAACATTGTATATCACAGAAAACGTTTTAATCTCAGGCAGGTTAGTTCTTCTAGACATATTTTTGGCATGCTATATATAACAATTTAGGCTAGAAACAGAAATTTGGCATCACAGTTTTAGCTCTTCCTGAAATCTGGATTTGCTGAATGACCATTTTAGTAGTTGCGATCAAGCCTGAGCCAAAACTTTCTTTTTCCACTTAGGTGTAAACTATTTGGGGGACAGATCCTTTTCTTCAAAAGCCAAAGAGATTAGTTTGAAAGTCTAAAAATTCAATTATCACTTATTACACAGAGTTCTGGCAACTTGAGACCCTTTTTCATTCCATTGACTAATTTCTGATTCCACTTTTACTTCCTTACTTGATGGTGCCTTAGACCTTTATACACATGAATGTATGACAGACATTATTTGTTTGTTACCAGGTTAGCAACTCTATAAAAAAAAAAAAAAGATTATGATAGATACTGGAATGCGAAAAGAAGAATATTAAATTGTGTGAACTGCTTGTAGGTACAGAGAAAGAGCTAAGTACCAGTCACACACCTCAGCTATAATAATGACTTTGCTTCTAGGGTTATAGAAACAAGTATCTCAGAGCTCTTGCTCTTGGATGAATTAGGTTAGAATCCTTACTGTTTTCCCTCATTAGGATGTATAGCAGATGTGACATGTTAACTTAAATGTTGCAGCAGAAGCACAGAAAGATGCTGTGAGGGAATATGTTGTCTTTTTTAATCCCCATATGTTAGAAAAAAAGGCAATGTTTTGACTGGACCACAATAATTACCTTTGGAAATTGTACCCTGAATGCCACTTTTTTTTTCTTTCCTTTTTAAATTCTTACTGTGTGGCTTAGGGCGAGCAACCAGCAGGATACACAGTTACACGTGACTAATAAAATAAAACTGATCCAAGAAAGGACTCAATACCCACAGCTATATAATGCTGTGGTTTTGCTTAGATAGCCAACAAGCATTCCCAAGGGGTCCTGAGATACTTTTTGTTTCTGCAGTTGATTCAAGAGTGGATGGGAAGAAAAGTCTTGGTCCTTACTGAAGTCCTAAAGGAAGCCCATAACGAGAATTGCTGATCTCCTTGGAAAGGATGTGACTGCAAGTGCTGGGAAGTGTCTCCCTGTGTGTGGTTTGCAGTTGCTGCAGTCACGGTTCCCCACCGCCAGATGCTCTCTCTCCGCGCTGCCTTTTCAAAGCCCGGCTCCTCCTGGCATTCCCCTCAGCCTCCTCTGCACCCAGCTCACTGTCAGGAATTGCTGGCAACTTGCATTTGAGAGGCATCAGGCCGCTACAAAACAGATAACTCTTTGTGAACTGAACTTCCTTTGTCCTGAAAGAATGATACTTTCAGCAGTAAAAATACTCTTCCAATCTGCATGGGTAGTCATGTTCCCTAAATGGGATAGATGGTGGCTGGCCCATTTGTTTAAGCATTGCTTTGATTTGCCACTGGTTGGAAGTGACAGAAACTTCACAGAAGAACCATGCTGTCTGCTGAGCAGTTTAGGTTTCCAGCTGAACCTAACATCTTCCCCAGTTTATGTATGTATAGTCTGTGTTACGCAACTGTATCACCTGTCGCTGAATATCTTAAATGGTTTGTAAATAAGAGTCTAGTTATATCAGCTTAATGCATGTGAGATTGAGACAATATTTTTCAAATACTATATGCCATATTCTTGTATATGTCATTTTTGTCTTCTAGAAAGCTGTTTTCTTAATATGGGGGAAAAACTATACAACCAAAATCATTGCAGTATTGTAGAAATTGTACACTGCAGCTAGTGAATCTAACGAGAATGACACCTTTTCCATCAAATTTGAAATTCCTCTGAAAAGTCCACAGCAAGCATTATCTTTTACATTCTAGGCTACCTTAAAACAGCTGTAATTTTCCTTCTGACTCCTGGGGAATTTTCATAAGCACTAGAAAACTCTTGGCTGAATCCTATTTTCCTTATTCCGAGATTTAGTCTGGGTCTTACTGAAATTACCAGGAATGTTTGTATGAGTAAGGCAGGAAACATTTTATGCTATCCCCACAAACTATGCGATAGGGAAATTTGTCAGCCAGGCTTTCCAGGAATGATTGCATTGATTTATCTTCAGTGTGGTATGTCTCAACAAGATTCCTTCAAACACTTCATTCTTAAAGCCATTCCCCTTTAAGATACCCCTGACATCTACAACTTTTATAGCTTGAAGCGCTAAAAGGTTGCTCCTCAGATGGTCGTTACTTCACAAACAGTCGTGGTTTTGACAGCCATGGGCTATGCACTGCAAAATCTCAAATCTCTGCATCAGAGGCTGGAATTCTTCTTTTAGAGATAATTCATCTGACTTTCTCCAAAACTTTATTGTTTTATTTTGCTTAGTTTCTTGTTATACTTCCCGGAGCCAAAAAGGGGCTCTTCATCCCTTCCTATGAGCTCCCTACATGTCACGCTTGTGAGTGCATTCTCTCCAGTGCCTGTCCTCCCAAAAACTTCTCTGCCATGGCAGCTGGCTAAGTTACAAGTGAGGGATAAAGAATAACAATATCCCCTGGGCCGCTTGACTCCAGGGTAAATCCTGCATGGCAGCGACAGTCACTGCTGGTCCAGGAGAGCTGCAGCGGGACGGATAAGAAAGGCATCTGGGCTCTGGGGAGAACCTCCGTAGGAGGCAGGGGCCTCTGCAAAAGTGGAGCTTTAAACAGCAGGAGGGAAGCGCCTGGGATACGTCTCATGCAGACCGACCAGAAAACAAGGAGGTACCCTAATTCCACAGCGAGTTCAACCTTTTTTCTATTACAGACCCTATAGCTTGAAATTGTTCCTGTTTTAATTGGGAGCCTCCTCCAGTAAGACCACAGTGTTATTCATCCTGAGCTGTGAAGGGAGAATTTTGAAAGCTCAGGCTTGGCAGCTTTGTCTGGAAAAGCTTTGCTGCTGCCATAATGCCCTGGGAGAATGACGGAGAAAATGTAGGCTGTTAAAAATTAAAAGGATGAATAATGTAAACAAACTGATTAAATTCTGTAACCTCTTCAACTTCATGGCTCTAGGGTGGCTTATGTCCTGTTAAAATGAATTGATTCTGCAAGCTGCGAGGAGGAAATTAGAGTTGGTTAACAGAAAAAAAAAACCAAGCAACGTGCGGCAAAAGAAGACACAAACAGCTAAAGAGGAATTGTTATTTTATTTTATCCATCTGGTCTACCTTTGTGGTGATCTGCCTCATTATTTCATGGGGTAGAATATGATAAATGCCTACAGACAAGGCTTTACAGAATGCAGGTGATTTTTTCTGTGTAGTTATCCAATCCTGTTTAAAGTCAGTTTGAAGGATACCATGCCCAGAGCATTTTCCAGGGTAATTGTACCCATCCAAATCTGAAATACGTTAAGTTGTAATAAGACAAAATTCCTGTTCTGTCCTATTTCAAAATGCCTGAGATGCAAAGTGTCTTCAAATTAAGAAAACTATGAAGAACAAAACTTCTTGCCAGCCATTCCTTTATAGCGCAGACTTATTTTCATGAATATTAATGGATATGACTCCATATAATAAGGTAGGAGAGAGAGAGTAAACTATTAAACATGACACAGGTTGTTGTTTTTATGGGTGTGAACTTAGAAGAGACATGGGATGTTTTGTGTCTCTGTCCTTTGCCAAAAGCTTTGTCAGGTTGGGAAGCTGTATCTTCTCTGGGGTATCCCAAAGTACCTGCACAATGGCAATCCAGTGAAGTATGTGCCTATGTTGCCTGCAGCTGGACACAGATGCAGCTAGAGAGCTGTCTTTGGCATTACCATTAACATGCTTCATAAGCCCTGTGGAGGACAATACAATGAAAACACGTGGTCACAGGCTCCATTGGGATCCTTGAGGTTCAGAGTTGCTCTCCACTGCAAGAGGACACGTGAGCCAGTAAGGGTGCAGACAGGCAGCTGGCCCTGCTGCTCAGGTAAGAGGTGCAGGTGATAAGATGTCATACTCTGAGCATGGCAAAATGGGGTACGTGTACCCATGGCAGTGGAATGAGACAGAGGAAAGTTCCCTTTTCCTCAAGAAAGTGTGGGCGCAATCATCACTGAAAGAAATCTATGCACGTCTGGAGCTGGTAATGTCATTAGCAGAGGAAGAGGACAGGTGGAGTAGAAATGTACCTACAGATTTACACCTAACTAGTGAACACACTTACAGAGAAACAGACCCATGTTGGACAACTGCACACTTTGCTGTGAAAAAGGATGATGAAACTACTGCTCTGGAGGTCTTGGGTCAGAGAGGAACATGATGTAATGAACCGAAATTCTCATGAAATTATCAGTCCTGTTTCTTCTCTCTCATATCACGAATACAGCTAATGTCCCACATGAGAAACTCCGGCTAGGCAAGAGAACAACTGAGAGGGGCTGAAATACTCTAGTAAAAATCAAAGCAGTAGAGGAACTTCACTGAGTTCAGTCCCCTGTCATTTCTGCCAGTCACATCCTGTAACCCCCTAGGTTTATAATTGATCAAGATCTATTTTACAGCTAATTAGATTTTTTTTTCCTTAATGCCTCCAAGTAGAAAGCTATTCCAGATCTTCTCTGCAATAATATCCAGAACTTCTCTAATTATCAGCATAAGCTTCTTATGGACAGGTTATATTAGTTCCTTAACCTAAATAACAGTTCTCCACCATGGGATTTCCTTTGTTAACAAATTTATAAAGACCAACCATAGGCCCTTTCAGACATTAATGGGAACCTAAACAAACCAAGTTGGTTGCTTTCTTATTATTTACACATGCTCTCCTTAACAATTGGGAGTGGGGGAGGGAGAGGTGGGAATCTGGGGACACAATCTGCATTGTGGGTTAAATCTCTCCTCATCACTCAGAAGAGAAGCACCTCTGGGATCCTCCCTTTCTAAACTTGTAGAAGAGTTAAATAGTTCAGACAATACTCTGATCTCCAATTGACTGAATTGCACTAGATGCCTAAATATTGCCTTTGATATAAATTAATAATGAGCCAGCCAGTGTTACTTCCATTATAAACTCATGGGAATGAGCTTTCATACATGTACTTGTATGAAATCTTGTTGATATATTTTTTTTATTCTGGTTTGTTTGATCTTCATTTACTTGTAAAAATAGAGGGAAGAGAAACTTGAACTGATTTTCCTATTCAGTGTTTAAAGTGTTTGTGTAACTTCAAGCACAATAGGAGACAATATCGTATTGTTAACATGCACTTTTACAAATTCTTTGAAACTAGACTACGTGGCACCATTTAGACATTATTTACATAGATACAACCTTTCCTATAACCAAACACAGTGAATGGAAGCTGGAATGAAATAAAATCAAATTAGAAGTACAATACAAAATTGCAATAGCCAGAATAGGTGAACTTTGGAACAAGTTATTGAGAATAATGGGAGTTTCTACAGCAGTAGCAATTTTAGAATTAAGACTGCATACTTTTCTAAAATGTATGCATTATCTTAAAGAAGAAATTAACTTAGTGAAGTATTTAGGTTACACTAGGTGTTCATAGAAATCCCGTCTGTCAATAAAAACAAATTGTTTACAATTATTATATGTATTGTAAGATTATTCAAACTGCTCTAGGATAGAGTTGTAAAAAATGAGGTAACTACACTGCAGAGAGGTTAAGCTGGTAGTTACCTACCCATGTAAGTAGGAATGGCAGCAAAAAAAAAAGCTTATGCACAAAGACAAAATAGTTATGGTTCCTTTTGATGATTGTTTCCTGTTAAGATTAGCAATTTCTCTGGAATAATGAACAAAACAGGAATTGAAAATCCTTGTGAAACTTCTCCATAGGCATCAAGGACACTGGGAGAGTCTGACGTTAAGCTTTCTACTGCACAAATTTTGGACAAAATGTCAATAATGTGACAGGTTTATATTGAGTACAAACACACCCCAGTCACCAGACATGCCCTTTCATATTCAGCATGAACAGAACAAAGTATTGCCATATTGTAAGCACAATTCATTCCAAGATACATGGCGATACTAAGCAGATGCTGCCCTTCCATCACCAAAAGAGATAGTTGCAGAAATGCTGTTTGGAAGAAGCCTCTGGAGTCATCTAGCTCAAAAAGGTGGCCTACTGACAGTTGTCAGCCCTGGCAATGTCTTGCCACATCTTGAAATCCTCTGGAGAAGGAGATCCCACAATGTCTCTGGGCATCTGTTCCAGCTCTGCACTGCCCATATGGACATTGTCCATATGTCCTGCCTTCAGAGTTTCCTAACATCTGAACTGAACTCACACTCCCTGGGCATTGTCCTCTGCCTTACCTTAAATTGAGAGGGCTTGGGTCCATCATCTTTGTAGCAACCTTTCCTTAGCAGGATTGTCTCTTTGGCAAGTTTGGATTTGGTTTGCTCTTCAGTTACGGTCATATAACTTTCTCTACCTCTTTATTGCCTCCCACTCATTAGTTACATTTCTTGACACCCCTATATTCCAAGTTCTATGGCCATTTAATATTCTGATGGGGAAAATCATCAGATTTCCCCTTACCTTGTGATGTTTCTATGATGTAATTCTCAGTTCTGCTTGACTTATAAAGCATTTGAGGGACCGACTCAAAGTCCACTGAAATCTTATGGGAAAGGTCTTAAAAACGCTAATTTTATTTCAGCTGCAGGTGAGTGATTCTAACCTGCTTCAATGTATTGACCATTCCAGAAGTAAAAGCACAATAAGACTGCACAGCAATAAGGTTCCCCACATATAGCATAAGGCTTAGCTTCGCCCCTCTGTCCAAGTAGGTGTGAATCCAAGCCTTTCCTACGTCTCAGACAAGTACAGAATAGACTGAAGGGGGGTAAAATAAGAGGAATTTTTCTTTTTAACATAATGGTGATGGAGTTTTTGACAATAAGTATTGACTAGTTTCGCGTTTCTCTTCTGCAAGATGGGGAGAGAGGAGCATAAGACAAAATTTTTACTAAGTGCTACCCCATGTACAAGGTACATTCTTTTGAAGTATCAATATTCTTTTAGAGCATCTGCTCTTCAAAGGAAAAAAATGACAACTGGTTTTAATAGAAAACCTTAAGCCCTAAGCATAATAGATAAAGAATGTGAATGTCTTTTGATGTATACAGAAGTCTTTGATGTATTTATAAAATCTTGCAATACATCTTGTATTTTCAGCCAGTTAATATATGGATTAAAATAATTAGTTATAACTAACACATTTTACAATGTTTTAAAGCTGTTTTCCTGGATCTTGCCTTTTCTTCTTTCAGCACTGACATGCCTGCTACTTTTGGAAGCCATCTCTCTGGTTTCCATAGTCAAAGGCAGATGTGTTAATATAGAAATGCTTAATGACCCAAATAAAGCATCCTTAATACAAATGGAAATTTAAAACGGAGTCTGTGTTGGATGAGGGAAACCAGGCTGTTGCTATGCGGCTGGTTTCATTTATGAAGTTGACAGTTCCCTTGCTTAGCAGAGCAAGAGCCAAATTGTACTTTCATTTCATGACGCAATAGCATGATCCACACTAGCTCCACTGAGGTCAGTGAATTTATTCTCAATTTATCTCTTGAGGAGCAGGAGTATTTGGCCTTCACTAGAATACCATTTCATTTGCCACCTTGTAAGATAAATGCATTGGAGACTTTTAAGAAAAATCTAAACCGATATATTTGTGCTGTAAAGGTACTAGTGTTATTAAAATCATCTTATTGCTTTTCAATGACTGTCTTCTATGAGGAAAATAGACCCTTTCTCTGGGTTTTGGGAATTTTATCTGACCAGCACTCGCCACTGCTCCTGTCCTGAAATCTGAGAATAATGCCTTCCCCAAAGCTCTCCTTTAATAGCTTCAGATTTTTCTGGTGCTTCCATTTCATAGAAAAGTTATTGCCCTCAGAAAATATCAAGAGCTGTTTTGACTGTTTGGCCACTTATGACTTTATTTTTCACAATAAAATCAGTTGTTTTCAAATCAGCAGAGTGTAATTGCATGTGCTAAGGGAGCGTTCACATCTTCTCTGCCATAATGAATGTGTCCCAGGGCTATGGTATCTATCTGCCCTTTCAAACCGTCTGCTTAATTTCCCCTGCAGCAGCCCAGCACCTGCTGCTCATTTCACCATGGGGACTCATTGTGAATTTTTTTAATAATATTCATGCATCTGTCCTGCACACTTTCTTATGTGAACATCTCTATTACTTCCCCTCAATCAACCTACCTTTGTTTCTATGACCTTTATTTTATAAATAACTAGGGACTTTGTGCTATGTGAAGCTTTATCACACCAGTGCCACCTGGTCTTCAGAGTTGTCCTCATACCTGAATGGTAGAAAATATATACTGAACACCAAAAACACATCAGAAAGCCTTCTGGTCTTTATTTGATGTATTTTATACTTTCAGATAAGATTTTCCTTGTAAAATCATGTGGTTTAGGGAAAAATTCAACAAAATGCTCTTGCTGCTTCCTATCTCTTCTGTCTTACTGCTCTCTCATCATTTCTTTTCTTGTACATCAGTGCAATTGCTCCAGCTGAATTATCGTCAATCGTTACTGCAGTTACTAAGTAATGCCTCTGCTCTTTGCTTGAGCTATTGTTTTGTTACAACTCCACATGTAATGTCACCACAGCTCTTTTCCAGTGATGTACTGGACAATATGGAGGCAGGATGCACCCTGGGATTAAGCCATGTGAATTGAGGTGTCTGTGTTTGAGCTACATGAGAAAATCAGTTGCTAACGTCATCCTGAAGGTAGGTGCCTCATGTCAATGGAGACATGCTAGGACATCCAACAGATCCATAAAGGACCAGTAGCCATGACACAGAAGTCATGGAGATCTTCTGGAGAAGCTGGTCCAAGCAGGCCACCCTATAGCATCTAAAATGATACTTAAACATCTACCACCAAGCAACTGCAAGTCTGTTATTAATACTACCTCTTTTTAGATGTTCTAATAATGAATTGAATCTTGCCTTACGTTATACAAGCAAGGTCAATCCAGTATGCTTTTCAGGCAGGAACTACTCTGTTCAGGCTTTTCCCTGAACAAGGCCAGGTGGGTTGGGTTTCTACTGTTTGTGATTACTTTTAATGCACTACCTTCTTAAAATATTTTGGTTTTGTTTAGAACACCCTCTGTTAAAATAACTTTTGTTATTTTTTGATTTTTTGCCTAAAAAAAAAAAACAAACAGGTGAAAGCTGCCAAATTTGAAGGTTTTCTTTTCCATTCCCATGCAGTAACTTTTAATTTTTGCTCTCTAAGTCTACCACATAGGTTTGTCATTATTTCCCTTTGAATTCCTCCCAGATAAATAATGGGCCCTATTTGCACTCTTGTTGAATAGGTGTCACAAGCAAAGGATTTTGCTCAGCACTTTGTTGGATTAAGCCCTATCTTCAGACATTTTCTGTGGAAATTTCGCAACACTATGGGCCAGATCTGTGCTGCGATCAGACAAATCACATAACTGGTGTGAGAAGGGTAGTTTCCAAGATTTGAGTAGTGCACAATTATCCAGCTGATGCTTTTCAGACTTGACCTGGACCATGTTTTTACTGCAGCTGGCATCCTGCCTTTAGTTCACATTAGAAAAGGTTGTTGTTCACTGATTTTGGAGAATGATCCAAGGAGAATCTTCCAAACTGACTTCTATCACACTGTACTGAGAAGCTCTTTGTGAGTTTCCACCACTTCAGTAGTGAATAATAGTAAATGAGAAACAATCTGGAACAGCCTCATTCAAACTGTTCAGATGCCCTGACCTCTATCTCTACTACCCCAGCAAGAATAGGAGTGTTGGGGATTGTCAGGGGAGCTCCTGCTCTGGAGCCTCTGCTTGACTTCATACCACTCGGGGCTGAGCAGCTACACTGATGGATAAAGTCCTAATACTTCAGATTGTCTCTGGGAGTGTTTTGTTTACTTTTGACCTTACGTTAATCACAGCCTTTGACTTCTGATTTTTACCAGGAAACTTTCTCTCTCCTGGATTAAAAAATAAAAATCCCAGAGGCTTGGTTTTAATAAAGGTGACTTATCTTCTCTTAGATTTTCTTTATGAATACGATTCTCCTGGTTTTGCAAACTCCTCCTCAAATCTCCTGCTGGTGCCCCATACACATATATCAGGTGGATTGAGTAGAAAACAGGAAGAAAAAATACAGTGCCTCACTGAAGTTGCATTATATTTCATCTCCTCCAGATACGTAATGTCTTTAAAAAATGAGTAATGTAGTGAATTAAAAGGAAATGCTACTCAGTGGAATTGAGTGAATTAATGAGAAATAGACAAATACCAACACAAAGAAAAGGACTCAAAAGAGAGTAAGGCAAGGAATTAAGCAAAGACAGTTCAGTGAAGCCCACCTTCAACCTTTAAGTACAATCTTTTCCCTCTTTAAATAGAAATAAAAAGCTAGAAAGGAAAATGCTGGAGGCCTCCTGTAAGAAGTTTTAAAAAGAAAGTAATCAAACAACAGAAAATATGAAAGTTCAAATGAGGAGTAAAGGCTTAGAAGTGACTTGCTGGGTCATTGAGTCTGATCCTCTGCCATTTCAGACAATTTTTCTGGTAAACTGAGCAACCACCCTCAAACTAGCTGAGCTTTTTCTCCCTTCGCTCCTTAAGGGGGGCCACTGCAGCATTGCTGATTTCCTGCCTAAACTTGTCCAGATTAGTGCAAACCAATGAACTCTTTTATCAGCATTATTAATCTACTTCAATATCCTCTTATATTCACCCCTTATGAGTTACTAATACAAACCAAACTTTGCTAAAAAATAAGTAATTTTAAATTTCTCCTTTATGAATACATTGCGATGATCATAAAATCTAAGTGGTAAGCATTATCTTGCATGTAATACATGTACCAAAAATTAAGATTATTAGAACAGTATAATAAGATTTGAGAATCACAGAATCATAGAATAGTATGGCAAAGACCTTTAAAGGTCATCGAGTCCAACCCCCCCTGCAAGGAGCAGGGATATCTCCAACCAGATCAGGTTGCTCAGAGCCCCATCCAATTTGGCCTTGAATGTTTACAGGGATGTTTAATAAGACTCTTGATAAAGAAATCACGTCACAACCCACAAAAGTAAGAGGTACAGGTTAATAATACATATTTCTGGAAACTGAAGAGCACGGATGATACAGGCTAAGGGGGGTGATAAAGTTTCCAGTGCCCATATTAGCTTAAATTTCCCCTGTGGCCTTGGGGATGTCACTTTGCCAGCCTGTGCTGCGTTGTGCCCATATTCCCTACGATGGGGACAGCAGCATGTCACAGAGTCACCATGAGGGTAAAGTGTTTCAGATCTTGTGATAACGATAGTCATATTTTAGATACACTGGTGACAGGTGTTTATTGTGAAACTGTTGCACCCTTAATTCTTATATGGGACAGACATATGTTTCATATACAGTACATAAAGTGTGTGTCATATTTCATATAGCAACACTGAAGACTGCAGTATATTAAAGCTTCTTTCATGTAATGAGTTACTCTATGATCTCATATAAATTCAATCATCTGTGAAACATTTGTGATGACTATAGTGTTGTAAAAGCACTTGCACCATTTGAAATGCAGTATATACTCACCAGCAAAGAGCATGTAGCTTCCGATTCACATCTTGGCACATAAACATCCTAATTAACAGAAAATTCTAGTAGTGGCAACCTAGAATTAATTTAATAGTGGTTGTGAGAGTTTAAGCAGTTAAAGAACCCTGAATATTTATACAATTCACAAATTAGAATGGGCTACTTGCTCACCCCTGAAAAATGCATTTTAAACAAATGAAAATGTGAGTGGAAAAGGGGAAAACCTTAAATTTCTCTCCATTAAGGGAATGTAAAAGGAATTTAATGATGACAATTAATCATAGAAAATTTTAAATAAAAATGAGGTAATACAAGGCCAAATTTTTCTGCATCAGTACAAAGTAACAATTGACTCAGACAGGAGCTTCCTAGATTACATCAGTTTATGTGGACATTAAGGTGCAACTCATCTCACCTAGCTTTCGGTGCTTACACCTTTCATAGGCAACAGAGAGAAATCGATTTTCTGGGCATGCCTCACAGCATATTAGATGCCAGCTTTAGAGTGGAAAGAGTTCATGCCTAGTTCTGACCGCTAACTATAACATGGGGTTTAGACACCAAGTTCAGAGGTAGAAATATGTTGTGGTGTGTTGCCAACATTTAGAACAGGATTCAGATCCCTGAACCTAGGCACGTAGTGTTGTTTTGGGCACTGTTAGGTGTCTCACCTATCTCCTGCTATTCCAGCAAGACGCGGGTTTCCCAACAGGCCCATGTCTGCTGTTTCCATGCACGTGTCTTGGATAAATTATGTCATCTGACACAGAACTGTGTGCCTGTATTTAGGGAACAAACTGGTGTCCTTGCCTTTGGAGACTTGCCTCAGTCTTGATACAGAATGTCAGACTTCACTTCAGGCCCTCAAAGGTCCATGGCAATACCATCCAAGGGGCATGCAAAACAAAACCAAAAAGCATCGGAGAAAGTTTGTGGGGGAGGGAAGGAGGAGGGAGAAAATGAACTTGAACAACTTCAAAAGTACCATATGCACTAAGCATTTCCAAAAGGATTTCCTGCATACTTAAAAGACGCAGTGATTTAACATGTACTACATCTGGAAGTCCAAGCTGATTAACTTGGACTACAGTCTGAGCTCTTTAAATGAAAAAGCAGGTGTTTATCAAAAGAGTGGGAATATTCTTAAAACCTAGTTGTAAACTTTGACCACTCACAGAAAGAATAAACCATTCTTAATGTCTTACAGAAAAAGAAAGGTAAAGCAAGAATATTTTAAACTGAAACACATGGCAGTATTCCTCCTCGCCTAAAGGAGTAATTATTACAGAAAACAAATTGTTCCAACTGCATATTCCTACACTGGATATGAAACTGCATCTCTTAGCAATGAGATGTGATGCAGTTACATTCAAAATTGTCTTTGTATGGGAAAAAAAAAATCTCTCTGTGCATGTAGATCTGTATATTGTGAACACGATTTTTGGAGAGGTTGATTTTTGCACGAGGCGGGAAGCTGCTTATTGAGCTGCATAATGAAAACACCAGCACATACATTTTATGAAGCAGAATAAAGGCTATCTTCATAGCACTTTCTTATTAGACAGTAAGGTACACAGCAGATGAAGCAAAAAAAATTAAAGGATTTTTCTTATCAAGGCCTTTTGACTGTTGCTTCTCCATTTAGCCACGTGGGTATAGAGCACTGAAAATACTGATCTGTGGTAATGAAACCTATCCCAGTGGCTTTGCACAGTTTACCTTCAGGCACATGAACAACCTTCAGAAGTCACCTAAATCTCTCCAGTGATTAAATAGGAACATATACTTCAGTGTAAAGGACTCTGAATCATATGTGAGCTAGACATCTAAAACCATCTTCTCACAACTGGTCTGAATGATTATATTCCTGTCACAGATACCTTCCTTCCATCTTGACCTCCCCTGGGTTCTCAGTCACCAAAGGTCTTATCCTTCATTCATTTATGCAGTCTCTTTCTAGTTATATTTGATTCTGATTTCTACAACATCCTCTGGCAGTAAGTTTCACCTTTCTTACTAAGTACTGTGTGAAGTAAATAACTGTTTTCCTCTTAAGATTTTCACGTTTTCAAAATGGAGGTGTGTTAAAACTAAACTATAGCCCTCCTTGTGTAACGTTAGCTCTGTGCATTACAGTGCTTTTTTACCCTTACAGACTGGTATCCCATTTGAGAAGGTATCCACATGAATTGCCTTCAAGACTTAAAAATTAAATGACATAATTTTTCAGTTGCTTCTTCAGAACTTTTAAAATGAGCACACTGGTGTTTTCTAAAATCTCCAAGAATTGAACAATATTGGAGGCCCACAAGGCTGAAGTAACCTTTTTTTCACTGTCTACACCCAAACTCCATGACACGTAAGCCCGCTGAGTTGCAGACAGTCTTCTTATTATAAGGGTATACAGTGCCTACCACAAGGGAGACATAACTCCTGGCTCTTCCTCTGTGGCTTTTTTATTCTCCCTGAGCAAATATGTTCTTGTCAGCGCTGCATCTATGGTTTGGCTGGATGTAACAGGATGGCTTCTGTATTCTTTCATTGGTTGGCCATTTGTGTTGGAATTAGCATTTGTCTAGTCATCTAAGACACACTGTCAACATCTGGAAAATTTTAGTACATCGGGGACACAGAGTTTGTACTTTTTCCTATGCTTGTAACATTGCCTATATCCCTTAATGTGAACTATTTTTGTTGCATTTTTAACATGAATTTATTGAATGTACTGGTAGATTGATAATGATTCTATTTTATCATTTTATATATCCATATGTACAACATTATTCTAAAGAACATGCTTTCCAAGAGTTTATTTCACCTACTGTTTCAATTATGGCTATGAAATAATTCTCAAAATAGATGGTTATAAACATTGTGGGTGTTTGGCAGGAAGTTTTTTTGTGGCTGACTTCAAGAATCAGGAAAGCTGCAAGACTTCACTTAAAAAACATGTTCAGATCTAAGACGCCTCCTTGACACAGGGTGTTTTCAGGATTGATTCTTTCCTATGAATCTCATGAGCATTTTCTATGAAAGTTCTATGTGGAATTTTACATCATCAATTAGTTTATGCCATATGAGTCTTTCTCTCTTCCATTCTTACTGTTCTGTTGTCCACAGCATTGATTTTTTTAGGTCTTTGCAGGTTGATCTAATAATTTATGTACAAACACTGTTTAATTTTTAAAATGGGAAGTGAATCCAGTTCCTTAGCTCCTTTTAGGTGAATTTAAATATTAAGTACTTTGATAACTTTAGCATACCTTCAAGTTTAGAGCATTAGAAAATCTGTTGGCAAATTTTGTATAGTGTATCACATTGAATGAGTCACCGTCTCTATTCTATAGTTGTCTTTGCTATTAAACTGGGGAGAATAATCCCTACCAGTCTCATAGGGATAAGGTCACTTATGTAATATGTTGTACAGCTCTCTGTATAAAATATAATGTGTGATTGTCACTCATTACTATTAAGATCCATTGTTTCGAAGCAGATCTCCTTTCAGATAATATTTTTTTCAAAATGTGAGTTCATTGACATTAAAAATATATCTCTCTGTTTCTGAATTTAACTGCAGATAGCACTGAATCTTTATTAGAGAGAGCTAAAATGTCTCACTATGAGGAACTTTGTTTTTTTAATGCAAAAAGTGAATTTAACTAATGACCTGACATAGAAAAAAAAAAGGAGACCGCAAAAACTTTGGTACATTACTCCTGTTCAAATTGTTTTTAAACCTCATGTTTTCTTCAGTCTTCAGAGAAATCTTCCATAAAAGGCTCTATACACTCAGAGTAAACACTGTCATCATACACTAAAATCTTTTTTTCTTTAAGAAAACATATATATTTTTTTTTTAAATTAAGCAGTTGAATAATAAAAGAACAAATACAAGATTCCATAAACCCTTTTTTTTCACTGTTTTTTTTTTCCAGTTCATTCTAGCTCCAGACCTCAAACAACAGAGTTTTAGTGATTTGCAACTGTGTATGATTCCTAACACTTGTTTTTAATCAAGAGAAATCCTGCTTTGATTATGAGTTTCGAATACAATGTGAATGTAGGCATGAAGCACTCCCACAGTTCCTCAGGAAACCATCCTACCACGCTGGCTGGCTGGAGGGATCTCCACTATGATCACACAGAGCAATGTGTGGCCATCACAGGGAAAGAACTTGCTCATGACCTGCTGGGCGGAAATCTTTCTGCATCTCCCTCCACCCAAAGAAACCAAAACAAAACAAACTTTGGGATGCGCTGCTTACAAAAAAAAAGTCTTCCACAAAGCTCTACCCACATTATAAGCTCAGAAAGTCTTTACAAGCACTCCGTCCTTTTCTAACGCTGTTGCCTGCCTGACAGTAAAGACCGACCCTGAAGATCACTGCCTTCTGAAACCTGTACAGCTTGTGGGACACATCAGTCTGGAGTCCTATACAAGTGGTAGTAAACCATGGCTTATAGCAGGTTTTAGGGTATGTTGGGAAAGGAAGAGGACAGAATATCTCTCCCTACTCTTTCACGGAATAATATGTTTTCTCTGCTGAATGCCAGTAGGTGTTAAAATAAGAGAAAGACCAAATACCTTAACAAAGTTAAATTACAAAGAAGCAAAAAGAAAGGAATGGTTTAATGATGTAAAAAATAAGCTTTTCGAATCTGATTTTATACCAGGGCTGCAGTAAAAAAAGGGTATCTTGCACCAAGGGAATAGACGCCATCTTAGGTGAAGAAGAAACATATGGCTGCAGCTCAGAGTTGCCATCTAATTATCGGTTTACAATTAGGTCACAATTTAGGAGGATAGAGAGGAGGTAATAGCAAGTCTGTGTCTCCTGTCTGCTGAAGGCATCTGTGCAGGTAAAAAACGAGCAAATGTGGGCACTGAATAGTTGAAGAGTATTTGCGTGCTGAAAACCCATCTGTCTGAGTAGGCACGGTGGGTTTGCATTGGGCAGGCTGCCCGCAGCTCATTGGGATGGACTGTCTGCATGGTGCTCGTTAGGCAGCCCCACCAAGAGGAAGTGGAGCAAATCATAAGCAAAGCTGCTTTGGAGAACTCTCTTTCTGAGCCCTTACGGCTTGTTGGAAGCTGCTTGTAATGTCAAATCTGCAATCTAATAGAGTGTCCCCCTGCCAGAAGGTGGAGAAAATAATTAAATTCAGATATAAATGCATAAACTTGTAAGGACACATATTGAGTAGTTACTATATTCCCACAGTAAACAGGAAAAAGACAAAGTGATGTACAGTCAAAAAAGGGAAGAAATAAGGGAGGTGAAGGAGAACCAGTCCGGATGGAAAACATGCGTGAGAGAGAAAAATGGAGAATCATGTATGCATTAGCTAAAGTTAGACTAGTTCTTTTTTCGGCAATCATGCAGGTGAGATACTTTGGTTTTTTTTACTGTTAGGTTTTTTTTTCCAAAATGCTGATTATCTACATGTTGCCTGAAATTGAACAGAGCCACGGGATGTAATGGACTAAACAAAGAGACAGGCTTTTGGTACTTAAATAAAAGCCCTGACTTTCTTGGTAAATAGATTAGTATTATTTTTCTTATTTTTTTTCTAAATAAAGAAAAGGAAAATATTTCACTCCTTGAGTTCAAACACCTAAGGCAGAAAGCATTACTTCATCAGACATTTAACTAGTTAATAGTTAACTATTTTAAGAAATAGTTACTAAGAGCTCTCTCTCTTAGCTGAATGAGTAGCTACCTTTGGTGGTCTAAAACTTGCCTGGAAAGTCTACAGAGTGTGTATGTGTGTAAGGAAGAAGTAAGGAGAATACTAAAGAGAAAAATATTCTGATTAAATATCCAACACCCATGGCCAGGCCTAAATGCTGACATAAAAATAAACATGGCAACTATTTCCTAATGTAAAATGTTTAGTTCAACTTTTGATCCAAAAATTTTAAATTCTGTTTACAGCTGATATTGCAAGCTGGCTAACTCCATTGCCTTCAAAATCACCAGCACCATAAAGCAGAATGAGAATTCAGTGAGACAGATGGTACAATTCAACTCGGTACACTTAAAAATGCAAAAAAAAAGAGAACAAAAAATCCAACTCTCTTCCAAATCCAAGCAAACTGCTTTTAATATTTTGCACTGATAATTTTTCCTAAGACACTAAGAGGCAGCAAGATTGCATGACATTACAAATACATAGAGACTGTTTTATGCATTCCCTCTGCTCCTAATCTTACTCTAAAAGATCAGACTGAATTATCCCAGGCTTCAGGAACATTAAAACCCCAGGACACTGGTGACTCAAAGAGAGCAAGAGTTGATCATAAAAATCAATGTCAATAGTTTGGTTTTTTCTCTTTTAACAACTACTAGTGGCAGAGTGTTGATTAGCATCCTCTCTTTCCCTCATTTCTCCATCCATTCACATATTAGTTCAGAATCAAATAGCCAAACTAATGTTCAGATTTCAAACTGCTTTGTGCTGTCTTTCTTCTTTTCTTGTATCCTAAGGGGTCCTACTCTCACATTGGACCCTGACAGAAATTAAACTAATTTTATTTTAGATAAATCCCTATTAACTTTAGTTCTTGTTATCAGAGAAAATGCACTGCCTCCTCCTGTAGCATCAATGCAACTGTTGCTGACAGCATCTCAGCCGTCTTGCCCTCGCCCTGAAAGGCACTAAGGGGGCGACCGTTGGACTTTGCTTCTCTCTCTTTGTCAAAGCGAGTGTCTAGGAGCTGCCGTGCTGAAATTTTGGTGCTGTCAGAAAAAGAGCTTGTGACAAGCGCCCCACGGCTCCAACAGCTCTTTGAGCACACCTTGTCAAATACACGTATATTTTCTCCCGATGTCACCTGTGCTGTGAGTCCTGTTGGTTAAAAGACATGTTGTTGCAGGGTTTTGCTGAGGAAATATAAGTTGTCTCACTGGTTTTTCTGGCTCACTACTAGCTTAAAATAGACAAGTATATTTTTTATGCTATGTGCACTTACCATCCTCCTTTCTTTTTTGACTCTTTATGGCAGTGTCTCTTATTTACACCTGAGTGATGGCTTTACTGAATGAAGGAGAAAAAGGGACATAGGAGAGATGTACTGCTGCCGTGTGACTTGGTAGCCACTCACAATCCCTTGTCTCACCCACAGTGGAATAAGACTCTCCATCTCCATGCTCATCTTAATTAAGACAGTCGTCAATGCTGTTTGTAGACTTTTCTTCCCAAACTAGCTTGGTGCAGTCTCCAACAGCAGCAAACTTGTGTTTCTAGGCTGTACCTCAGTCTTGAGATGGCTGGAAAAAGGCTCTGTGAAAAACCAAGACCCTTTATAGAGAAGAGGACCTCACTCCTTTTCCCATTCCCAGTGATCAGGATATTTGCTCCTGTCTTTTTGTTTCCTTGCTTAATTTTGAGAGGTAAAATGTGTGGGTGATGGGGAGATTGTCTCACATTGTCTGAAGGAGGTAAAGTTCAGTACCTCAGATTTGGAAGAAAGGAAGGAAGGAGATTTTATAAAACACAAAGCCAACTGCCTTTAGTCACTCTTTGCCTTCCATCCTTCCCAGGCTTCGTCTTCCCAGAACACAGCGCTGCTGTCTCCAGGTGCAAGGAACAAACTATTATTAGATGCTGCAGAGCACTGCCTGGGTCCTCCATGTTTATCTTGAGCTGTTCTGTTATCTTTCTTGATTGCAGAAACATGATTTTGCTTCTTTCCTGGCTGCTTGCACAAAATTTCCCAGGCTGTTATGCTCAGGAGTGACTTCTACCACCCTGTCCTTCTTTCTACAATCAAGGTTGATTTTGGTCTCTCCAACTCATTCCATGGATCATTAACAAATGCAGCTGCAGAATTTCTAATGTGACACTCTGTTGAGCCTTCATAAATACACAGTCTGAAATACTGAAGGATATTATTTCACTGATAGTGGAGCTGCCTGTGTTATAGTTGTATGAGAAATTGCATAGTCACTGCATCCATCAGAGTTCTTGGGCATTTTTCTTTACAGTTTGCAAAAATAATAAAAAATCTGATACAACATGTAAGAATGTTTCTTTTAAAGACAATTGCAAAAGGCATTGTTGTTTAAATACGCTCCAGTTTATTTAAAAATTGAAAACAATCCCATGGTTGCTGCTTTTTTGCCTTTTCCCCTGCCTTTTTTTTAGGTTGCCTATGTACAAAACATAAAGGTAACCCAATCCACAGAGTATTTAAGTATTAATATGAACCCCTGAAAATAAGATACTGAGTCTCAAAAACCTAAGACCCACACTTTTGTTCACTGAATTAAAATAAAGAAAAAAAAAGAACTCTGCAGTTATAGGTCATGTGCAATTACCCAGAAGGTCAGACAAAAAGCTATTGAGAGAAACTTGTAGGCAGTGTGGGTTGTTGCGGAAAGAATCTCACTTAATGGAGCCCTGCAGCACAAACGTGTGAGGCTGTTTGCGATAACCTTGGAGTGTTTGATAAGAAATATAAGATGCTTTTGCTCTGAGCTACTTCTCCAGCTCTCCACCAGTTTACCATGGAGTCAGTCCCCCTGCATGACAGCTTTCACAATTTTGCCATACATTGCACCCTTTCAGAGGTCCCCTGCAGCCTATCTGTTTGTTCTCTCGGAGATTTGAAAGCTGCATAACACCGAGGCCTCTGTCCCCTTTCCATGTATGCTTCACTAATGCTCTCTGAAACAGCTTTCCTGACCAGCTAACAGATTAAAGCTGAAGAAAACCAGAGACCACCAGCTTTGTCCCTGATGCTAAGCAGAGGAATTCTCCAATCAGTGGCACTTATCAGCCAAGAAACACGAACTTCCAATGTCCGATGTGTGCTGGGGTCTTATACATTGAGGACTCAGAATCAGACCTCAGTAACATGTGAGGCGTTTTCTACTAGTTTCAGTGAAATTAATTCAACCTTATTCTAACAGTTAATGGACTCAAGTCTTTAGCATACTCTTTGGAAAATGACCTCTTTTGTATGGTGTGATACCTCATGAGATGGGATACCAAGCCATGGAAAACTCGAGAGAAGATGGTAAATCAGGGCTGTACATGCACAGCATTTGTAATGTTTCCAAATGGTTGCCAAACAGAATTATGTGAGGATGGAGTTTCACTTTTCATGGAAAAAAAAAATAGACCTTTCAATTAAATATTTTTTTAAAAAGCTATAATTCGGAACAGAACCTATGAGAATCTAATTTTTCTTCTTCACCAGACTTAATTTCCATGATTCTTCATTTTCTTACTTCTCAGTAGAAAAGGACTCACTTGCTGTAACACGCTTTGAAGAAAGACAACCTTAACCAATTGAGGAAAGAAGAACATGAAGTGCTCAAATGCAATTCCCCAGAGACACCATTCCTACACCAGGTTTTTTACAAACATTCTTCAGTACCACCTATACTATTTTTAATATGAATTTTCAGCAGATATAAACAGTCAGATTTTAAGATATACAGATCTTTTAAAATATAAAATTTACAGATAAAAATGCTTTTAAAAATATACAGATTAAAAATGTTGTTCATCTTTATTTCTTGTGGAATAATAGCTTTTAAAGGAAACTTCCACCTCCTATTGTAGCATTTTCTTTCAGCATAGCTGCATGATTCCTACATGATCCTTTGAGAGTAATAGGACTGGATTGCTCTGGGCAGTTGTTCACCCTGAGGAAGTGAGTGCTAGGTGGAATGAAGCAGAAGTGTCTACTTCTGGTGGCTCATGTGGGAAAATAAAGTGAGTGCCAAGTTGACAAGACACCTGAGTGTGTCTGATTTGTCAAGAGACTCTGCTGCCATCAGGTAGCTTCCCCATCAGTCAGTCTTGCCTACTCTTACAGGGTTGTCATCTCATTAATTTTAATAGGGTTGCTTGCTTGGCTGTGCAGGTCAACAATGATTAAAATTGTTTCAGACTGTTGCTGATAAACTGGAGCCCAGCTGCAATCCTAACAAGAGGTCAAGAAAGGTCGTGAATCAGATCCTACTAGTTTTGGACAATTGGGCCAACTGTTGTCAGAAGAAGTGGGAATACAACTAATAAGCTGTTACAAGTGACCTAATAAACAAGTTAAAAGGAGGCAGCAGAAATACCAAGTCCTGTATATAAAAAACATAGTCAGAAGTATTAGTTATGAGGCCCCTAGTACCAGTACTGGCCTTTCTCTTACTAGGTCTTATTCCAACGAGATACCTCTTTCCCTCTTTCTGTCTTTTTATGACACAAGCTGTAGCACTAGATAATTGCATGTCAGGTAAACATCCCAGGCTCACTTTGCAGTCAACAGAGAGAAAGATGTTCTTCTAAGTGCAATTCATCATTTTGTAAAGTCTCAAATAAGCCAGATGAATCACACCCTAGAGGTTTTCTCCATTGACTGCAAATGAAGCTTAAGACAATTCAATAATCTCAGGTGCAGATATCTTCATTGTTACTATCCGGAGTCAGGAGAGATGAATCTCACTGAAAGGTACTGTACTTGTGAAGATGCTCTGGTTTTGTTAATGGAAAGGCACAGACTCAAGGAATGTGTTCTTGTATTAAAGACATTAATTTCTAGCCAAATCTGATGGTCTGTGTAAACACTGCATGAGGAAACATGTAAATGCAGTTCCTAATGTAGTTCCCCAGTCACAGGTCTTTGCTGGAAATAGACCAAGTTGTTGGAGAAAAAACAGTACTTCTGAACACCAGCTTCTTGCACGAGCTTCACAAGAAAAGAGCTGGTTGAATCTGGAGAGATCTTCAGCGACAAGCTTATGATGTTTGTTTGGGCCAACATGCTTTCCTGCCCAAAAGCAAGAGAGACATAGTAAAAATAGACAGCAGAAGTATCTTTCACTGATATTTCTACCCAAATGGCTCTTTTTCAGAGCCCCACATCTTCAGACTAAATCTCAGCAAGCTGAGACCTACATGGGCAACCAATAAATAAAAATGCAAATATTACTTTCTTTAAGGAGAAATTGTTAATTATTAGCAGAATCACAAAACCAGTACAAAAGTAAATTATGTATCACTTCCTTTTTTTTTTTTTTAGCCTAGGATATGCAGAAGTGATAGATGGACTTCCAAAGGGCACAAGATACAGTTTTGCTTGGATATTTTTCATGGTACTAATTTTGTCTTCTTTGGCTGGAGAATCTTGCTATGTATCTTCAGGGGATAAACCTTCCTGTAAGATTTCCTGACATTAGGTGTCTCTGAATTTCATGTGAGAATGTTTTTTTCTTGTACAGTTTTGGTGTTACTGCCTCTGATCTCAGCCCATTCCTAACTGCTGAAATCAACAGAGCTGGGTGAAATAATTTTGAGCTTTAAAAAATTTACATTTTGAGGCTTCTTACTGAATGTGAATATCTCATTCCTGAAACAGGGTCTCAGCTTCTTCAGGTGGTTGAACACGTTGCCAAACCTCTATGGTCTCTGCTGAGATGTTTGCGTAACGACTGTCCTCAGCTCCCACTTGTGCAGGTAGTGTTATGTGTGAACAGAGTTGTGAAGATATAGATGCAAAGGTGACTACTGACAGCTCAAAACAGTTTAGATATGTGCATGCTATTTATAACATAATTAAAGATGTAAGCAAAGAGATATAAGACAACGGTGATACCAAACATCTGACTACTGGCCTACCATTGCAGATTAAGATGAGGTCAAATATTGAAAGGAGGCAGGAGACTACTAGGCAGAAGAGCTTTATGATAACTGATGATACAGCTCATAGGGCTAGTACTGGCCAGAAACCAAAGAGCTCTTTCATGGAAAAATTTGTTTTTCCTAAACTTCCTGCAAAATAAACAATCCCAGCCTAATTAGTTATAGCAATAACATATGTGCAAAGAGAGTGTCTGATCTGAATGCAACTTTTGATCCTCAGCCAGTTAGAAGTCTTGACCAAACTACCTCAGAAACCACACCTTGTATTTGTTTTCACTCAACCAATCCAAAGATTTTTCAGATGGATTATGTTAACCTCAACATACTGCATTTTCAAATTATTTTTTTTAAATGGGATTGTTTCCAAATAGTTCAGCATACACAATGTTTCTCAGCTCCAGGAAGCAATTGTTAAAAAATCTCCATGAGAGATGTAGCTGGGCATTTAAGGATGACACATTTCACACTAGGTCAATTAAATAAAAACATCAGTGTTTGACCTTGTTTACTCCATTGATGAGCTATCCAAGTCTGTCCTCCTATCCCAAAGCTGTCCTACCTGTATTAAATATCTATTTTTGGAAGTGATGAACTGCCCCTGAAGGTCTCTCTCTCTCTCAGGTTAGGTAAAATGAATTAAAATCTAAAATGCCACCTAAGAAAAATTTGCAAACTCAGAATGGCACACTCAATCTAATTAAATCTAGCAGCATGCAATAATTTATCTAGCCTTGATTTCACCCTCCTTATGTCAGTCACATTATTCTCTATCTTTCAGCAGACACCAAGCACCACAGAGAGGTTTGGGTCAAGAAGCAATTTTGGGACCATAAATTGATAAAATTCCCGAGCAAAGATATTTTTACTCTGATATCAAGAACAAGAGCAAGCAGTCAAAGACAGGAGAGTAGGAGAAATGGGAAAGTCACCTTGCAAAAACATAGGAAAAGCATAGTAGCTATGCTTACACTTCTTTAGGTTGTCCGTGTCTGCTGTTCATGTAAGGAAAGTGATATTTAACATCATGATTTGCAAGACAGCCACAAAAATTATTATCTATAGCACTGCTCTAAGCTGTGGCCATGCTGGAGGTACCAAACAGCAGGATGAGGTATAGCTGAATGGGGACAATCTCCTATATATGCAGGTTTGCACACTTTGCTGTGATAGATCATGTCATTTCCATACAACTGTGTTGATTGTCCACATTTTTGCCCATTGACAAAGAATAAATATTTTCAGAAATAAATCCCCATTCCAACATTTGATTGCAGTAACCCAAACTGACCGTAGAAGCTTTGGGCTAGAAAGCCCAGCAGCAGACTTCCTCAGTTCGCCTTCCACATCCTTTCTTTTAACAGGTTTATAAGGTCACAGTAAACACACACAAGGTCTTGCTTCAAAGTCATTCCCTTGATCTGCTGTGCACCCATGTGAGATTGCTCGCGGTTCTGATACCAAGTCTCCTGCTGCAGTTTTTGGCTGCTGTTCAGCAGGCAGTCTAACTTTTTTTTTCTTCTTTTCTTTCACATCAGAATTTGTATTTGAAAGAACTGCCTTCTAGTATATTATAGGATAGAGGAAATCCTGATCAGTGCTTTAATGACTTCTGGTCTGAGTTGGTTTTGTGGTGGTTTTTTTTCCCCTCTTTTAATATGATACTGAAAAAGAACATCCTAGACTTCCCTGCATGGTTTTGTGAAACATTTACGGGCATTGAAAACACTTTATGGATTCCAGCCACTACTGCAATATCTTTGATCTGAAACTGGGACTACTCCAATAAACACATTCTCTGTGCATGATGCACTGTATTTCTTTTTCACCTGGTCTGTTTCATTTAAATGCTTTCCTCTCTGTACCTCACTTTTAACTCTTTAATATTACTATTTAAAATTTTATGCTCTAACCAGTCCATATTGATTTTTCTCTGCTTCTTGAAATAGTGATATAAAGCAAGAAATAGTACAAAAAATTTATTTGGAAGACATGAACAAAACTGGCTTGAGATGAGAAGAAAAGTAGCCTAGATCTCTTGGGACTTGCTTTAGAAAGGTGTAAGGCAAATGCACTTTTTAGTAATGAATGTTACATTTTAAAGAATGCATTGCTGTAGCAAGAAGTCTCAGTGTTGGACAGAAGTGGTTCAGTAACAAGCATGATAAAACAGAATAAGGACATCAAGATTCGCTTCCAATAGTTTCAGGACAGGCACGGCAGCAAAACTGCGTTCTAAATGTCAGAATAAATATTCCATGCTCAGAGACCACATCCAATGTACGCAACACTGACCGATCAGTTACACCAGCCATTTGTCTACTGCATTCAGATTCTGGGTTTTAAAAAGAGATGGTAATTACAAGTCAAGGTTATCAAGCAACAAGTAAGGAACAAAACAAACCTGTAGGAGAATAGTTAGACTTTTGAAAAGAAAAATTGCAATTCAGGAGCACAGCAGCCACCAATTTATTTCTTCTTGCCATGATCCATTTTCACCTCAACAACAGATTTCTTTCTAAGGGCTTGCAACAAAAAGTGAAATGTTTACATACATAATCATATATCAAGGATAAAATAAGACATTTGGAAAATGTTGAAGTGCCTTATACCAGGAAGGAAGACATTCCCAATAACCTGCTTTCGTACTTCTAAATGAGGCAGGCATATTTTTCCATTCCAGTTACTTTCTAAACCCTTTCATCTTTTTGCTGACATCAATGCATTTTTTCCACACTAAACTAGGAATTCAGTCAACAAGACACTCAGATGTGATTTATCTGACCAGATGCAGATGTTTACCTCTAAGTTGGATGTACATACACCCGGCTGTATTACCCAGCAAGGACTTAATAGGTGAAATTCATATGGAAATTGGTACCTCGCGTCATAAGCTATGTTTCTATGCATGCTACAAGAGCCAAATCCTAGGATTGCCTCTTTCTTTGACTGTGAAAAGAGGCATGTGTGAGCAACCCAGGTATAAACGTTTATTTCAGGTTTTGTTTGTCTTTTGCATTAAAGATATGTTAGTATCAAATAAATCCCAATAGATAAGAGACATTTTGCCTTCTAGGACATTGCTGCTATTGCTGGCTCCCTCTTGGTTAAA
This sequence comes from Tetrax tetrax, assembly GCA_009806455.1. Classification (NCBI taxonomy): domain Eukaryota; kingdom Metazoa; phylum Chordata; class Aves; order Otidiformes; family Otididae; genus Tetrax; species Tetrax tetrax. Next base: position 219,630 of record WHYT01016809.1, read on the forward strand.
AGGTGTTCAGCTGCACTCATTAGCATGCCTGCATCCTTTCTGTTAGTATTCCCAAACGTGCTGCCTTCTAAGCTTTTTCCCTCTTTCAGCAGGTTTGACAGCACTGTCTCCATTTCAGCCTCAGTGCATTAGCGAGGTTGTCTTGCGCAATACAGTGAATTTCTGTCTGGTGTGGGGATATTTCCTGGGTAAAACATACGATGATTTGTCATTCAGGCTGTGCTGCAAATTTGAAGGCTTTTATTACACCCGACAGCTGTTGAAAAGGGCGGCTGGGAGGAGGGAAGAGCTGCCTGGTGTCCCAGGCTGGCTCGTGCTGGAGGGAGCGACCCCGATGCTGGTTGTAAATGTGCGGCCGCATGCCACTCCCGGCTGCTCCAGGGTTGTGGCAGAGCTCCTGTGCCCACTGCCCCTGTGCCCTTTAACTTCATGTAGGGTAATGCATTAAACTAGGATTCCCTTCTGAACAAGGCAGGGAGAAGTAGGAAGTACTCTGGGCTGTTTTTAAAAAGGCAGCTGCCTTTCAAATGCAATCAGCCCCAGATTTTTAAGATCATGGTTCACATGCTAGGTCCTTGTTACAGGGTAACCATTTTGCCTTTTTTTTCAAAGTAGGAAAGAATAATCCAAGCACAAATTCTTAATTTTCCTGTATAGTAAGGTAGCTATAAATATAACACCATTCTAAATGACAGCTTTAATTCTTTTCACCCAATACTTTTTTTCTTCCTCTGCACTGATTCACAGGAATGCAGCTGATATCTCTGAAAAATATGCTTGCTGATATATGCATTTGTGGGAAAATATAGGTCCTTGGAATAGTATCTTTAGAATATACAGTGAAGCAATTGAGAAACTGCTGTTACTCTTCCATATCTCCTCTGGAATACATTTACCTCTTCATGCACAACTGCTTTCATATGCACTTCTTGTCATCTTGATTTTGTTTTAATTAATTTATTCTCCGTTCAAAAAACATGTAGACATTACCACCTGGCTGACTCTTAATTTAAATATGTAGAATAGAATAAAGCTGAACAGAACAAAATAGAATAGAACAGAATTAGTATGTCAATGTAATTAATATAGGATATTCTAGCATTTATTAGTTTTTTAAAGTAATACTTCACATATCTTAGCTTTTCTCTGTGACCATAATGAATAAAAAAAAATATGCATATTGAATGATTTCAAGACATTTATAAGTAGTGTGAATTATCGTGAGATCTGTCAGAAATTGTGAAAGTTGGCAATGTTGTTTAGACTACCAAGATCTGACTAATTTTTTTGCAAATGGTAAGAAACAAGGCTCCCTCAGCCTTCTTTGTTTATTTAGAACAAGAAGCAACAAAAACCCTCAATATTTTATTTTTAATGGTTTATACTGAACTTGTCTAAAAATGTTTCAATAAATGATATTTCTTTGAGAGCAGCAGTCTTATTCCTAAATCCTTTGTCTGGATGGCTGAGTGTGGCAGTGCTGGGTAACAAAGAGTTTTTGCAAACATTGAAAAAATAAGGTTTTGGCCTTCTTTCGAACAGTGTCTATAAACTGGAGTCTTTCCTTGGCTGATTTTGTCCGATTAGACTTTGTCTGGTCTCCCTCTGCATTCAGGGGAGAGAAATAATCACCTCAAGGCATATCCTATCATGTCAGCTGAAATGCCCTCTCTGGGTGCCTGCGTGTCTCCACAGAGGGTGCCTTGATGAATACTGAGAATAGATAGACAGCTTTTACAAGGAAAAAAAAAAAAATTAGATGAGATGGATCCCTCCTGATTGATCACGAGGGGAAAAAGCCCTGCCCCAATCCTGAGCCAGTGAAACCTGCTACAATAATTCATCCAGGCTTTAAACAGTCAAAGTGCTGGTGATCCTGCATTCCTTGGTACATGATGTGGAGAGCTTCAAAGAGAGTTTGTTCTTCACTCAGACTTCAGCAAAAATATCAGGTCAAAGGTTGAGGGTTTGTAAACTAATAAACCCCAGACGACACGAGAGGAGCCCTTACCAAAATTCTTTCCCTGGTTTGTTTTTTTTTTCCTCATTTCTTCACTTCATGGGGACTATGTCAAAAAAAAAATGGTTGAAGGAAGAGAATTGTTAACACAAGCAGCAATGATGAGAATATATTGGGTAAGGAGGGAAAGAATACATACACATTTTCACACATACATTTTAAAAAAAAGAAATATGCATGAGCCTAGAAGAGGCTTACAGTTTGACTCACTGAAGACTGTATTGGCATTTGCAGTAGTGTTAATTTGTAGTGTTTTCTATTCATCCTTTTTTAGTTGTATTGAAGCCACTTGAATTGTGCAATAAAGAGGGAAAAAGGAAATTCAACTGATATCTCCACCTTTTTTGGTAAATGAGTTATTAAAAAATACAGAGACTGTGTAGGCAGGGAATGCGAGTGGAAGGTTTGCAATGACCTGAGGTGCTGAAATAGTCTCTAGGAGAGCAATTTCCAGCCAGAGGTATCTGTTGTCTCTCAGCCAGCAGTCCCAACCTGCGCAAATCAGAAGTTTATCTCCAGGAAGCTTTCTCCAGCTCAAGTTCCAACAGCTCAAGTACCCCCATCTTTGAAAAAATGTGAGACAAAGCAGCTCGCTCTTTCACCCATGGTCCCTCGCTCCTTAGTCTTTGAAGGAATTTCTTTACTGGGGTTTCTATATGTGTATATAGATAATGAAGACATCTGCAGCTACACTAACAGGAAGAAAGTGGCCAGGGAGCGAGCTGTGCGAATGGCAGTGCTTTTCCAATGCAGAGCCACACTTCTCAACACATGTAAGGTGCTGCAGAGAAGAGCAGGAGTGGAGCACAGCCACTCCAACAACCACTGATGTTGGGGAGGTATGAAATTTCTTAACTGCCCAGTGAGGCAGAGACTAAAAAGACTGGACCACAGCAAGACAGGACAGAAAATTTTGAAAAAAAACCATTGACTTTTCCACACAGTTGGTCTTTGATTCCCATCACAATTTTCTCGGACCATTATGAGCTTTGTCTGAGAGAGATATGGTCAGACTTGATATGATAGTTACTCTGCATATGAGACTCACCAGATGCGCTCATAGGTTTTCTTGCAGCTAGAAATATGGATGAAAAATGGTCAGATGCCTAGTTTGAGCTGGTTATCCATGCTCTACTTCTAACTACAGAGGTGAAGGAAGAAAAAAAAAATAAAAGAATGTTGTTAGCAGCTACTCTCATGCCATCTGGGAATTATTAATTTGCAAGCCTTCATCATTTGACTGACTTTTTGTGCTTAAGTGGGAAATAGCTGCTTTGAAGCTCTTCACAACCTTATATGCTATGATAACCAGATCTCTATAACTCAGCCTGTCTGAAGCCCAGATGAATTCCTGTAGTAGATTTTAGCAGCCTAGGACAGGTTATTTATGTCCATACTGCTTTTTCCAAGTGAGAACCATCTTCACCTGCCTAAAAGATGGGCTGCTTTAACCTTTCAGGCTCTGCTAAAAAAAAATGCTAGAAGCCTTCAGAGGGCAACTCAGCCACTTCTCTTGGACACCTGTTTCAGGATCTGCTGAACGGCCCTCCTGAGTTGCAGCTCTCCCTCTCTCCCTCTTTCATTGACCACAGGAAGTTTCCATGGAGCCGGCCCAGAAGAGGCACCTTCTCCAAGGACTCCAAAGAACTACTCAGAAAAAATGACAAAAAGAGGTGTGAAAGAGGAAGATAAGAAGAGTGAGCATAAAGCTCAAGAGTAAAAGGGTTACGGCATGTAGTGCTCCACAGATGAAAAAATAATCTGTGCATCCATTCATTTAGTCACACAACTGCTTCCTACACAGCACTGCTGTTTTTTTTTTTTCTGCTGGGGACTTTGTTCTATCCTCCATCCAAAGCAAAATACTTCAGTTTTTCAGAGAAATAGCTTTGTCTGCAAAATTCTTTGTCTTTTGTGAGCAATGACCAGAAAAATTTGAAGGTAAAGCCACAGAATGATGGCCCCTGTCCACATACTCTACCTCCAACATAGCCAGTGATTTTCTTTAAGAATAGCAAATTTGTTGTATAGCAAATACATGACATGCTCTGTATGGCTTGTCATAGCCACAAATACATGACAGCGAAAAGAAAGAAAATGCTTAGTGTTACAAAATCAACAGACCTCATGCTTGGAAAAATGTAAGCAATTTATTACTAGTCTAACTGGTATCATTCTGCATGATTTTAAGAAAGCAGGGGAGTTTAATTGTTGGGAAAAAAACAATCAATCTTTTCCTGGAATCCAAAGGATCAAGGCAAAACATGGCATTGAGCCCAGCTTTAATAACCTTCAATGACATATGAACCTCAATTTTCCTCAGTAGAAATGTATTTTTTTCTTCAAGTACATTTTTTTTTCTTTTGGACAGATATTTGACTACTGTAGAGCACACGATACACACAAGCTGCCTTCAACACATTTTTTTTACAAATTATGGGGTGTCCAGTCCTGGATTAAGAAGAATTTTTTTGGAACTGGAAATCCCTGAATATACCTTTTTAAATGTTTTTAAGAATTTTCCAACCCTTCTATGGTAAAATAGATGAATTAATTAAAAAGTAATTTAAGTTGGATAACTGGCTTCTATGGAAATAATGAAATTCCAAGCTCTCAATCTGTAAACCTGCATTGCCCTGTAATATAAGCATACCAAATATTTGATAGATCTGTGATCTTCAATTATTTTTTCCAGTGTATCTGTCCCATATTTCCCCATATATTTTTTTCCCACTGGCTTATCTGCAAGGAAAATCCCAGCTGTTGCTCAATCCAAGTACAACTGAAAAAAAAAATCAGACCTTTGCAGTTTCCCACAACACTTCCTAGATGATGGATGAGGATTAGTTTGAGTCCTGGAGTTTTCCTGTGCACTATGCCGTGAAAAAGTGGGGGGTGAAACGAAACAGGAGAAATCTCAGCTAGGCTATGCTGGTTTTGACCTAAGTTTCCTTCTTGTACTCCCATTGTATACACAATAGTTTCACCACTACATTCCATTTTTGCACGCAGCCAGTGAACTAAAATCAGCTCAAACTGAAATACCTCTATGAATATATGCAAAGTTAAAATCTGCCTTTTAAGCATCTATAGACATAATAAATTCTACTGAGAGAATCTAATACACCCTTTATCACATATATGATCCTGTGAAAGTTTAGAAAGAGCCCAGGGGAAAAACATTGGCCTTGCCATTAGCTCTCCCTTCTATTGTTCTTAGACTCATCCCATATAGGTGCACTCTCATGCAGTTAACTAATAACAAGATGTTTTGTCAGAAAACAGACCTGCATCGAGCTTTGGGGCCCCCATGGGGCTTGTTAGAGTGGGTCCAGAGAAGGGCCACGAAAATAGAGGCTGGAGCACCTCTCCTATGAGGACAGGCTGAGAGAGTTGGGGCTGTTCAGCCTGGAGAAGAGGAGGCTCAGGGGAGATCTTATAGCGGCCTTCCAGTACTTAAAGGGGGCTTATAAGAAAGATGAGGGCAAACTTTTCCATAGGGTCTGTTCCAATAGGACAAGTGGTAACAGTTTTAAACTAAAAGAGGGTAGATTTAGACTAGATATAAGGAACACATTTTTTTTCTATAAGGATGGTGAGACACTGAAACAAGTTGCCCAGAGCAGCCTTGATGCCCCATCATTGCAGGCCAGGTTGTATGGGGCTTTGAGCAACCTGGTCTAGTGAAAGATGTCCCTGACCATGGCAAGGGGGTTGGACTAGCTGACCTTTAAAGGTCTCTTCCAACTCAAACCATTCTGTGATTCTGTGAAAATATCCCTTGCCTTTTTACATTTGTGCCAGTATTCTGTGTCTATTTTATTTCCATTTTATTAATCTCCCCTTTTCCCCTTTTTCTTCTTCCCTCCCTGCCCAAAGAAAAATACTTTGGGCTACTGGACAATGGAAATTTTAGAAAATGTGATTCTCCAATTCCTCTTTGCATGGAAAACAAACCAAAACCTCAAAAATGGTCAGAAGATTGGGAAAGACTTTCCTTCTCAATTCTGCTGCTAACAGTTAAAATTGACACGTTAGTGAAGTCTTGATCCAATGATATCTGTATTAAAATCAATTGATTTTAGCGAGAGCTGCTCTTACATCATATCTTACATCCACTGAGTATCCGAAAATATGATTCTCTGCTGCCAAAAGATAAGAGACTACTCATCAGTATTGATCTAGGTACCACTATTATAACTTTTATCTGAAGGTCCTATAACAGGAAAAACCTCTTCTCTGTTAGATATGTAATAGCTAGTGTGCTATGACCAGCGATACTTCTTCTGAACTGCAGAACAAACACAGTGTCCTTGATGCTGCTAAACTGCAAAGTTATGTGGGTTTGTATGCAATTGAATTAATTTTATTATATGTTGTTACAACTCTAAAGCCAAAGAAGATATGAATACCAGTGTCAGTGCTTAAAGGTATCATTGCTGGTACTCTACGTAACAGTGCCAAGCATAATATTAATAATACAGGTGCCTCAAGTGACTTGCAGTTAAGTTAAGCAATCAGAGTAGAAACTTGCTGAATTTCAACCAGTTGGAAACGGCTGGTTGCTGCCCTGCTGTTTTGGTTGGATTCTAGCATTAAATCAAAGGTACATGAGTGAATGTTTGAAGATTCCCAGTGGGCAAAAACTGTAATATGCCAAAGGGAGCATGAATGACTCACAGCTATTTTAGGAAGAACTTGCTGTGACAAACTTAAAACCCTTATAATGGATTTATAACCGCATTTATTTTCAGCACTAGCTTCTGCTATAAAAAGGTGTAGAAATTATTTCATCTCTTTCTTGCTGGATGAAAGGCCCACACAAACAGGGTAATTTTAAACTCCAGGAAAACAAAAGGCAGTACAAAGAAAGGGGGAAATGTTTTCCAATCATAGTCTTTTTAAAAATTACTTAAAACAACTTATTTCAGCTGATAGTACCTTCATAAAGTCCAAAGACATTAGCTGATTGTGTTGATCTCTGTTCTATTGCGCTAAACCACTTTCAGCTCTATATAAAATGACCACAGTTTGACAGCCTCTGTGATGATACGTTTTGAAACCAATCTTTGGAAGTGAAGTTTTACCGCTGCTCATTACTGCCTTCAAATTCAACTGGAAAAATGACATCATGCTCTCACATAGGCAATTATCAATGTTTGCTCTGGGGACCTTTGACTTTGAAGAGAACTAAATGATATGGTTCTTTGCATGCCTAATATCCTAATATTTGCACAGGCTATATACATTTGCACGGGACTGTGTTTATACAGGTTCCTGTCTGAAGTGGCTAGCTAAAAACAAACCCTTCCTAAAGCTATATGATCATGTCAGTGTGGAAAGATGCCAGGTGGACTATGTCAGCCAAAGCACTTCATAGGCTTGTTGGACCCAAGCTGGTTTGGGGGGCTCAGCTGCCTCAAAACAGAGGGATCTTAGGCTTCGCTGTACTTCTCTGTGCAGATGTGCCCCAAGGCTGTGCTGTTTGGAGGCATCTCAGCTCTCAGCTGCTCACTGGGGCTTTGTGTCTGCAGGCAGACGGCCAGGCCAGAGGAGAAGAGTCACAGACCGGTGCGTGCTGCTGTGCCCTGCTCCTGGCTGGAGCTGGGATGCAGCCGGTTTAGAGATAACCTTTATGTTTTTTTACTGGAGGTTGAAACTATCTGTAATGGCTTACCTGTTTAGCCTGGATTCTGTAAATACTTAAACATTTGGGAATGGTTGAGGCCATGGCAGCGGTGGTGCTGGACCAGCTCCAGTGCATGCTGGCGGAGCAAAGCCACACAGGCAGGAGGGACGCCCGAGTCCCCCATTCCACCTTCCCAGCCCAGAGGGTGCTAAGCTGGTGCTGAGTGAAGAAATGAGCACAGAGGAGTTACCAGGAGGTGAGCCCAGAGAGTTGTACTGGGGGCCATGGGATGGCATGCTGCGGTGGGGAGCTCTTCTCTCCCTCCCTCCTGCCACGCGGGCCGGCTGCCTGGCTGTGCTCCTCAGGAACAGATACCCATCATCTTGAACTCATTAAAACTGCCCTCACTGCTTACAGCTTTTTTTTCTTTTTTTTTTTTCTTTGCACAAACAAATTGTGTTTATCCTCTCTTCATCTACAAAACAAGGGTGATATCCAGCAATACAGTAAGCTCTCAAGATATTTATTTTAATACACTGGCCTTTCACTTCTGAAGGTTAGAGAGTCCTCTGGGGGCCAAGAAAACCTTAACAGTGAAATTCAAAGGAAACGTTTCAGTTTAGATTTGTTAATATCTTACATGAAAGACTTTTTCACTAGTTTTTCTAATAAGGCCAATACGGCACATTGTATTCTGGAACTGGGTTTGATCCAAGACATTTCTCCTGTTAAAAACATCCAGCTGAGCCGTAGCAAGATGGATGATCCCTCTGCCTGAAGATGCAATACCTGGCCGGGAGGGCTCTGCGCTGCGTAAGGGAGGGAAAACGTTGGGGGAGAGTAGCGATCATCAGGTTGTGTCTAACCTGCTCCATGGAAAATTGTGCAAACACCCCTCCTGACCTCCCAAATGCGAGGAGCAGTGCAGGCTCCAGGGCAGCCATGGATCCCACCAGCACCACCGCAGCCGTACAGCAAGGGTGCAGGCTCTGGAGGCAATGCAGGGGGGACTCCTCAGAAATACTGGGACCGTTTCAGTGTTAGAAATCGCTGCCTTCAGAAATTAAAGCTCCAACTGTTCTTCCTCAGCTACAAAGGCTTCCGCTAACGGCTGTGGCAGGGAGCAGGTCCGCGATTAGTCAAAAGAAAGAGTGGCTGCTGGCCCCTGCAAACAGCAGAGGTACCCAGACCAGGGATGAAGAAATCTGAGCGACTGACACTGTTTTAAGAAATAGTTTTGAAGAAATGTAAATCTGTCCTTAAAATTCCTGGCAAAATCTTTTCTTTGTTGAAGAAATTAAGATGCCTCTTGTCCCCCGTTAAAGCTTTATATTGTTTCTGTCACTTAGAGGAGCTGCTGAGTCGTTTCTTTTTAAAATGTGATATTAAGAAATCAGAGTCAAAGGCACATTGGAGGCTTTTCTGTCTGGCTGCTAAATGCCTGTCTCAGAAAGTATGCAGCTCTATTCTTAGGGAGGAAATGGTTTTATGGATTAAAATTCAGAGGATAAGGTAAACAATTGCACATAACTCTTTTCCATGAAAGATGATTTTCTCCTTCAGTGCAGGTTAGTGCTTTCACAATAGGCTGATGAAAGAGACCCTCGCTGCTTTTTTCCCTGTTAGGCTACACAGGGTCTCAGGTGAAGTAATAAAATACGGAAGAGCACCACAAGTGTATTCGGAGGAGAGAGGGGAGGGGGAGGTAAAGCCAGAAAAATTAGCTTTTGATTGTCAACTCTCCCAGCTGGAATTAGATTATGTTACTTGTGAATATTTCATAGTTACCAGCTGAAAGACATCTAGTCAAGCAATTAAAGCCAATCAGGGGAAGATCTGAGTGTTTTGCTTCTCAGCCAGCTAATATAAGCCATGAGTTATATTAACATTTTAAAAAGAAAAAAAACCCAATATTCTTATTTCTAAATCAACAGGAAGGAAATGCAGGTACAATTTTGTCAGCGAGCTCACGCTGCTGAGTGGTAATTCCCCCTCCCACACCCCCAAGCTGGGGGAATGGCTCAGGGACTCCTGTGGGAGGCAATATGCCGGGGAGGGTGGATGTGCATCTGTGGTGCCCTGGTCCACGCAGGGGGCATCAGGGAAAATCCCTTCTTCCTATCTGACTAAAGAAGGTGAGGATGTTTAGTGAGTTTAGAAGGCTCTTCCCTGAATCCTGTCTCCAAGCTAAATTCCCACTGATGCGAAAGACAACAGTCCAAAGGAAGCAGCAGAAGCAGAGCTTCATGGCCCATTTCCCACCCCCCCCTCCCCCTTTTACTTCAGAGTAATGCTAGGGCTGTGGAGCAGGCTGATTGCAGTAGAGAGCAGAAACAAAGTTCTTGTTTCCTGAGGACTAGTGCATCAGGAGAAATTCAACCAAATGCTCATTTTCTAGAACAGCGTTAACTTCTATGAAGAAATGAATTGTTCAGCTGGCCTCTTAATCTAGATGACAGTTTTATTACAATTAAAATATCACCTCTAGGAGGCCCTTTGTTCGCATTTGACAGATTTTATTGTGTTTATGTAGGCTAATGAAGCAGAATAAAATTACGCAGCTTATATTAAATTTAAATGACTGATTTATTGTATTTAAAACCCCAAATTTATTATGAATGTTCTTTAATGCCACACAAACTACATTAGTTCACTGCTGGTTTATATTCTACTTCAATGATTTGCTCAAACGCGCAAGGTTTTGTGAGTGCACTAAAATAAGGTGAGTTAATGTCCAGATAGTTAAAACAGGAAAGACTGTCTTTAAGCGTTTTAGAAGAGTAAAAATATTGTGATGCTAGGTCTAGCCTGTACTTCAGGTCAGTGGCTCTAATTTCATGGGTTGCTATCAGTGATTTCACTGAAGGGCTTTAATTTGAAGGGCTTTGCCAAATGAGCTCAACTTCCCACCCACTCATTTTTGTTGTTAAGCTTTCTTGTTACTCATTTTTATTGATGTAGCAAACTGTTATGCTCCATTGAACATGCAGTTCAGATGGTCCCTACTGCATACCGTATTTGATAGAAAGGAGCAGCAAATACTCAGGTTTCCTTGTAAATACTGAGCTGATCACCATAAATCTGAATACAACCTGATTCACATTAATATTTTCTGATGCTGGAATTCCTCTCACTTTACTTCAGACTTCTGTCCCATAAATGTTTACAGCTCATCTATTTACTCCATATTTTCTTCCTTTATTAACAGAGACATACACAGTGAGATTCACTGGAAATGTATTTTAGATGCTGACTTTAGAATGAGGTTGCTTGTGCTGTATGCCTCTATTCCTTTCCATACAGAGAAAGCCAAAGGTGATTAGTTCAGATGTAGAGGACATCTACAATGAGGAAATCTGTTTAGCCAGATTAATCCCATGGCTAATATCTGAAATATCACTAAACTACATTCCAATCACAGTTAATACTGGTAGCTTTTATTGTCAATATAAGCATAAATGAAGGGCTTGGGGTAAAACTTTTTGCAAAAATAAGTGGAATCGCTGCCATTAGGGTGTATCAGACTTAATTCTAGGAAGCTTTAAGTCAACCAATAAGCACTATTTAAGAATAGTAATTTTGCTGAAAACTTGACTTTCAGGAATAAATTAATTTCATATATGCAGTTTGAATCTGATAACCACTTTTGGCCAGAGGAACGATACAAGAAGAATTTCAGAAGATCATTTTTCTTTAACAGCAGTGCTTGCTGAACTCATGACATCACTGATTTATTTTCCTTTGTAGCATTACCATATATTCAGCTGGGCTTTCCACGTTGGCTGTTAGCTCATTGACATATATTATTTAATATGTAATACTATGGGGAAAGAAAGATATTGGGGATGATTTTCTGCTCAGTTATTAAAATGGTATGACTGAGTGAAGAACTTAAAAGATTTCCATGATTAAGTGTACTGTGTGACAACACAGATATTTGTGGGTACGAGTAAGCTGGAGCCAGGAGTCAGCTTTAGTTTCTAGACTTTAAGCAGGATGATGAGTCTCACTGCCCTCGTCCTTCAGGATCTGTAGGATCTGCAGTCCATGGATTTGTCTTGGCTTTGGGTGGCATCCACTCGTTTCATCAGCAGAAAGCTTTGTGTAATCTCCAGGACTCAACTGTGCCAATATCAGCTTCTGTTCAGTGTAAGCAAAGATTCAGTAACTTACATTCCTTTGTGGTGCCTATTTGAACTACAGAAAAGTAAGTTTAAGCAGGAAATAAGGTGGAAATAGGCTCCTAGCAGATCTTTCCTACTTCTTGCTAACTCCTCATTGAGCCACAAAAAACACGTACGCTCACAGAGTTGTTAAGTACCTTCAATGTACAGGGATTTGGCAACTGCCATGCATCAGAGGTAGGGAATTCCAGCAAACACGATCTTCTTTAAAATATAACGACTCTGATTCTGAAATACTTAGTTTTTATATCTGATATGAGGAGCAGCTGTGTCTGGTCATGTTCAGCGTGAAGCTTCCTCTGCATGACTCACTTGAGGAATTAACACTTCTCTCCCATTGAAATTCCAGTGAGAAAAGTTAACACACCATGTTAGAACACACAGAACCCAATACCAAAATACACAGCTGCTTTAATATACCATAGTCATCCTCTTTAAAATCAAGGGGTCGGGTTATGACCCGTCCTGCTGCAAAGGGCCTAGACAAAAGTCCCATATGTTGCCCCTTTCAATGTTTCTAGCCCAACGATAGATTTGTGTCTCTAAGATAGGTCCAGGGTTCTGCCCATGGGTCGCAGAAGCCCTGGCAATCCTGGAAAGCTTATTAGTGAAGAATACGAGTTGCCATGGGAGCCTTTCATATATATATATATATATACATATATAAAAAAAAAAAAGACATATGCTTTTGAGTGGGGGAACAATATACTTCCTCCATGGAGCAGCATCACCTGCTCTTTGCTATCTAACTTGTCTGGCTTCTGTTCTTTTCACTCTGCATAAATCACAGTGATGCAATGAGCCTTAAAAGCAAAGTTATTCCTGTATGCTAATGATGAGTGTGCCCGCCTGGCATTATTAAATAATGTCTAGGTAAAGTGTTGTATTTTGCAGCAGATAATTTGTTATAAAGTAGATATCAGTTTGCAATGTAGGAAAAGATGAAGAATTTGTGAAAAAAAAAAAAAAAAAGGAAAAAGTTCTTTCTGTGAGCTTGAAGTTTTTTTATTATCTATCAAGGAAGGGTCTTGGCTCTGTGTATGGATCAGCTATAAGCTGGACACAGTATCCTTGAAAGTGATGAAGCTGTTCAGAGTTAGACATACGAAGAAGTATGCAGAGACATTTGATGCTGTAGACATTGCATTGCCACACTCACCTGGGTTAATCTGCTAGATAGGATTTTGCTGTTTCTTTATGGTAGTGAGCAACTTCCTAGTTTCTTAGGACAGCAAAATTAAACATTCAAATACGTGATTGTCTGCTGTTTTCACCCTCATTTTTAAGATGTGGTGAGTGACCCATTGCTTTTTCCTCTGGCAAGTTTTTGGGTGCAAATTGGACAAGACAGTCTCATGGAGGGCCTGAGGACCAGAGAGAACTGTCTTTATTTCAAACTAACTTGACAAAGCCCTAAAGGTTTTAAATTTTTATTGATAGCTCATGCTGTTAGAGATTCCATACTTTCATTTTAATGCTGTTATTTTCATTTTTCATTAAGTCATTTGAACTAGGAATGGAAGATATTTCATTCTGCAGTTTATAGGCAGAAATCTATACGTTAGCATATTTAATCTGGCCTGTTACAACCACTGAGACTGTGTAGTCCAGGCCGTGCATGGTAAGGCTATATGGAGCAGAACTGAATATGCCAAAAAAGCAGTGAGCCCCTACAGTTGCCAGAAAAGGTGTTAATATTTTTCTCGGTCCTAGTAGAAGCTCATTGGGATATTCAAAACTTGTTCGTTAAGCACTGCTGCAGAGTGACAGATGCTGACATATATAATTTGACAGCTGCAAATACCAGGTACTAGAAAGTGTCATTTCCCATAAGTATAAAATAATGGGTCATTATTCCCTGACAGATTAAAAACCGAGTACTATGAATAAATGAATCAGTTATCCTGCATACTTTAAAAGAAAAATAGAACATTCTTTTTCTTCTTCCAGAAATAAAGGTGATTTCCTTTGTTCTCCTCTCACCTGCCTGCCTCACCATCAACTGCCAACCCACTGATGAGTCGGAGCAGAGGAGGGAGTCACTCACACCACCTACTTAAGGTATTTAAGATCTTTATGTTTCCAGATGAGGGATGCTGATTCCCTAGGCAGCCAGAGCAGAAATGGCATGTGCATCTAGCAGATAGTTCTGAGGAGAGGCTTATGATCTTTTTGATTGCAAGAGAGTCCCAGGAGCACAGGCTAGCTGCCTGATACAAAGAGTGCAAATACTTGCCTCTCAAGGGTTACCTGTCCTGCTCCGTGCTGATCGATAGGATGCATGCTGTTACCTGGCTCCAGCTGTGAGGAGGGCTGGTGACTCAGCTGTGACTGCTTCTTCACTTCTGAGCCCATGTTTCTACTGCTGGGACACCGGCCACAGTGACCTTCCTCAGGCAGACAGCTAACAGCAAGGGACCCCTGAGATTTCAAAGGAGCACCGTTACAAATGTTCGTCTTGCTCAGGGCAGGGGGAAATCCATCCACTGGCTGGAAGTGAAGCACAGGAGGGGAGTAGGGATGGATCATGCTCAGCAGAGCTCTGCTGGGGCTGTGCTTGCTGGGCTTGCCAGAGCGGCTGTGTCTCGCTGGGGGCTGGAGGGATGCTCTGCCTAACGTGGCCTGAGTCCTAAAACAAGCCACCGGGCAGCATTCCCAAGACGAATACACTTAATGCATATAAACAGGGACCTAGCTGATACCAAATTGGTTTCCAGTGCCTGTGTGTACTTAACAGGCTTGCACCTACAGATATGGCTGTCCTGTACCCTGCACTTAGCAGTTAAAACATACTTATAACATACCATCTTTCCTCCTTTCCATCTGATTATCAAACCCACTCCCACAATAACATGACATTGCACTAGATGCTGCTGAGACCAAAATCTGCTTTCCAGCTGAGGTGGTGGATATTCCCCAGTCACAAAAACTGCATTGTTGCTATGGAAAGGAGCATGGCAGAAGCTATGGCAGTGCCTTTAAGTCATTGGAGAAATCACCTGAAGAGAGGGTCTCTCTTGACGTCTAGTTAAGTAGGCTCTGCAAGAACCAAGCACCTCTTCGCTGCTTCAGAAGTGTTCTTTGGTGTCTTCTGGGACAATGTATTCTGCGCATTAGCTACTTTCAAAAAGAAGCATTATTTATTCATTTATTTCAGCTTCTTTAAATCTACATGCCTCAGATGTAATACAAGAGAGGGCCATTACAGCTGACAAGTTTGAGCTCTTATATAATGGAGACCCCACAGAATTTCACTCTAATTCCTGCATTAGGGACTTTTTTTTTTCACCTTATAAGCACAGTCACTCACATGAAAGACAAATAAAATAACATCTTCACCCGTTCCCTACTGAACCTGTGTTGGTAAGGTTTTTAACAAAATACTTAAAGCTTTTCAATTAATTTTAAACTGTAATTTACATTATACTGCCAGAACGGTACAGAGATTTACATGCTTTGCAAATCATGCCATGTTTAAGATCTGTTCTTTGTGCTGATTTTTGGTTATGCTTGCTACTGTTTTTTGTATAGTAGATTAATCAGAAGCATGATAAAACCAACTGGAAAAATAACATTTAAGTTAATAGGCAGATTTCCTATAATCTTTGGTATTCAAGACATTTTTTTGCATGTCTTCTACATTTAGCACAGTAGCCTTCTGGTTTGTGACTGGGCTCCTAGGAACTATAATAACATAAATAATAATTAGAAGTTAAAAACAGCAGGACTGTACTGAACAAATATGCATAATTACAAATGTGTCTGTATCAGTGGGAGCGAAAGAAAGTGAATATACTTCAAATTTCAGATTTTACTACCTCATTACTCAGAGATCATAAATATTTGTTTAAGGGATGGATTAAAGCTAACTCTTCCCCTTCCCAAAAGCTACTTGTTTCTTCTCCGTATTTAACAATGGATGGTGGTTCAGAGACCTGCAGAATTTGTTGATGTTTTCCCATGTTTTATTCCTAGAAGATTTTTTCTTCAAGCTGCCAATCATCAGGCTGAACTGGTTAAAGTGTATATTTATGGGTACTTCACACTGGTCTTTGTGAACTCAGCCTCATGCTACACATGGTGTAAGATGCTGGTCTTCCAGCACTAATTCTGTTTAAAGACAGACACTTGGACTGTTGGTTGTTAGTGGGGCATATTCTTGGCTTCAAGAACATACTTTTGAAGTCTTTGAAGATGGGAAGCATTGGAACAAGTTTGCAGATAGAGATTTCAGACAAAGACATGTAGACAGAATTACAAAGCTGAAATGAGCGCTTTCCCCAGTCTCTTAATTTGACTTGATTAAGTCAAATACTGTTATCAATGATTACTTAGGCAAGGCTCAAACTTCTATACATTTATAGCATAGGTAGGATACATGTATACACAGTAACACTGGTTAACTTTCAGAGAATACAGGTAACTTTTTTAGAAAATTCCTATATCATAAACAGTAGAGTTAATGCTTTTTTACCCCCTCAAGGGCCAAGATATAAAACGGGGAAGAAAAAAATTAAACCAAGAAGTAAGGTTAAAAGTTTATATTGGGGCAGCTGGGATGCATGCCTACATGTTATCATTTTCTTCTTTCATTTCTAGGTGTTTGTAACTGAAATTTCCCTTTGGTACAGTAGATGGCTATGGTAACAATGTCTGTCTCCTTAGTATTTGTTGGCTGTCTAGTTTGCTTTTGTGTCTATAAACTAGAAAGGAGTTTTAAAGGCAGTAGCTCAGGATGTGCGGTGCATGGAGCGCCAGTAAAGTGGTTGAGACACTGCTGGCAGCAGGAGTCTGCAAAGAAACCATCATATCAGAATGAAAACAGCTGTCTGCCAGCACCATAAACTTTAGGAAATGTTGTGGGTGATTAGTTGCTGCTCCTAATGTGTGAAAGTTGGCCTGCCTGCATACAGGCAAAATAAACTTCCTTTTATTTCTTGCCACTCATACATAGAAATCACAGGACATTATGGGATTGATTATAAGCCATAAAAGCCAGGAAGTTCAGTTTTAGAGCGAAAACCATGGCAATGACTGTCTCTTTCTATTAGGATGTCATTGAGTGAAAAGCTAAGGTGAAATGAAAAGGAACAGGAAACAAACCTCAAATGGAGAATGGGACAAAACTCTAATGGGAAAAGCAACTGGGTCAGGAAGGAACACTCAAGCATATAATATAAGGCACCTGGCCCCTCTAAAACTTTGGGGTTTTTTAAGTAAACCTTAGTGGTACTGGAACAATAGCATGAGAACGGTCCAGCAAACTCATTCTGCTGAGTGCCACATAATCTTTTTCCCCAAAACCAGACATCGTTCCCATTTCCACCATCCCACTAGCTGGAATATTCTGAATAAACTCCACTTAAATGAAAGCAAAAAAGAATCCAGGTTGATTGCAAAGAAGATAATATAAAATAGGGTTTTTAAAATTAAACTATTCAGTTACATTTGTCTGGGATAAGTTGTTTTGCAGGTTATTTCAAAACTGGATCACCTGTGATTGTAAATCTGGGAACTTAGCATACATTAAAATTACCCTTGTTTTGTGCTACAAGGCAGATTGAACATTTTATTTCTGTGAGAGATTTCTCTTGCTGAATTGATTATGAAATAGATAAGGGCAGAAGGTGGGGCTACTTATTTTTTTTTCTTTTATATACCTCTAAGCCTTCTGCTTTAAGCAATCATAACAAAGATAAATATTTATATAGTATCTGCCAGTCTATGGCTTAAAAGCACTTAACACACTTTAATATATACTATTGCACAGAAATAGAAAAAATAGAGTTCTAGGGCGAAAGGTAATTTCTTGCTGATAGCAGTGCTGGAAAACAGAAAGTAAACAGGGTTTAGAGCGAAGTAAACCAGAACTATTCAAACTAGGAATTGACTAGAAGAGCAAAGCTAATACTTTCACTGCTGCAAAATTTATCAGGGGGAATTTCAAAGCCTGATTTTTCTTATCTTTCATAAACAGGCTGTAAATCTTACGCCTCACAAAGTAAATGGATGGTTTAGTACTTACTCTAACAAAGGACAAGATTTTATTCTGCCAATTTAGTAAGATACAGCCTTGAAAGAAATGCTAAGATCTGAGCATAAGTGCCTGCAAGGGGTTAAGAGGTGCTGTAGAAATGACTAATGCTTTTGCCTAAGCAATAAAACTAAATTCTTGAGTGGGGGGAGACTGCAATACTTTTAAGTGCTTTTTCCTCACAAAAAAAAATGTCACAAAAATATTTTCTTTCATTTAGCATGATCGACTTCATTGTATTTGTAAGAAAAGTAAAGGAAATGAGGACTTTTACTCTTGGAAATGCCATTTTTTCTTTTTAATGCTAGTCAGCAGCCCAGTGATTTAGGAGTCATCCTCAGGAGAATACCAGGACTAGCAGATGATATCAGAAAGAACTTTATTTTTTTTTCTATTGTTACTGGTCAACATTGACTAAATAATTAACAATTTACTAGAGAAAGCTAGGGAGCAGCAGAACCAGAGGCCTTAGGTAAAAGTCCTAGAGGTTGTTCCAGAAAGTCACTCTCATCCTGTGAAATGAATATTTAGTATTTGTGGAAAGTAGGACACCTCCGAGAGGAAGGCATGAAAGAGCCCTGCCTCCAAATGCCCTGTCTCACAGGACAGATTTATTTCATAAACATAAGCAAACTGCTAACTTTTGCATGTGTAACCTTAATTATAGCAGAATTTAACATTTTTTCCTTTTAAGCCTTTTAGAAGATTTTTCTGTTTTCTGGAGAGACTATTTTAAGAACCAATTTAAATATCCTAAATGATCGTGTAAATTTCATAAAAATATGCTGAATTTAACTTTTGAAGTAGTTCTTAACTCTTTCACTTCCAAAATAAAATCAACTAAATAAAAACTGCTCTGGAATAGAGAGGCATATTCTGTATTTCACTCTTAGCAGAGACAGACCTCAGTCCAGTGCTGAAAATGCACCTATTTCATAATTAGCACCTTTGGTCTCTAACAACTTCAAATGAGATTTCAGAAAATCTCCATCACCTCTCTCAGACCCCTCAGAGTCAGTAGGAATCTATTTACTCACTGCCAGCCATGTTGATGCAAACAAGCTGGTACAGGGCAATATGTGCTAGCCAAGAGACTAATCCTCATCCCAGGGTATTCTAGCTCTGTTGGTACAACAGTTACTCTCTGCTATTCTTTTCTCCACCCTTCCTAGAAGAGAGGGATGCTGCTACACCAAGCAACAAGTTGTGTTGCCTCCTGTTCAGGATCCATGTCTTTCAAAGCCACCTACAGATCTCTAAACAATAGTGCTTTTCTTTGCCATGACTGCCTAAGCTTTTGGAGATAGCCTCCAGCATATGGGAGAACTTGGTCTATCTTAGCCAAGCCAGCCTTCTGCACCCACCTCCTGCTTTTTGAGGCTCACAAATCTGGCCTCTCCCCAGTCTGAGCTGGTGCTCTGGCATTGCTGAATGTCACAACCTACTTACTTTCAAGTACACGACCTAGGGAAGAAGCGATGCACCGGAAGAGCAGCACCTGGCTCTAAGACCCTCCTCAGCCTGGAGTGATCAGCAGCTACAGCCTCATCTCCCAAAAGACTGCTGTGACCTTCAGGCTATGAAAGAGCAGATAGAAAAGCAGTCTTGACCTTTCCTGTTGAAGCTGGGCCACAAGAATGCATGATGCTGGGCCACAGTATGCAATGGGAAACTCTCTGGCCTAATTGCTGTGGCATTTACTTCAGAGGCGAGCAACTTCAGTTCTGTCCTTGCTCCCAAGCCTGGTGATAAATTTACATTTAAGAAAAGTAAGTAAAATACATAAGCAGAGTTGGGAGATGGGGTGGGAATGCAGAGTTGTCTTCTACTAACTGCACTAATATCTCACCTCTCCCTCCTGCCTTTCTCACATTAATTTTGCTTGGGGGAGTAGTGGTATTGGGCAGGCGACAGGGGGGCAGTCTCCTCAAATGAAGTAGTGGGATGAAGAGCCCTGAGCGCTCATTTTCTGCTTCCTGCTCAATACTCTAAGCACACGAGATGTGGGATGCAGCACCAGAAGTATTTCCACACATTCTCAGACATTTTTCTGAATGAAAGAATGAGCAAGTAGTCTGTGCTCCGAGACTTTGCTCAGGCATGTTGTCTAGAGGGACAAGAGACCCCTATGGTCTCCAATGAAGGGAAGCGGTGAGATTTTAAGGCCTTTTCTGGTGTTTTTCAGTAGCTAACATCAGCTTTTGCATGCTTTGTGTGCTGGCTACAGTGAAAACCAGTCCTCAGCACTTAATTCTCATTATACTTTCAAAAGGGTATTTAAGCACCTAACTCGGGGTTGTAAATTGCACAGAAGCCTAAAGGTTACGTATGGTAATGCTGCCACCAAGGAGCCTATGTGGTTTTCTGGATCTGTCCAAATGTTTTACAGGGGAGGTCTTTTACTCAATTCTCTAATAGCGTTTACATACATTTTACACTTGCCATTGCAAAATAAGAGATTTCCATGCTCTAATGGCCTCTGTGCATTCCCAACACAGACTTTTCTATGCAGAGGGAAATGCTTATACAAATAGGAATGATGGTAAAGTAAGTAAAGAAGAAAAATATCAGGACAGGAGAACAAAACTGCATTTCTTCTAGCTCCATCAGCTTGGCTATATTTTCTTCTTGATGGCAGCTTCAAAATAGCAAAGGAATTCCTTCTTCCAGCTCTTCCTGTGACCTAAATGCATAATTGATGAAAATGTATTAGTTACATGAAAGCCTCACAGAAATCACCAGGAAAGGACTGCAGATTATTTTTTCCTCCTTTTGCCACTGTGTTTTTACAGATGTGATATGTGGTTTAAGAAGCCAAATCAGACTTTCTCACCCCGCCAGAAAGTCCAAACAAAGAAAAAGGTCTCCCTCTCCCTCCAGAGTATCAGTATATCAAGCTAAAAAAAAAAAAAAAAAAAAAAAAAAAAAATTCGTGAGGAAAACTACACATTTTGGGCAACCAATTAAACAGCCTTGACTCCTGCAAGAGCCAGAAGCCGGTGGGCACCAAGGGCTCCCCAACGGCCACTGCCAGCGGCCTGCGGGCCCCGCGGCCCAGCCGCCGCCATGCCGAGGGCGCGAGTGCCACCTTGTGGGCCTCCGCCGCCGGACCGACCCCCTGCTCCTTACCTGATGATTAGTAAAGACTGTGGGTGAATCTAGCGCCTGGGGATCACAAAATACGCCGAGTAGCGGGTGTTTTCGTAGAAAACCTAAATGCAAAAGCAGTTGTGGGGCCCTTTTGGCACGGCAGGACAGATGTGAGGAGAGACGGTGGCTGGCTGCTGTGATGAACTGCCAGCCTGTCATGCTCGGTGCAGACAGAGCTGCGGAAGATGTAATGGTAGATTTGGTTTTCCATTGATCTGGGGAAAGGCCAACTGTGTGCATCTGCGAGAACATGAACCAAGTGCGATTCCTGTGAAGGCTGTGTGGTGCCATAGAGTTACTCACTGAATGCTCCTCCCCTGACAAGCCGTGAGCTTGGCAGGAAGGAGCAGTGGGAAGGAAATGGCCAGCCAGGCCTTCTGAGGGCCAGCTACAAGCTCAGTCCCAACAGGGAGGATCCTTGGCCAAGTATCGCAGGTCCCCACCTTTTCCTCTGGGCATTTCTGTTGCCAGAGCCCTAAAGCACCAGGACAATGGAGATGGGAGAAGGTGGTGGTGGCCTTCGGCTGTACTGGGGAGGAGGTGTCCATGCTGCTGCTCTAACTTCTCTTGTATGTCGCTTTGGGTAGAGAAGAGTGCCTGATGTTTCTGTGTGTGGGGCTTGGTGTGCCAGCAGTTCAAGGGAAGGGACTGGTGCAGGTCAGGCTTTGCTTGGGGGGTCTTTGTGCCAGGAACCAAGAGAATGAATACATAAATACATCGCTGAGGGCGCATACAGAATGAAGGTAGTACCCTGGTAGGGGCAGGGGTGGAAAGGGTCAACCATTTCTTTCTTGTTCCTCACCTTGTGTCAATAGTGAGTTGTAATTATCTGATTAACAAAGAGTAAACTTCTGTAAGGGAGTGGGAAGAGAGAGCTCACCCGTTTCACAGAGCCTCATTGTGTGAGCCACAGAAGGGCAGGTCCTGTATTTGTCTGTGAGAGGCTGGCCATTGGGCAGCTGCCTATGCTCCAGCATACCCCTTTGCCCTAGCAGAAAATTTTAATCGTGCCCCTCACTCCCTCCATATCTATCACCACAGCTGTCACAAATTTTTGCACTGGAGATGATGGTCAGTGTTAAGAGGCTGACGTGAAGGGCTCAGGGCTCACGTATCCTGTACGATGTCTGGTGTAACTCTGGGCACCTATGATAGAATCTGTAGAAATTGGTCTTTTTGGTGGGGTGCTGCCTGTTAGAAATGTGGAGGATGGATGTACATTAAACCTTGCCTCTCCACAGGTCTTATTCTGGGCTGGATGTCCAGCTGGATTTCATGTCAGGTTTTGGCACTTACATCAGCCACTTCTCACAGTTCTGCTCTTTCCCTGCCCACACAGACTTACCTGTGAACACAAACATCTCAATGGTTTTGATATTGAGAGGCAGGAGCCTGGAATTCAGTTCTTACCTCTCCACTTGGTAAGCAAATGTAACCACTGCTAAGGCAGCTGTTTTCTTTCCTGGCCTAAAGGATATATTCATGGAGAATGAAACACCTTCAGTAAGAGAGGCAAAATACTTGATAGCCTCATGAATGGGGCATTCTCCTGAGAAAAAGAGATATTGGCAAAGGAATAATTCCCCCACTCCCCCCATACTGTTGAAGCTTGAACACCAAGAAGCCAGAATTATAACATGGACTAGAAGAGCAAATGAGAAGACATCTCTTATTGTGGTCTGTATGTATTAGGCCATCAGATGAGCAAGCTGACTTCTGGTCCTGGTCCCTCA
Organism: Tetrax tetrax; assembly: GCA_009806455.1. Taxonomy (NCBI): domain Eukaryota; kingdom Metazoa; phylum Chordata; class Aves; order Otidiformes; family Otididae; genus Tetrax; species Tetrax tetrax. The sequence goes on from WHYT01016809.1 coordinate 242,380, forward strand.
AGATCTTGTCTTTTATAATTCACCAGCATTGAATGTTTACTCAGTGGAAATAATGCTAGGAACTAGACTATCGCTTGGTTAATAACTTTGTTCCTGGTAAATTTGCATTCTGCATACTAGTCCCACTTCAACAGAAAGAACGGATGTGTTGATTTGTTTGAGGTTTGGGGACTTTTTTTGGTTATTACAGAAAAGCTGTACAGGGAGACAGAGTATGCTGGGACTGGAGGCTGAATGAGGAGAAAGACAGAAGTGTTCCGAGCAGAGCAGGGAAGTAAGAACAGGAGGAGGGAGATGGGGGAGTGAGTTACCTGCCCTACCTGGTTGTCCCTGTGCAGAGGGAAACCTGTTAAAGTTGGAACAGTGCCTGTGTATCTGGAAGGAGACAGTCTGGCACTGTGAGATTTACTAAACAAGAGTTGTTGTAGCTGTTGAAAGTGCCGGGATTTCTATTTCTCAAACCCAGCTTGGCAGAGAGAAAGGGAATAGTTTCATGTACATTTCCCACAGGCTTGGAAAGGAGAGGTGCAGCGGAGGTTATGACTTATTCCTCATGCTCCTGTGACTAGTGCTTTGTGATAGTGTTCCTTAAAAGTTGAGATGCGACCCAAATATAATTTAAATTCAATGTTGGTTATCTGTGGCGTGGAAAACCTTCAGCCAGACCGTGTTTATACCTTTGTTCTGCCTCTAATTACAATACCATTTGAATAAAATTAAAAAAAATAAATAATGTGATTAAACAGGTGCCTAAAAGTAGAATAAAGATTAAAAATCAAGACTTAGTACAGTAATCCAAATGGTGATTAATCTCAGATAGTGATTGCATAGATGAAGGTTAAATATTCTAGTCAATGACAAATGAATGTTAGGTGTTCTGTTCTTCAGCTTGGTTTGTTGTGCTTTTTTCAATCATTTGACCATTTGAATGTTCAGTGCCAGTGAAATACCTTAAGGAATCTGAAACAGTGAAGCAACTGTTTAGCAGTCTAGAAACCAGGATATTCCAAAGTGAGGAATTTTACAGAAGCAACTTCAGGTTTTATCTGTTCTGTTCTTGTAACTGTACTTAAATGAAGCCAATTACTGTGTTCAGGCTACAGCAAGGCCTAAGTATGTGATGGACCTCACCTCCCAGTATAAGGAGGAGCCTAAGTTCCCTATAAAAATCAAGATACAGAGTCTGCATCTCAACATTACTCAGCATAGCCACCTGAGACATCTCTAAGGAGAAGTCTAGAAATGCTTGTAGGGTAATGCTCCTTCTGGCTTGCCAGAAAGCCAACTAGAGCAGCAGTTAGCAAGGAAGGAGCTGTGCTGGGGTAAGAGAGCTGTGCTTACATCAGGAGGTCAAGTCCCACTCAACGCCTAGAAGAGCTGTATTCAGGGGATTAGGGCGTTTACTTAACATTATAACTGCATCCCAGCCCCACCAGATCCCAAGAATCTCTAACCATGAGTCCACTATGAAAAAGGAAAGGGCTGGTGATGGTACCTTTTGTGCTTTATTTTTTTCTGGAACTCGGTGCTGACTGGGACCATTCCAGAGCCTTTGGCAGAGTTTGTGTCCCCCCATCATCTCTGAATTGTGGCAGAGCTCAGGTGTCTCTCTTCCCAGGCTTCGGGGCTTCAAGAATCTAGTTGCACTCTCTAATTCATTCTGAAATTTTGGTGCCTGATGATCATCTAATCTGAGTAAAATTTGTCTGTAGGTAAAATGCAACTTTGTTAATGATTTAATCATAACTACACTTTATAAATCATAAGGCTTCATAACAGGGAAATACCTTTCCATGTTAGCTGATGGCAAACTTTAGAAACAGGAAACTACAGTTTATCTAACTTTTTAATTATTTGGAATAGTCCTTTCTGTGGCACAATTACTGCAGCCTCTCAATTCTACTGCATGTATCAGAGGAGAAACACTCAGCTAGCATTTGGTGCACCAGCCCTGCAGCACTCCACATCAAATTCTGTGCAGCACAGTCGCAGTCCGGTTCTCACTAGCAACTGTTGAAAGAGTGGACTTACTTCAAAGGGGGAAAAAGTTGTCTTTTAGAATATATTAGGAAAGAAAAACAATAACATTGGTTGTACTTGCTAGAAACACATGTGATTTTAGCTTTATTTTAGGTATTACTTCTTCCTAGTGATGAAACTAGCCAGTGAACACTTCACAGGAGGTGGTCCTTCTGAGAGTTAGATGCCTTTGTAGACACCACATTGAGACAACAAAGCAACTTTGCATAGCTGAAATAGTTGACTGTCTAGTTTCCTAAGCAATCTGTGCATTTTTTTCTGTGCCCTTTGCTGAATCTTTGTGGATTAAGAAAGGCTGGTTAATCTGTAGAGTATGTGCTCTATAGTGATGGCTGGCCCACATCACTCCAAAAGCTGAGGAAGCCAGGAACAGACCGCAGGGGCTTTGCAAATCCCCACAAAGAGCCATGCACTGATTATTCAGGCTGCAGAATCATTTCTCAAATGAAACACAGCTGAAGAAGTGCCAAATACTGACTTTCCCCAGTCTGGCTGTTACATAGGGTAGTATCTTCCTAACCAGTTAGCTGCTGTGGCTGGGGAAAGCACTGTATCAGATTGTTTTGATCCTGAATATGTGAGATAATTCTTAGGACAGCAAGAGTTGAAATCATTAACTCTGCTCAAAACTGTGCTTACACTACGCTCAGACAGAGCATATTAATTATGCTCAGAATGCAAGAAAGATTAAAGGAGGGATGCAGAGTTGACCAAATGCTGCAGCTACAGGTCAGCAATTCCTGTCTCATTCTGCCTAAGAGCTCATCGTAACTGCTTCAGAATTCTGTTCTCACAGTCATGTCCCAGCTCCTGGTTGCCTTCACTGTGAAGTCACTAGTTGTTGGTTGAGATGGTGTATAGATTGATCTGTGCAAATGCAGCAGCTATTTTCCTGAAAAGTCCACCCTTTTGATACTGCATTAAGATAGCAAGCCAAAAAACAGTAAAAAATCTCTGCAGCGTACCAATGCCAGTAGCACCATGTTTGCTGTGTCCTCCAGCAGGCAGCAATACAAAATCCCATGTGCCCCGAGAGGGGCCCATCCACTTCACGTGCACCTGTAAGACTGTGCTTGGTGGGCATCCAGACCACCACAGTGGAGAGGAGCTGGAAGGAAGAGAGGAGCAGGACAGCACAGGGGAATAACATTGCTTGTAGGAAATATATGGGAAGGTATGTATTTGTTCCTAAAGGAGCAAAGGGGCACACGGTTGGCAATATCATGACCAACTACGAACTACAGGAACTGTTACTGTTTATTTAAGTTGCTGCACACTTGATTCCTCCTGGCTTTTCGGTGCGTGCATTGGGCTGTGTTAGGGCCACAGCAGTCCATGGAAGAAGCTGGAGGCTCTGGGACTCCAGCACCAGCTTCTGAAATGAGTAATTTAACTTAAACTAGGATATTGCTGATACACCAGTTTTATCAAACTTGTTCTCTGGAGCATGTCTTGAAATCTGTAATGCTTCTTTAGGATACACCATTGATTAATGTCTCATTTGCACAAAGCCATAGTGCCTTTTACTAGCTTGGCTAGTACATTAATCAGAAGCATATATTCTTTGCCACTACCTCAAAGTTAGCCTCTGACAGAGATTTAAGGCATATTTCATCCAATTAAATGGGCATGACTGACCCTGTCATTTTCAGTCTTTGAGCTTACCTCTGAATTAAAGTGCAACTGAAAAATATATACAAAAACTAAAATCATAGGGCTTTGCAACATCTAGCTTTAAAGAAGTTTCACGGTTATTTTAAACAGAACAACTTGGTAGGAGAATTTTTTTTCTTCTCTTTTTATAAAGGAATTATGATGCTGAAGTAAAAAACATTTCTCTCTGAAAATAAAACAACCAACAGCCAAGGCTGATTCTTTGAAGTCCACTGCATGAACTGTACTAACTCCTTATTTAATATCAACTAACTCATAACTGAGTTGGATATGCTAAATCATTCATCAGGCTTAAGTTGTCCCTATAGGTGGCAAAAGGAAACACCAAAATCATACAGAGACATTAAGTGAAATACTTCTCCAATTAATAAGATGTTCAGGAAATATTTCCAGTACTGCAAGTCAGTTTTATTTAAAAAATAGAGTCCAAACATTGTTTTTATAAGGTGCTGGTTTTTATATACTGTTTTCTGCAATTAAAAAAAAAAAGCAAAACAATATTCCTAATTATAGTGTCATTCCAACACGGAATCAGTGGGTCTCCTCTAATTCTTAAACATTATTTTTCTGCTTCATCAAAGCATATGAATTAATAATTAGTACCACTGTGGCAGCCAAAGGGTCTGGCTAATGTCATCCATGTTCTGTACTGTAATAATAAACTTTCTGGTGTGGGTTGCTTCAAGTACACATCAGAAAGTGAATGTAACTGAACACAGTTCATGCGAAACAAAGGTACAATACTCAACTTGTATCATCCAAAGATTTTTGTTCTATGGTTTCATTTCACACCTTCAAAGTCCAACTGCTTGAACACAAGGATTGAACTGGTTTCATAAAGTGAATACTATATGCCTAAGAACTTCTGTAACTCTCAGATTGATCAGACCATGTGGCTACTGTGAGCTCGAAAAATTCAAATAAATACTTAAGGCTGAGATCTATGCCTCTTGGAGTTTGTTCAGTAATTTCTGAGACATATTTGGGAATACAGATGGAAAACAATGACTGATAATGGGCTTGTTGTGGGGAAATACATTAAATCATTACATCAGAACTGCATTTTTTTTCAGAAAAGCATGTTATTAATTTGTATTAAGAGTGTTCCCAATTCAGCCACTCAAGCTAAAAGAGCAATGAAGATGGTAGCATGGATGAAGTTCAACAGAAAACTTACAGCCAGTTACTGTCTCTGGAAGTGTCTGAAGTGCTAAGTTTTCTAACTAGCAAAGTCTGTCCAGTTTCAAAATCTTCTTGTCATTCTAGCATCACTTCAGCCTTGATAATGCTGAGCAGCTGAAGTTAGCTATGGCTATGCCAGTTCTGGAGAGTTAGGTAGCAGTCCCTGCTCTAAGGGTGTTTAATGTATTTTGAACAAGGAGCAGCAGTCTAATCACTCACACACAATGACACATTCAAAGCTTTCTTTCCTTGACCCTTTAGATATTTAAACCATTCATCTAAAGGAACACGTTTGATAGAAAAGAGCTGGCCCCTCATTTATCTACCATCTGCTTGGGGAGTGGTCCCAGGGTCAAACTGCACCTGCAATAAGTGCATAAATCTCAATTCCTTCTGCTGTTATTTCTTGCAAACCACCATGCTAGTTTTGTGGATCCTGTTCTTCAACCCTGATAGCTCCTCATACGCAGTCTAGTAAGATGAGGTGACAAGCTATTACGGGGCTGTGTATTGGTTTTAGTGGATCAGGCCTCTGGATATTAATGGGAATTAGCCACAGAAGTTCATGCCTGTGCATAGCCACAGACTGAGTATAAGCTGGTAAGTGAATACCCAGGTGAGTTTGTATTCATGGCCAGTTTAACCTCAGTTATGTAACTCTGTGACTTTTTCTCAGGAAACAACAAATTTTTTTTCAGTGTTCATATACTATTCTGGTTCCTTCTAGCAAACATTGCCCTCAGTACTATCAGTGCTCTTCAGAGTTAGCTCTGCCATGGACCACATGCTAATGCAGCATGGACTGAAATTTCCTTGGCTGACAGAGGAGGCTCTAGACCTCTCCTTTTCCCTGACATACATGAAGCCTTGAGTTTGATTTCAAATAGCAGATGAATTCACTTCTCAATTTTTTTGCCTTGGCTTATGAGCAAAAGAGGTATTTTAATGTTCAACTGGGGAGAGGATGCACAATTGTTTCCTATGTAAACATAAAGGAAGATGGACAAAGTGTTTGTCAAACATGTATGTATTAACAGTAAGAGCTATAAAAATGAAAAGTAGAACACAGTCCTTCAGTTTTAATTTCAGAAGAAGGTTGCCCTCAAAAGTCAGCCTATTTGTCTTAGTCCAAATCCCTTAGAGTCTAGTTTTGGGTAGGAACTGACATTTGTACTGAGCCCCTTTTGGGTTTAGTTGTGGGAATGCACTGCTTTTATGACGGCACTGCTGTTCAAATGAGGGAATACAATGTTTATGAGCTTGGTTGTTGATTTGGTTAGTTTTTTATGAGTTTGGCTGATGATAGCTTCACAGAAAAACATAAGAAACAACAATGTCATGTTGGAGTTCCTATTTTCAGAAGGAAAGGCTTTCTCAGTTCTGTAATTTACATAGTTTTAACAATATCCCTTTAATAATACATTGTACTGCAGATGTTCATTTAACAAAAAGTATACGCTAAAACATTTATGGGCTTTGGCCAGAGCTACATATGTTTATGTCAGTGTGTTGCAAACACTATTGTTAAATGGAGTACTTAGCAGATTAAAATTATCCCTTTACTTCCGTTTCTTTCACTTAAACAATCTGGGACATACTTTGTGTGAAAGCAGTGGGACACATGCCAGAAGGAAGCAGGGTCACTGGAGATAAGAGGAGGAATTTGTGACATGTAACTTTGGGCATCTAACTTAGAGTGCACCTGGCTAGTTGTCTCAGTTCAGGAACACAATAATCATGCACGTTGCCTACAAGTTGGGTCAATGGTCTGGCTTTTGTCTGGAATAAGCAACAGGCTCTTCTGGCATGAAAGGACTCCACTCATCTCTGTCCATGAAGACTATCTGGATGCAATGGTTTTAAAATAGACAGAGGTAGATTTAGATTGGATATTTTTCACAATGAGAGTTGTAGAACACTGGAACAGGTTGCCCAGAGAGGTGGTGGATGCCCCATCCCTGGAAACATTCAAGGCCAGGCTGGATGGGGTTCTGAGCAACCTGATCTAGTCAGGAAAGTCCCTGCTCCTTGCAGGGAGGTTGGACTAGATGACCTTTAAAGGCTCCTTCCAACTCTAACCATTCTATGATTCTATGACTTGAGCTACCAGTATCTGTATGAATTTCAATAAAAATACCAGAGGTCTTAGATGCCTAAATGAAGGGTCCAGACTCACAGATGGTCTGAAGGGCATCTAAATTAGGATGCAACCTCTCTCCAATCTTTAAGCTTCTAGTTATAAAAGAAACACTGGGCAGTGTGAATTATGTGTTACTGAGAGTAGAATTTGGTCTTCTGTTACTGATAGCAGTATTGACTAAAGTGCTAGTATAGTAACACAGACAATTATGACTGTGCATCTTACACAGAGCCAGAACAAGGGTTCAGGAAAATTTAGCATTTTCACAAGTGACTTTGAGGTCCCTACCAGGGACTGTTAAATCTTGTGCAAGCAGATCAATAATTAAAGCTTTGCTATCGTTGGTTGCATTCTCAGTCCCTTTGATCCTTTCCAGCAACAATGTTGTGAGGACGAGTTCCACAGTCCTGTGACTGGCAGATGCATAAAAAGTAGATCTGCTACAGAATAAATGTCTATGACTGTTAAATTAATTTCAGCAATCTCTTGGCAGGTGCAGACAAATGCCAAGAAATAGCAATGACAAGCTAAATGGAGAATCAGGAATCAATGCGGAACTTCATTAGTTTGTGAAAAATGATGATGTACAGAAGGAGAGACAGGTGAGGGATTCAATCTCGTGTCACTAACATTGGTGACCAGTCTCCCTGGATACCAGTCTCCCTTTAGTGCCTTTGAAAATTCCTCCACAGGCTTCTATGTTTTTTCCTGGTGTCACAGTAAACCACATAATACTAAATGTTACAATACCTGTATGCAAAATTGCATAGAGAAATAATACATTAATAAAGGGAAGCTGATTGACAGGAATGCTCAACTGTATAAAATTTAATGGACTAAAGTAGGAAGCAGGGGACACTACATTTTGAAGTGAGTTGAAGTGTGTTCTTGCTCCTTTAACTCCAGTCCTGATTCACTTAATTTTTACAAAAATAAATGAAGATGACAACATTTTTCATTTTAAAATATGACAATTTTTCCCCCCATGAAAATGGTATAATTCAGCAGCAAATAAATAGCCATTATTTCAGTAATAAAACCAACTGCCATTACTCATACACAGTCTCTAGTATGAAACACAAATCTTTATATCTGTTAACAGCTTATACATAAACAGTGTCTGCTAGTCTTCACACCTGCCTGAAGAGTTACTGTGAACGTCGATGCATCCCACTGGCACTCCTGGCTCTTTGTCTCTAAGCAGCACATCACTTATACCCTCCAGCGCTCCAATTGAGCTGTTGGGAATCTCATTAAGGAAACACAGCTTGATGTCTGCAGCTGCTCAGTGCTTCTGAACTGCCTTCCTCATTAAATAAGTGCCATCCTGCATCCACTCCCTCTGTCAGAGGCATATTGGGCCATTCCTCATACACGTTACATTTTCTCTTTAAACAAAATGAAACACCAAATGTAGCCTTTGTGTTAATCTAGAAGGGATTCCTTTGGGGTTACTTTCTTCTTCCTTTACCAGTCTAGTTAAACATGATAGATTCAGGGTCTTGGTTTGCCATTTGAGCCATATGTCTTAATACATCCTTTTTAGTTATGATACCCAGCAGCCTCCTAGAGGAGAAAAGGAAAGGAAAGGTCAACAGTCATCTCATAGATCATCCATTTTTTTCCCCTGTTCAGCTGCAGGGACATTTTGAGTGCTAGCACTGTCCATCTCACCCATTCCCCAGTGATTATCTTTATAAAAAGTATTCTCACCTTGTGGATTTTTACTACCCTGGCCATGATCATTAAGTGAAATACTGTGAGTTGGTACCTCTTTTTGTTGGGAACGTGTCTGAGTGAGGAGCTACAACTACTGACACTTTGTACAAGAAAGAAATTAATTTCCTTAGGCTAGGATGGCAGAGGACTAACAGCACAAAATTAAAGCACCAGTGCCCTGAGCTAGGACACAAGGTTTAGTAATATATGAACTAAGCTAAAGCACAGACTTTTTGAAACTCTCACTGTCCAACAGTATAATGCCTTCAAAATTGAGTGATAATTTCTCATCTATGTGAACTTAAATGAATTATATCTGTTAAGAAAGATGAGACCTATGAGGTGTCTGACCCCAAGAGTCAAAAATTTCCTAACCCTCAGTATTCAAAGGCTTTTGTTTCCAAGTCCTTGAAGGCGACGAGGCAGTGGATTTTAAAACTATGTCATTGTTATAGTTTTTCCACCTTTCATTTCTTGTAAGTGCTAGAACTGGAGATCAAAATTTCCAAATCCAAGTACTTAAAATCAGGACCTAAATCTGTGTCCTGATAATGGTCCTTATTTTCTTAATACTGAGGACACTGCATTAATAGTAACAGCTGCAATAGATTTGAATAACAAACTAAATTTTAGTCTTCCGCATTTTAAAATGATGGGTCTGGTTTGCTATCCTGGTGTAAAGTCTCTTCTTACTACTAAATACTGGGATGAGCAATGCTCCCAAAATAGCTCAAATCCCATTGGAATTATGGGATGTTATTTCTAGTGCACATGGTGCAGATTTTTACTCTTCTGATTTCATGTTTGCCTACACTTCTTGTTTTTTGTGGACTTTCTGTTTATATGCCTTTCCATTCTCCTTTAAAGAAAGCTGAGCAGATTAATTTTCCTCCACTGACATCTTTATCACAGTCTTCACAAGCATCTGATCCAGCTGGATGTCTAGAAACAGGCACATCCTTTGCAAACAGTACTACTTGCCAGCTCTGCCTTTGTTGAAAACTGAACGATAGTGGAATTCAGAACGGTTTATTTTGTATTTATCTTTACCTTGTCTAAGAACAATACACTAAGGATTTGGGAGAACAGAATGAAACACGACATATGGCAAGAGCCACTTTGCTTCTGAGTCTGACTTCTTTTGCTGCCCTGGAGAGACACTGGGCAAGTTTCCCTTATTCTTCCATTCAGAAAATACACAAATATCAAAATATTCACTTGACTGTCTCAGAGATGCTAATTAATTAGTTACTGTCTATACTTGGCTTTAAACAGGAAAAATTGTGGTTTTGTTAATGCTGAAGAAAATCTCCTCCAATTGTCTAGGCATGCTTGACTCAGCATCTACTCACCCACTGCGAGTGACAAGACACTGCCGGAGTCCAAGTTTCCGGAAAATATCCACCACAGTCTCCATCGGCGTGTGGTCAGTGACAGTGAAAGGGCTCAGATTGAGAATACGCCGCAGCTTCAGTGGATGGGGACTGTTGGGTGGCAGTTCTGGGGGGTCTTCAGTGAAATACACAATGGAGTTGCTCACCACCCCATCCTGACGCTGTCTTGCATTCTCTGTGCAACAGAAAGATCAAAGTAGCCAGAGAGTTAGGCTTGATAAGAAGGCTTTTCCTTTGGAAAGCAAAGGTAGTAGCAGCTTTTTGTCTGCAACATACCGGGGTCCCAGAAGTTGAGGTTACAGAGAAAACTTGAATTTCCTTGAGACATGGTGCCCTTGAAGCAAATGTAAGTGATATTTTTACAAACACATACTTTTTGTTGTTTGGGATAATGCTTTTCTGAATAAATATGCAGCTCATTGCTTTCACAAACATCATTAATCCACTTTCCATCATATTCAAATGATTATGTGCAATTTCCTCCATTGTGAGAATAACAACAGAAACTACTATTATATGCCCAAAGGAGTGGAGTCAACCCGCCTGCGTACAGTCCCAGCTGGCTTGGGGCGGTGTGTTTGTTTCCAGACTTCTCAGTCTGGGAAAATGTGGGCATGGTGAATGGATTTATGAACACAAAGCTAGGGAAAGACAAATTCACACCCCAGGGATCTGAGGGCAATGTGGGTGTTGTTCTAGACCAGCACACCTCTCTGGCATGCAGGGTGAATTTTGTGGTTTTGCACTTAATTCCTTAGATTTTAAAAGGGCAGAAAAAATTAGCATCCTACTGAAAGGGAAAAACAAAGGGAGGAACAATATATAGCAGTAAATGAGACTGATACATTTTTCTCTACGGTACGTATTTGACCACTTTCAAAAGTTCAAAAGCTGTCATTCATACTTTGATCAAATTATGAAGTGAGGTTTACACTACATCTGGACTATATGTGATCAGTATAAGCCTTTTAATTTAAAGTATGCTCCAACAAGAATTCTTAGCATTGAAGTGGTTTATTTTCTTTGTGGTGTTTACCTCATTTCTGCTCAACGTTACAGGGCATGACCAATATATGAGGTGGATTTCCAAATGATAGACAACTTCTCTCTCCCCAGAATAAACATATCAAGTGTTTGGCTCTGAGGTTTTAACTCTTTCTTCTTTTTTTTTTTCTTTTTTGTATAAATTCTTGGAAATGGTTAGAATTATTATCTTTGATTAATATAGGTTGCTTCTGTTCTTGAGAGGTACAGCAAATCAGACATACTCAAAGCATATGTTTATATTCTTTTGAGCTCATTGCCATCAATCAACGTGCAGAAACCTGCTCCTGTGACTTGTAATGTGTAGACAGTAATGGTTTCCAACATGTTCCAGCTGCATTTTTTCCCTTTAACGATCATTGTCTTGTAATATTTCTGGAACCGGAGCAGTGCTGGCTCAAACCTACTATCAGTACAGTGTATGATTTTCAATATTCCCCCCCCCCCCCCCCCATATTGCAAGCCCTATTGCAATTTATAGGAATGATGCTAACTTTTTCTCATCTTGTTTTGATTCATACATCTAATTTCAAGTGTGAACATGCCTGCGTAGCTCTTTGATATATGATCTGTGGTAAGAGGTAACATTAATCAAACTGAAGGTAACTCCCACCCTTTGATAAAAACCCTTGACAGCTAGGTATTTCCTTCTCGAAGCTGCACCCAAAGCAATAGGCCCAAGCACTTTCTGCTGCCACGTTGCTGTTCCCAAGGCAGCAATGACCCTGGACAACAGTGATTAGCCAAAGCCATGACTTCACTCTTCAAAGTCAAACATCTCTCTGGAGAAACGTGAAGGATGTAGTACTACTGAGCAAATTCGGTGGCATCAGAAAAATGGTGGAGTTTGTATGCAGTCCCACTGGCTGGGGGAGTTAGAGTAGAGGTAAACCGGAGGAACTGGTAATTTCTGCAGTCAGTGGGTAAGAAAAACATATATAGCAGAACAGAAAGAGCAAAGCAAGTGGATGACGATGTCTGGTTTTACATAGTAATCTATGCAGAAAGCTCTTGTCATAGCTAGAGAGTGAATTAGTTCTCCCAAATGTGAAAAGGCCTCTCCTATTCAGGAGTTCACAGTTCACAGCCTATATTAACTACGTTGCTCTCTCAACTCCACACTGGGAAAAGTATGTTATACAGGCCACCTGGCCTGTGTCCAAGACTCTGCCTTTTGTACAATACCTCTGAAGCCAGCCAAATTTAAGAGCAGCTTTACAAGGTCAAATACTTCCCTCCCTAACACTGTAAAGTAGGTGCCATCTAAAATGTGGACACCTATTCCCAGAGGGTGTCTCTACCCACCTGCTCAGCAAGGGCCAGTGGAAGGACACAATCCTGAAGGTGCTTCTGAGCAATTGGAAGTGGCGTTACCACTGACTTTACATGGACTGGATGCGTTTTTAGAGCGTGCTGCTTAGTGCTCCACTTGGTAGGAAAGAAATTATGTAGCAGTAAATCAAGAGGCAGAGAGCTGTGTGTGAACCAGTATTTGATGCAGGACTCAACAGCTATTGGCTTCATCCAGAAAGCCAGTTGTGTGAGGGAATCTGAGTACTTCCCCAGAGCATTTGCTGGGCCACCACACTGCTGATGCACAATTTATTGGGCCAGAGAAAGAAGCTGAAGCTTCTTAGTTGAAAGCTTGTCTCTACATAGTGCAGCGTGTTGTCATATAAAGGTACCAAAGCTAGTTCAAACTGAAGAGGCATTCTGCGGGGCGCAGTGCAGTGAAAAAAAGAGGTAATTCTGCTTTTCAGAAGACCTCATTCCCTGGCTATAATGCTGCGTCGGTGGGCTTATACTGTTCCCAGATGGAACTCCAGTATCTCTGGATGCTGTCAGGCAGAGCAGGAGATAAGAACCTGAACAGAAGAATAAAAGATGCTTCGCCACGTGTGATGTTTACCTCTTGACAAGTAATTTTATAGTTTAAGGATATTTAGTGTGTGGCTCTGTGAACGTAACTATGAAGCAAGCAGAAGTGAAAGTCTGCAACATATTATCTGCTCTGTTGTAATGATGAGCACCGACTTCTGCAATGAATGCAAAGCCACTTTGGCCTTCAGTGAAAGAGGATTAGCCATCAACAAGTTGGTAGCATGGTACCAGCTAGGTGTTCTGCTCTGCCCTGTACTAGAACCATATGTCTTTTGGAAAAGCAAAACCAAATCCAGATTTCAAGTCACAAAGACACAAACCATACTGGAAAGATGAAACTTTTATCACAGAGTCAGCACAGAATGGTATCAGGGGATGTCACACTCAACCCAAGAGAACAAGGGTCACCAAAGGTCTCTGACAGCTGAGGATTTTAGAAAAAGTTATCTATGCAGAGAAGTTTTTGATTTTAAATCTCAGTTCTGCCTTAGATCCTATGAAAGATGCTCTTAATTAGAGCTGATCTTGAAGCAGTACCTTTTTCTCTGGAAAATGTTCATGTCAAAGAAACAGTTTTTGAACAGGAAAGCATTTTGCTCTAAAATGTTCACTGAATTTATTGTAAACAGATTTCTTTGTTATCAGTGCATAGCTGGACATTTTCACACATCTTCTAGAAAGCCCATTCAGCAAAATTGCCATTTATGATCCGAATCAAAAGACTCAGTTCCTCAGACTTCTCTGACTCGCTTCAGACAGTGTCTGATCTTTCTGCTTTTAAAGTGAGGGCTCTGCATCTTCACTCCATGCAATTTCCCCACTGACATACCGCCCTACAAAGGAGACGCAAAAGGCTATAAAGTTAGGAAGGCAGCATTACAGCCACGATGTGGCATGGACAGTGTAAAAGCCAGACACAGGGTAAGTTAAATACATCTAATTAAGGTTTTTACTTTTCACAGGGGATTGCACAAGACACTTGAAAATCATTAGCAAAAGCAGGATAAAATACAAACTGTTTTATAAATGGTATCAGGTCTTGGCATTTACACATTTGGTGAAACTTCAGACACATACTTACTTTCCTAGCTTGGCTGTACAAGGCATCTTTTATTACTACAAAAGGAAGATTAGCCCTCTGAGAAAATAAGTTGTCTGAATGGGGTATTGCAGCTAGCAGCCTTGGACTTCATATCTTGGTGTCTTTAAAATCGTCTTATACTGAAATTTGTATACAGAGGATTGTAACTTCATGGACACTTTTTTTTTTTTCCTTCTTTTTGGAGGAGGGATGAAGGAGCAGCCAGTGATAATGGGCTTTTAGTGATAAAGTTAGATTCTCATACTCCTTAGAAGTTAAATTATAATTGTGCAATTAGAGGAGCTGTAGAACTGGCAGTAAGGCCTATTCTGCTTTCCTGTGCTTTGAGAAATTAGTAATATAACTAAATGCAAAATGAATTCAGTTCAGAAACTATTTTGTCTAACTGAAATGATGGCTTACACTACAGAAGGGAAAAAATGAAAAAATAATTTCTTACTGAATTCTGCACTACATTTTAAGGAGAGAAAACTGGGCTTTGACATTTCTTTTCTTCTTCTGCACATGGTATTGGTGCAGCATTGATGACTTTCTGCTATGCAATGAAAAGAGGGGAATCCAGTAACAGATAAGTGTCCTTAAATAAATAAATATAAATTTTAGGTCTAATCAGTTAGACTGAGCCTTTTTATGTTCAGGAGATAAAAAGAACAAGTGTTTTAAAGAGCATTGTTATTTCATATTTTATTTTAGCTTTGTGAGAAGTGAACAGGAAAGCAGCCCTCTAAAATAGCCCTAACTTTCCATTTATGGATTTTCTTTTCTGAAGAATATGGGAGTTTCCATCTGAGACAATAGCTTTTTAGAGGTGCCTGAAGTGGAGGGATTAAACAGGCCCACGCAGAGAGGAATAATTCCATGTCAAGGAGATTTGGATATGCCAGACATTCCACTCCCCTGCAAAGTATAATGCAGCCTTGCCCAGCCAGCAGCTTGCCTGCCCAGCTGGCCCTCAACACCACAGGACTGCCAGAATTGGGAATGGACTGTGATACTGATTTGTCGGGCTCACATACTTTTGCAGCTCTGGATGCCCTGGGTACGAGGAAGGTGGGAACACTTGCTTTCATCCAATATGCCTGTCTTTTCAATCCCCACCTAGCTACCAGGCCGACCAGGAAAGGACCCGATGGGTCAAAACCTGTAATAACCTGGATCAGGCTCTCAGGTAACCATCCAGCTGTCCACTGGATGCTTGACAAAACTCAGCCATCTTTACCAAGCAACATCCTCCACTGAAAAGCTTTCCACTCCTACCGCAGAAGGCCAGCATGTGAGAAAAATTGAGATAGCACACCAGAAAGAAGCACAGAGACTTGTACTTCATCACACAGTGATAAAGGTTCACAACTACCCTAGTTGCTGCCAGTAGTCCATGGAGACTGCAGGAAGCTCAGCACTGCGCTGGCTTTTAATCTGGTTCTGACAAAAACTCTGGCCACGAGTCGAGTTTACCTCTGTTGTATCTAGTGGAATCATATTGTACTGTTGTGAGTGATGGCAAAATTAAGCCCACAGAAGTCAAGCCCACAGGTGGTATGTTGCAATAGAGAAGATTCCAGCTATGGGTCCTAGCAGCTAGTAAAAGCCAAACTTAGAGAAAAAGTTGGGTTCAGTTCAGTAAGATCCATTCTTCAAGGTGAATAACACTGGTAACATCCCACTCTATCAAAATCCCTGTCAAAATCATGCTTGTATGTACACTGATACTCTACTTACTTATTGCAAGAATCAGCTCTCGTCTCTGTGCAAATCCAATCAGTCTCTCCGAGTCTTTCGAAACCACTACTGGAAAGCCATTGTAGTCAGTCTCTTTGATTAGTGTCTCAACATCCTCCACTGTCATGCTGTCCTGCGTCAGAACAGAGAGAGGAGCTTCACCACGCCTTGGTCTCATGACGTCCGTGGCTAGGGTTCGGTGCGTGAATTCATCCTTCACATCCAGAAATGGGTAACCATTCAGATGAATGTGAGCTTCATATATCCCTTCTTTCCCAAAGGCATCTGCCACCCACTTGCTTGTGACAGCTGCAGCCATGAGAGGTACAATGTACTCCAGGCCTCCAGTTAGCTCGAACATAATCACCACCAGGGAGACCGTCATTCGGGTAACGCCACCTGCCAACAAGGAAAGCGGTCAAGTTTCCCTCAGGGCTCTTGAAATATACATACTAAGCAACTGAGTCTGACACTCAAAAAGGCACGCAATTATTCATGCTGAGTACTTTGCCCTTATACTTTGTGAAGTATTTTGGGGCTTATTTCAATGAAGGAAGAGATTTTTCATCTACTGCAATTTTCATCAAAAAGATTGAGTGAACTTGCTCAAGCCAAAGATGCTAACATTGAAAAGCAAATAATGAATGCTAAAAGACTGAGCTATCAAATGAGAAAGCATGCCAAAAAATCAGCTATGCTGGATACTCGAGAAACTAAAACTGAATCCTGCCATTAGCCTTCTAAAATGACTCCAAGAACCAGCTGAATACTCTGGCTGGAGCAGGTAGGAACATTGAGAGCTGGCCTTCACAGCAGTTTACCTATTGCATTCATACTGATGAGTAAGCTAAACATTATCTTTGGGCATGCCATGGTTCCAAAATCCTACATAAGGACAGTTTAGGGCTTCTGCAAGAGCTATTTTACAGTTTAAAACCTAGCTTTTGCTATCAGTATAACATACAGTTTGAACTGTATACAATTGGTTCGAGGCCATCTAGGCACGCAGCCATAGATGGAGTCGTAGCTATGTTTTTCAATTTAGGCTTTCTGTATTAATTTCATAAACAAGCTCCTTACTCCTTCAGTTTACATTAAAGGATAAAAATAATCATATATCTGCAGACAAGTGTGTACATATCACTGAGTTATTAGGTAACATTTTTTTGCCTCTGTTCAAAAGGTAAATGCAATAAATCTGCTAATTTTAGGTTTCAAAATACAGCACTATTTTAGATGAGAGAAATCAGCAAACAGGTCATTAAAATACGCTTTTAATCTAGCAGCATATAGGAAAATTAAATTGTTGATTATTTAACATGATGGTTCGGATATGACTTTCATCTGAGGAATGCCTTAAACTTCTGACTCTGAAAAGCTGAGAGCAGATACCAGAGTAAGGATCATTTAATACTTACCCTGTATCTCTTACTCTAAGCAAGATGGGTCTTGGGTTTAAAAATGAGCAGTGACCATTCTGCTGGATGTATAACTTATTAAGCAAAACAACATTATTAAAAATAACAGTAAAAATAAAACATTAAAATAACTGCATCTTTATTTGGACCTTTTAAGAGAGGAAGTGATTGCTGACTAGCAGATCAACTGGAATATTGGAGCAAAAACTTTGTGTATCATTTCTTTTATGAACGTTAAGATCACTTATGGCCAAGAGGAAGTGCTTTACTCTTTCTGACAGTAATATTCATCCTAGCTCTTTTAATGTGTCTACAGTGCTGTAGGTGTTCATATCCAAAAAGGTCATCCAGATTGGCTTTATAATCTCTGGAGAAAAACAGGCACTTTTGAAGCTAAATTCATCTGTTCATTTGCCTGGGTTTAAGTCTCTGTTGCCAGATGAGACTGATCTTTCCAGTATCTCATTTTTCTGTTTCATGTCCCCAACATAAGCAGGACATGGACCAGTTGGAGAGGGTCCAGAGAGGGGCCATGAAGATGATAAGAAGGCTGGAGCACCTCTCCTATGAAGACAGGCTGAGACAGTTGAGGCTGTTCAGCCTGGAGAAGAGGACGCTCCAGGGAGACCTTATAGTGGCCTTCCAGTGCCTCAAAGGGGCCTACAAGAAAGACATGGAGAGATTCTTCATAGGGCCTGTGTGTCACAACAGGTCCTACTGTGTGTCAGAATTATTTCATCATCTAATGATGGTATCAGTGACAGTAACAAGAGGTAAAACATTCAATTACAGAAGGGGAAATATATGATAAGGCAAAAATGTGTTCAGATGGTATGCCTGTAACATTCCTGTTGCATCTATGACTAGAAATTTGATATGCGAGGTATTATTCAATGATCTTGCTTTAATAGTTAACAGATCATTCCCGTTATATCCAATAAATCCTATTGATTGAACGTAACCAGATATTGGCCTTTGGTCAAAAATGAAAACCAAAAGACAGCCCCATTGACCAGTGTGACACACAGCCAAAAATTTTTACTTCTATGTACCTTAACATTTGGCCAGAGCTGGGAAGTTTGTTCCCTGCACTGAGAGCAGAGTCTAAACAGGGAAGTAGCTTTAGTCCAGCTATAGTGGACTGCATCACATCAAAACGGAAAAAAAAAAATCCAAGCTAGAAACACTCCTTCTTGGAAACTTGTAGCCTAACTTGAATTTTTTCTTTCCTTCTATGCACTTTTTGGCATATTAAAAGGGGTAGGCATTGGTGACTGCAAGCCTCTCTTGTTGACTACCTGCAGATCACTGGAGAGACCTTTAGAGGAAGCTGCCCATGCTTTAACCCATCACATCTTGATTTCTCCTCTACATCCAGAAACGCCAGCATAGCACCCAACACAAACACAAAGCCCTCTTAAACGACCTGTAGGTTCCCAAACATCAGTGTTATCCATGCATGAACCAATGATCAGCAGGTACTGTACCCAAGCAAGCTGCTGCTCCCACCATAGCATAAAGTCCAGGCGTGACGCAGTCTGCCCCAGGTCTGCACCAGTTCCTGAAGATGATCCAGTCGTGATGGTGATACGCCAGCTGCTCTACTCCAATCCCAACCATCCTGCCAGCCATGGCTCCAACAGCCATGCTAGGAATGAAGAGGCCTGAAGGGATCTTGAATAAAATATAGACACGTGAGCACCGTGACAAAAGTGACCAGTAATGAAATTACTGATCAAGCAATTTATTATTAGCAGTAAGAAACCCCAGCTTCCTTATTCAATGCTAGGTCAGAAGGCCATAGCCTTTTGGCAGCCTACAGTGATGTTCCCTGTAGTCTGAAATAGATTTCTGCAGTGATTGAGTTTGTGTGGCTACATGTGTGTTAATAGCTTTATAAAATTTTAATGTGTTTTTTAAAGCAATTTTGAATCCTACCTGCTGCATCACAGTGAATTTGATAGATAAATGGTGTTTCTGAATTACAGGCTTATTTTAAAGTTAAGATGCTCATGGTTTGGCCTTTATTTCTTCCTCAGCAGGAAGTCAGGAGCTGCTGGTGGTTCTGGCACAGGCTCAAGAATAAGCTTAACTGAAAATAACGTCTTGATTTCAACTTTTATCACATGGAGTACTTTACAGTTTTATTACTACTTTTTCAGGCTGAATCATACCAGATTTTACATTAAGTGTCAAATGCAGAATAAAAATTAAGAGAAAGGAGGCTTACTGCTCAGAGGCAGCTATTTCTTCATCTCAGTTTTTTTTAGAGAGGGAAGGTGGTTGTCTCTCTTTAATTCTGAAAATATACCTTGAGCTTCCTAGACAGCTAAACTAACAACTTCAGCATGGCCCAGGGGCATTAGGGCTGATAACAACAGAAGTGATTTCCCCCACTGTATAGTTAATTTTGCTAATGCAATTGGATTGGGCCTTCTAGATTAGGTGGGTAAAGATATTTTATCTGTTCTTTTCCATAATGGTTGAAACAGTCAATTGTTTCTAACAAATTTTAGATATATAGACTAAATAAAGAATGACATATCAAATGAAGAACCAAACTCAGAAGTTTTTAAAGAAATTAACAAGCATAACAACAACCTGGCTGCCAACTCCAGCTTGTATCACTTTCTGCACTGAAGGGCATCTCATTCCAAATCCTCCTCCAGAAATTTTATACCTATGCTCTTAACTCCCGCTCATTCTCCCTGCTCAGTCACTGGTCCTAAGTGACCTTGTACCATTCAGTAGTTCTTGTCATTAGGGACATCCCAAATGGATAAAACACTAAAGAAAAGCAAAATTCCAACCACTTCCTACTATTTTGAGGGTAAGAAGCTTTCTAAAAGATGGATCCTCAATTCCAGCTCAATATGTAAAAGGAAGATGAGATGCTTTAGCTTTGAGTGTGGCATAACATACAGTACATAACTCAGAAAAACTTCCCATCATCTGCTGCAATCAGATCCAGAACTAAATGATCAAATAATGGAAGTCATAGACAGACAGATTAGTGTTTTATATGGGCTCTAGCAACCAGCTATATAAAATTCACCACAAACAGCTTTGTATACATTGAAAGCTTGAATAAATTGTTCTTGGATCTTTCATCATCTATTTATGGGGAGGAGTAATGGAAGGAAAAAGTTGCAAATCCAAAATAATCAAACGATACATCTGTCAGTCCTCCCACTCACTCTCTTTTTTTCCAAGTTGCAGTACTTAAAAAGATTTGAAAAATAGAACTTTTCAGCTACTTTTATATTTTTGTGAGGTTTTAAATGTGTAAATCAGTAAATTCAAAGCTATTACTTCCCTGAGTATACCTACCTTTAAGGCACATTAAGACATTAGTCCAACAAGACAAACAACAATATAAATAGTCCATATCCCTGAGAGAGCAGAAAGATAGCTGCAGTGGGAATCATCTTGACTTTGCTTATTGGCAACAATTTAAATTCTCGCCCAGATGTCTTTTTCACTTAATAAGCCCAGAGATGACTAAAAGGTGGAAAAGCAGGGCTCATCCCTCTGCTGCAACAGGGGCCCGCAGAGCAAGGTGCTGGCGAGTGGGTGAACCAGCAGGCATCTCAACCACACCTGTGCGGTTGGGTGTGGGTCAGAGGCACACAAGCCCTGCCAGATAGACCCTATCTGCTGATGGCAACCCATCTGTGCCTTGTGCTCATGACAGCTTCTGCACCTATCCCTGATTTACCTTCATGCCGAAAGTGAATATCGTGATGACAATTTTAAACACTAAAGCCAAGGCGAGCTGCCACATGGCAGTGTAGACTCCAGGGCCGGCAGGTCTATCAGGAATGTCATCCACTGGTCGGGTCATGTTTGGGTCATTGATATAGTCACAGAGCTGTGAGGACTCCAGGGCACCGCAGTCGTTGAAGAGCTCCGAGATCAGCTCGCTGGTGCTCCTCCGGGTGTAGGGGTTGGGGTAGGCGATGATGGCGGTGATGGCCGTTATCACTATGACCTCCAGGACTGGGTATTTCCCGAGTCTGGTGGTTTTTCGCCTCCTGCACCAGGCAATGTTGCATCGGATAAAGAGGGTCCCCCAGAGGCCACCGAAGACACCGAGCAGGATGAAGGGGAAGAGCTCGGCCATGTACCAGGGGGTGTGGTACTCCACGTAGAACAGGACCAGCCGGCTGTTTCCAAAAGGATTGATGGACCTCAGTGTGAAGGCAGCCACAAGAGCAGCAAAAAATGACCTCCAGAGGGTTTTTAGAGGAAAGTAGTAGCTGACCTAAAACCAAGCAGAGACTGTAAGCACTTCACTGAGTGTGACAGAGGGTGTTTTCTTTAATTATTCACTGGAGCACTGCGCACAGTAAGTCACAGCCGTGCATTTCATCCGTCACTCTACGTCTGACTTTACTGGTACCACCAGTCCTTACCACAGCCAGAACCTGTTCACAAAGGTATGAGGAAAAAAAAGGCATTTTCAGATAGGGAGCAGCAACCAGTGAAAAATCGATAAACTAAATCCAAAGTTGCTGGCTACAGATGGTAAGGCAGGTGCTTGACAGCTTGGCCCATGCAGCAGCAAGCTGAAAGCCGGAGAAAGCTCAGCACAATAATACATTTCCAGATTAAATAATTTTGTTTGTTTCCAGAAAGCCAATGCTCTTCTTTTACTCAGATTATGCTAAAACGGCCTTTTTTTTCTTATTACTAAAAATGAAATATTATTTTTGCTTTAGAATGTATAAAATTAAAATATATTTATCAAAGCAAGTGAATTGCCAGGTCTCACCTCTTCCAAACTAAAAAGCACACCTCCAATGGGAGCCCCAAAGGCAACAGAAACTCCTGCGGCAGCTGCAGCCGAGAGCACCTACAAAGCAAATATTTACATACAAGGCATGAGCCTTTTGAAAATATAAGTATCTGGACAAGGGAATAAAAGATGATTTGAGCCAACCTCACCTCTCTCCTCTTTCCTTCATTCTTGCTGTACTTTGAGAAAAGGCTGCTGAAGAAGTTTCCACAGCAACAGGCCACATGGACTAGCGGCCCCTCTTTCCCAAGGCTGAGGCCTGAAGATACCACCAGAACCAAGGTGACTGTTTTGATTAAAAGTGTCCACTTTCCCAGGTAGCCCCTAATAATGAACCCACTCAAGATGGTTTTTATCTGGAAAGCAGAAAGAACATGTTGAAGAGCTGAAGAAACCTTTTGCGCTCTGAACTTGCAAATACAATTAAAACCTCAGCAGAGTTTAAAAAAAAAAAAAAAAAAAAA
>WHYT01016809.1:272689-285963 GCA_009806455.1 Tetrax tetrax
GAAAGAAAAAAAAAAAAAAAAAAAAAAAAAAAAAAAAAAAAAAAAAAAAAAAAAAAAAAAAAAAAAAAAAAAAAAAAGTCTGCAGCAGAAAGTAATGATGTTTGTACCAATTATTTTCTTTAAGGCCTTGGCTTTCTCTTGCTTGCTCTTTTCCATTTTCCCAAGTTTCTATGGGAATAATGAACCATGTTCTTCCATGATGGTAAATAACTGTTGCTAACAACGTCAGCATGTGTAGCTTACTGAGTTTTGCAGTAAACTCTAAATTCTCCTCCAATGTTCTGAAAGTTTCAGGAAATAG
The DNA here is from genome assembly GCA_009806455.1 of Tetrax tetrax. Taxonomy (NCBI): domain Eukaryota; kingdom Metazoa; phylum Chordata; class Aves; order Otidiformes; family Otididae; genus Tetrax; species Tetrax tetrax. Next base: position 272,991 of record WHYT01016809.1, read on the forward strand.
CACAAAGAATCCCCACACCAAATGCTGTGCCTCTCTTAATGGACCTTAATTCTCTATAGTTATCTTCAAAACTCACATCACACTTAATCAGGCAATTGAGTATTAATGCTACCTAGCAGAAGGTGCAAAGGAAAGCAGGCTTTTAAATGTTTTTCCCTGATAAAGTGAATAGAAGAGTGAGGAACAAACATTCACTTCTCTAATATAACAAGCTCACCTGCACTCCAGTACCTGTAGGAAAATGTGCTTAATTATGCAGCTGATCTAATCCTTTTTTCCAAAATGTTTTGGGGTTCACATAAGGAGGAGAATGCTACATGTAATTTACTACACATGCTTTACAGAGAATAAAATAATGAGAGGGGAGGACCAACACTTGCAGGATAATAGTGCAATTGTTAATCCTTCGCAAGCCAAGTGACCAGGACTAGAATTTTTCCAAGTTCTGAATCTTTGCAACCTGAAGTGAAATTAATGGAAGTCACAGAGTGTTCAGCATCTCAGAAAGTCAAGCTTTTAATTTCTTGTGCTGTCTAGACACGTCAGCACACCTCTGTAACAGAGCATAAGTTTATTTCCCTGCTTCTCCATCAAAGGAACCGAACTTGTTCCTGCTTCTTCTATGTAACCTCCTGCCCAGAATGAAAAATAATGAAGCACTCCAAAGCCAGGAAATGTTGAACTTCATTTTAAATATTAGCCTTTTTCTGCTCTCCTTTTCCATTAGTTCATGATGGCCAATGCTCATTCCTTTACAGTGTCCTACTGAGAACGCTTTGAAAACTTATTTTTCCCAATGTACCTGGTGCCAGAAAACAACATCACCCAAGTGTCAGAGGACTGAAATAGAAAGGGGATTTTTGCACATCCAGCTCCAGTACCAGAGCATTTCAGCGTTAGTATGATAGTACTTTTTGTCATATAGCTTTAGAAAATATAGACTCTTTTGCTGATCTTCTCTAAATAGCATATACCTTCAGTTGGTTAGTAACGATTAGGTTGAGGAATGGCCACTAGTTTGCAGGCAGGATGGGCAGAGCAAAAACTTGGAAATCCTTAAAAATAACTGCCTAAAAATTTGTCACTCACATCCAGAATTTTTAGGCTCACTTCTCTATACATTGCTTTGTAGTTCTCCAGAAAGCATGCAAACTTTCTGATTGAGACAGGCCTGGGTAGTAGTCAGTATCTTTGTCTAGAGCAGCTTGTGAGCAGTTTTCATCTGTTCTCCACACCAAACAGCATTGATAGGTGTTACGTGTCAGACTGTGGTGGCTGCGAAGGGCTCCCCTCAGGCTAATTTACATGTGCACCCTCACTTGTGAAACTCGTCTGATCCCAGATGGCTGCTGTTACACTCTTAATAGACTTTGGTGTTACTCAGAGCACACAGTTCTAACTCTGAACCTGGTCCTGCTGCGAGCAGGAGGCCAGAGCAGATCCCCTCCAGAGGTCCCTTTCCCACCTATGCTTTTCTAGGACTAAGGAAGGATGCAGGTTCAATGACACTAAAAATGATGAGTCATACTGCCAAATGGGATGGTCCTCTCCTTCCTCTTTCCATCAGCTCCTTCTCATCAGCAATATTTTGTTTGCTTGCGGCCCTGTGGTGACCAACTCTACTGAGCCCAATGATCAACTGAAAACTAAAAACTAATCTGGCCAAAACCCATTTTTTTCCACCAGGCCCATTCCCAGATTCACCCACCCTGTGCATTTGCACATGCATAAGGCAACAGGACCCTATGGCAGGTACACCAGTGGACAAAGATTACTCCTTTTGGCCACGTCAGCTTGCGTTGGCTGTGGAGGTGCAGCCTTTGAAGTGTTGCAAAACCTGAAAGATTCAGTTGTCCAGATTGTTGGGATTTAGGCTTCTAGATCAGTTAAGCTCACCTGAAACTCCTGGGCCTCAGTAATTCTTCCAAGTACCTTTGGAAATACATGGAGGTCCCTGCCATCCCCTTCCCCAGGAGTCCCACCTTGCTGCCCTCTATCACCAGCAAGGGAGCATAAGGGGCAGGATGCTTGCAAGACCCTAACACCTGGGATACTACTGCTGCTGCTTTCCCCCTCCTCCCCCACTCTTCAGCATCCTTCCTCCTTGCCCCTGGCAGTGCCTGGACTCAGCTGGCCAAGGGCTCACCCAGTGTCCATGTGGCTGAGCGGGGCTGTTCCCCTTGGAGCAGTAACCTCTGCCTACTCAACAGGGGAAGAGGGGCCATGAAGGAGCCAGGCTGGTCTACAATAACCCTTTGTAATCACAGAGGTACTCTTGTGGCAGGCCAGCTTCTCTGAGCCAGCAATATTTCAAGTAGAGAAGGAAATGATGTGAAGTCTGCACCACCAATCTCACCTCCTCCCTCCCTAAACCTGATTTAGAAACCTCATCCTCTCATCAATAACTCCCCTACTCATCAGCTTGGCATTGACCCCTTACAAACACTGGAGGCACAGAACACGTGTCGTTTCAAGAGTAGGCAGAAAAAGTCTATGGGGCCTCAGCCCTGATCGTGAGCACACAGGTAATTTTTTTTCTCCAGCGGATTCACAAGTCCCTCTTCCCCAGCTTTTGTGGAAGAAAGTGTATTTTTACAAAATAACATAATTTGCCAGAAATGTCACTTCAGTAATGTTTTCTCAAGACCTTCTTTAACTTGACAGTTGGTAAGCAGGAAATCCACACCACTTGGAAATTGCGAAACTTTACATCATGCATGCGTGATACAAAAGCACCCTGACATCACTGAAAAAGCATAAAAAATGGCAGCTGTTTCAACTTGGTAAGAGAAGTGCAGCTTTCCAAGTTGGAAGATATGCTAAAATGAGCAGAAGACAGGAGGAGCAATTTGGGAAATTAATGAATTTGCCATCTGAGTTTGAGCAGCCTGTTAAATATGTAATGTCTGTCTGACTTGAAAGCACATCTGAAATTCTATTTTCCCTTCACACATGTTTAAAGAAGATAACCCAGTGGATATAGCAATTTGCAAAGCTCCCCGCTGAGTGCCCACAACCAACATTTTCCCCACCTCATGATATCTATGTGCAGAATTCAAGTAAGTTAAGACAAGAAAAAAAAAAAATCCTACCAATAAATCTGATTTCTGTGAATCGAAAATTCAGAAAGTAAGAGTGGTTCATCAAGTAAAGCGCTCAGATGCATATTTCCAAAAGCAATAGAAAAATCTCTCTGCTGGTGAATAACATTTTTTTCTGGGTCAGCACTCAGCAGGAGACTTTGCAAGTGGGTGTTTTTATTGAGGATTATAACTGTGAGGATGCATAGCTGTCTTTTTAGCTTGAAACATCAGTGGAGAGAGAAGAAAATGGGAAAAGAAGCAGATGGCACTGCAGCAAACTTGGGTGAGATGGTTTCAGGCATAACTGTAAGGTTAACACACACGTACCTGCCAAGAGTCCTATGAGAAGCATTACAACCCATCCTGACCAGGCATCCAGCAAACTCTTGATGAACTCCCATATGGATTCCTTACTTTTGCTTGTAATCTGAAATGAAACATGTATATATATATAGACAAGTTGCCAATTTAGGCTGATGAAGTTTTTGTGTGTAATGTTTAAAACAAAAAATATTTAACCTCCTAGAAGGTGTATACAATTTCTCTACTCTCTACTCTCTCTCGTCTCAATTCTTTTATAGAGATGCTCTGCTGATTAAGTTGTCGGAAGCCCTTTCATATTTACAAACTCAAGACATACCACATCCATATTTTCAGAAGTCCTCCTAAAGTCATACAACAAGGTAGGAAACAATAACTTTGGAAAACTCCTTGCTTTTCTCACCACAGGGACTGTGATGCATCAGAGCCGGACACCTTTACCTTTCTGTGGCGGTCAGTGTCTCGTGATTTCTCCCGCAGCCAGTCAATGGTGTGGAAATCTTCATAAGTCCCAACGTCAGGGAAAGGTTCATCCAGAAAATCCATCAGATTGCCAGAACCATTCATGTCTCCTGCATTGACCATATTAGGGTCTGTAGGCAGAGGAAAAACAAGTATGTCAATGAATTCATGCAGCTTTGCCAGACATTTGAGAGTCAAGTTTTCCAAAATACCTCCATAAACCACAAAGTCAAGAGAGCACGAGTCAGCATTCCTGGTGGGCACTTGCTGAAATCTATGCATTGCCCCTAGAAATAGTATTTTGCTGAAGCTTACTTCAGCAGCTTAGCAAGCCCTAAAAAGCATGTATGAAAAGAACAATGTCCAAGTACAGAAACACCAGCTTTTCTGAAAACAGAGCCTCAAAACCTGGGATGTTTCTGAACTTCTGCAGTGATACATCTTGATCACATGTTGGAGGAAAGTCCTCTGCCTGCAAAGAGATCATCGAGTAGGCAAGGTCACCAGCTTAGAAAACAAATTATAATACACTACAATTTACCGTTCATCATGAACTGCAGATTTTACAGGACACCATTAGTCATAACACTGCAGTGCTGTCTGATTTTCTGTGCTCAAAGCTCCCTGCATTGATCCGCTTTCCTTCCACTGCTCGCAAGGCAAAGCTCGCTGTCACAATATGACTACTCTGCATCAGGTCTAGACATGCAGTATCTTCTTCAAGTTTGCTTCTCAAGGGCTAGGAGCAGCCCTTGGAGCTTCTTCCCTATGCTTAGGAGAACCAGGGCAGTCTCCTTCTGTCTCATAGACAAACTCTCCAAATTTACTTTTAAGAAAGTAGGGGGAGAATCAGTCGCTGCATGTCCTGCTAGAGCACAAGAGGAAATACAAAGATACCCATCCCCAAACTATAACAAGCAGTTACCAGAGGCATTAGATAGCTAAAAAGGAGATCAAAACAGGCTGTGAAATAACATACACTCTAGAGTGTGGCACATAGGCTGAGTGCACATTTGCAGCCCAGAAGTGTTTGGGGACACGCTCGCTGGGTTTATAGACCACTGACATGAAAGCAGAGAAACAACCACGCCCATTGTTCTGAAGCCCTGGAAACTGTGCCTTGTTCATGCAATCCACATAAGCAAAGCATGAAGAAGCTAATTCATAACCACTGTACCTCTCTTTCCCACACAACAGAGCTCAGCAACGTCTGGCTAGGTGCAAAAACAACTATTACCTCCTTTAAAGGTCAAGTCCCAAAGTAGTCACTCATACGACAAGTTCCAGAAATGGCTGACATCATTCCTGATGAGAGGAGCCTTTAGCAGCATGAAAACCTATTAAATTAAGTAGTTTAGGCACAAAGAGTTGGATTCAAACAACTTGACTTCAGCCATCCAAAAGTCCAGTGTCCAGACTGTAAGAACCACCTAGGCTGCCTCTGGAGACAGAGAAAGATGTCTGAAAGGGTGTGTGGCAGGAGAGTGCCTGCTCCTTTAAGGGTACCTGGTCAAGGACCTTTTTCAATGCAGCAAGGGATAAGAAGCAAAGGAGGAAGCCATGAACAGCATCCAGGGACACAAACCTGGTGCAAAGGATAAGGGAAGCAGTGATGGGAGCCAGTCCTGGTCAGTCACGCTAACTGGTGAGCACGTGTGAGAATGGCTGTTCCAGTGAGATTGTCTGACTGGGGACCTTGTCAATTGGGAAGCTATGGGAAAAAAGGAGAAGCTAAAAAACAAAGTACACAAAGACACGGACCTGACAAAGCAAACATGGAGACAATGTCGAGAAACAAACCTCACCACTCGGAGTAATTGGAGGGCTATTAATTGTGTGTGTGTCTGTAGGATACATGCTCAGCTTTGCTACTGGTTGAACTTGCATATGGGAAAGTGCCAGCCATATCCCCCAGTGTGGACAGAGACCCCAGGTCCAAGGGCTGGGCTTCAGTGGCCAGGCAGGAGGGTCCTAGACTGGGGCAGCTAGAGGAGGCAGCCGTGTGCTTCCACATCACTTGAAGTGTTGCTTTAAAGAGTGATTAATCCCATCTATCCTAAAATATGTGCCTGGGAAAGAGAGTCTTCCAGAGAGTACCTAGGGCTTGTGAACTGAATGGCAAGCTTAAAAAAAACACTAGAAAAAAGAGTAAGAAAAAAATAGGATCAGGGGGTTTCTAGAACTGACCCTGCAGTGCCTGTAGCTCCTTGAGGGGCACAAGATAACTTTTGCCAGTCACTGGTGAGGCTAATATGCTACTAACAACTGCAACCCACTTTCCTCCATCAGGTCTGGAAATGGGGAATTCACGAGTAAAGAATTTGGATCTTTGAATCTGTGAGGAAATTTCCCAGTTCTGTAACTGGAACAGGCAAAGACGTGGCAGATAAGCTTTTAATCAACTCTCCATGCACCCTGCTGCGCTGCTTTGCCCCCTTTATTTATTGCCTTTCTTTTCCCCCTCTCTCCATTTTCAACTTTTTTACTTGAATCCTTTCCATTTAATCTTTTTCCCCAGTGGTGACTTTAGGGCTGTAACAAGCGTGAACGCTCAGCTTTGTCAGTGTCTGCTCCTTGTGCTCCACCGGGTAGGACTTTTTGGACAACACAGACAATATGCTCAGCAGAAGCAGCTGAGAGAAGCATTATCTCACAGGCAACCAGCAGGTCACCATTATGATTCTACAGAAGGCCTTTTAAGTGCAGAAATCCAGTAATCTCCAAGCACCGTGGCGTGTTTGTCTGAAAGAGAATGAAGCACGGGAGTCACAGCCTGGGGAAGGAAACCAAAGGCAGAGCAGGTGTCCCACGCAGCGCTGCGGAGCACAACCACGCTGCCGCAGGACTGAGGCGATCCAAAACGCAGCAGTTAAGAGGAGTGACAATTGAGAATAGCGGTACTTTGCCAAACAGGTGAGAGCATGCACCTACATTTGCTGAGGGAAATGAAAGTCTGAAGGTGGGACACTGTGGCTGACACCAGGGAGCTGAAGCTGCAAGTGTACGTTGAGTTCAGCATCCTGTAAACCATGACTGAGGACTGGAATGGGGAGCTGAAATGAGCTGAAAGGATAAGACCGTGCTATTATTTTGTAACTCTGTGATATTTTGCAGAGCATTTACTTCTGCCTATAGATCCCATACAGTGAAGAAGGACCTGAAGAAGAACACACAGTTCAGGCTGCTTGCCTGTCTGAGGCAGCCTGCCCTGCTACATAAAGACACTTCTGAGTACTCTTGTGCTGAAAGCATTGGCAAGTTTTCCTTAATGCTACAAGAAAACTACCCAAAGTGCTAGTTACATCACATTAAAAAAATAGCTTTTTAAGTATGTTGTCAATGCCCAGCACATGACAGTATTGTGATGGATAATGCTAGGCCAGACCACAAGTATGTAGGATAATTACAATCTCAGCCTCAATCTACCCCAAAAATACGTGCTATGCAGCACATCCAGGGAGAGAAAAATGTACGAGAGACCACAGGGTCATTGGAAGACGAAGAAAACAAACAGATTTTGAACTCTAGGTAGCGTACCAATACCTGGAAATGGCAGCTAGCTGGATGATTATCAGCCTTGAAGTTCACTTCAGGTACTATGCTTCTGAAAGCAGAGATGTGGTATCAGATTATGCAAAACTCAATTTTAGTAAATAAAACCTGGCTACAGCACATTTGAACTGAGTACTGCAGAGTTCCCTTCTTATGTCCTAGTACTAAGCACCATAAGTATCATTTTCTTTCTCTTTATTTTGCATTTATTTATCTCCCCTAACTTTGGCACCTGAAATAATCTCCACAGTTTATTTCAGGACGAACTAACTTGCCCTGTCTTAAGATACTTACAGAGATGCTTCCAGTTCTGCCAGCAGAACTGGAGTCTTACACAAATAACTCAGTGGTAGATAATTCAATTTAATATACGTAAGTTAAGAGTGAATTAGTCTTATCCAAAAGTGAATTGTAGCAGGTGTACTGCAGCAATCCACTCTGACGATGGCGAAAGTATGAGCATTCATGGTGCGAGTTGACTCATCTACCGTGAGAAATGCGCATTAGACTTTGGAGACTAAAATCTAGACCCATTTCATAGCTGATGAGGGGAAGTAAACTCTATTCAGATGTTACTTATCTGATGTATTTTAAGTATTTACATTAGAATGAGACAGATTGTTTCCCAGAAGTGCTAATTTTTGTTTACTGATTACAAAGAGATGTCAGAGGTAGACATCCAGTCTCATCAAATACATCTGACACTACCAATTCCAAAGAAAACATTGCAGTAGCATTACAAGTAGGATTTATAACAAATGCAACTCTTAGCCACTCCTAACACCTGAGCGTCTAAGAGATTTGGATACTCTGACAGAGCTTATATACACTGAAAGGTGTTGAACTTTACTGAGTAACTGCTTGACATACGTATTTTGTCCCTTTGTTCTATGTTTTAGACATTCTTGCTGTCCCTTCCACTGCTTTTCCAGATGCTGATGCAACATAATTTCTGCAAAGCCAAACGTTTCCTGATTAGTCCCCTATTCTTTTCCTAATAATTCCTGGCATTCCACCAGCTTTTCTTAGGGCAGACATCCAACCTTTTCACTGAGCAGTCTGCTATGACTCCAGGCTATCTTTCACGAGAGGCAGTGGCCGGTTTGGAGCCTGTCATTCTGTGGTCTCATAGGGACATTTTTCCCATTGCTTTGCCTTTATCAACTTTGAATTACATCTGCCATTTTATTCCCTGCACTACAGTAACCTTCTTCAGCTCTTAACCGTGAGCCCTCATTCTTGCTAACTAGCTTAGTATATCTACGACTGAACGTTTTTGTCAGCACTCTGCTTCAATAATTGTAAACTTGTTCTTGCTAAAAATTGAATCAGGAAACAAAGAAATCTGACTAAACTATGCATCTTCTGAACTCAGAGGGTTCTAGTTAGCAGATTTCCCTGTATTTACACCCATGCCAGGCTGCTGCGGTGCTGTAGATGGAGCAAGGTCCTGGCAGGGATCGAGTCATAAAACAAGAGAAGTCATAGTGCTAGACTGGCACTTGATAGAGGCTCTCGTGGCTGCTACATGACTCTAGATTTCTTCCAGAAACCTTGGGCCAGGTCAACCTGGTGTTCAGTCTCTGATCTCCTAGATGGCCATGCTTGGTGCACAATAGTCTGAAGACAGAAAAGAAAGAGACCTTGCCCTCCAGACATCAGAGGTGCTGCCTGAGAGCAGCTGGAGGTAACGGTCAAAAGAGCAAGTCCAAAGACGAGCCCATGAAGCTTGAAGACTGCAGGAAGCTAGGTAATTTTTAAGTAATCACTGAACGCTCTTCTGTAAAGAAAGCAAAGAAGGGATTAGTGCAAACAACCTACAGAAGCCAGGGCGCAAACACAGCGAGCTGCCAAACGGGCTGGGACACACCAACAAGCACAGCGGGGACTGCAGATCTCTTTCTGTTACATTTACTCCCTTTTTGTTATTTTTTAAAGAACCAGAAGGTAGTAGTAGTATCATATTTAAGGTCATGTTTTTTTCTGCAGGTCTGACAGTGAGTGAACTCATCCTGTGATTGGGACCAGCTGTATGATACACTGCAGCTTGGAGCTAAGTCTTAGGGAAGAGCGATAAATTACATTTACAGTGGAAATGCTGACAAGCTCTCCGCTTTATAGCACTGTTACAGCATGTGCAAATGCAAAAGCCACAGCTAGAAGAACTCTATCTGTGAACTGACATTCTAGGTATTATGTTGACTGACTGATTGGATCTGAAATGTGTTTGACATGGCAAGCACAGACCAAAACATCCCATGGTTCAAAGAAGCTGAAAAGTATACTGATGGGAAACAACTAGCTGAACAGTCATCAAAGGAAAAGTCTTGGCCCTGGCCTATTGCTACTAGACATGCTAGTTCCATGCTACGCTCTCCTCATCCTGTTTTCTGTTTTAATTGGACACATTGCACCGAGGCAGGCAGTACGTTTTTTAATGCTATTCCAACAAGTTTCAAATTGCTTTCAACAGATCACAGTTACGGAGTTACTTCAAATGTTTCTAGCAGATGAACATTCACGTACATGCTTCCATCTCTATGCTGGTCTCCTCGAAGACAGCAGCAGGGGGGTTGCTACGTGAAACACAGCAGCATGCAGGCAGCAAAGCACACCTCTCTTCAGTGACTCTTCTGCTGTAGCATAAGGAAGAAGTGAACCTGGCAAGAGGCTGGGGGAAGAAAGCAGAAGCCTAAAGGCCAGTCACAAGTTCCTCAATTCACATTTGTTTGCAGTGACTTTTCCAGGGCATCCAAAGCATCATCTGTTCCATCTCTTCTAAATGTGGCGTGAGTTAGCTGACACCCAAATCCAGAATACAGTGCATTTCAGGGCTTTTCTGTGCTCTGGTATCTCCATACGTACAATGATAAAACAGGGGACATCTTACTCCGAACATAAAGCTTTTGAAGTGACTCACGGTCATTTCAATCATGACTCCATCAGAGTTGAGCATGTTGCTCATCTGACTGGTTGGTCAGATCTAGTTGTGCTCATACAGCATGACACAACAGTGGGTACTGCCCAAACTAAGGAGCATGGGGGCTGTGAAAATCCCTGGGATTCATTTTCCATAGTACCCAATAATGAACAATGCGATCTTACTACTTTACTAACTGGTGATCATCACAAGATCCCTTCGTGCTGATGGACGATTTGCCACTCTCTGTGTCCTTAATACCTGTATTGACCTTTCCTAGTACCGTATTCTCAACAGAGTCAAGCGTGGTGCCCCAACCTCATGGCCATTAACTGTTCAACATGATCTGTCGAGCAAACGCAGCTTATCTTGAGAGCTGGGTGCTCTGCCAGCCATCATCCACCCCCCATCCCAAGGGATTTAGACCTAGTTACAGAGATGGATAAAGAGCACTCTCCACCCAGGCCTCGAATCCAGGCAATTAGGAAGTCAGTGCCGCCTGCAGATTGAGCTGAAGAAGTCAATGTTCAGAAAGAGCTGTAACAGGGTAAGGCTGAGGGAGAAAGTTCCTAGAGCTGAGCACAGTTACACCACAAGTCTTCAGTACCACCTGGCCAGAGAAAATGGGCCTGATAGCCCAGCAAGATTATTAACGGGGTGACCTTGAAAGACATGAATGAAAAGTACAGAGATGATTAAAGGTATATGCCTTTTGGGGGGGAGAGGTTGGAGAACTAAGTCTGTTTAGCCTGGAGCCAGGAAGGCCAAGTGGGAGCTGGATGTAATTCCCCTTCCACCACCCGCCACATAGGAGAAGGTGATCTAGAAATATTGATGTGGCATCGCACCCCACAGGATATAGGAGGCAGATAAATGGTTAGGAAACGTTGTTCTAAACAAGAAGTAAGATACAGTTGGGTGCTGATTTGCTTTGTCTTCGGCAAAGGCAAGCAGGCTGAATCACCAGCAATTTAAACAGGCAGTTTTCTCAATATTGAAAAATATCCATGAGCAATTTAAGACTGTTCACCTTAAAAGCCTCAGACTGAGCAAGCCAATTGATTTAATGATCTCTGTCTTAACGATGGTGTTTAAAAAAAAAAAATGTTAAAATGGCCTTGGATCAGAGCAAGGTTCAGACTCCTGGAAAAATAAGAAAACGCTGAAGCCAGTTACAGACCTTTTTTTGGAAACATAATATGGCACATAAAAAGCGGAGAATAGTTAAAGTGGGAGAATACAGAGGGAAGACAGGATATTAAAATTGGCAAATGTCTTTCCTACAACTCAAGGACTAATTGCGCAGCCTCCATATGTGAGTAAATCACACTGCAAACCCTCAGCCTCCTGCCACATGAGCGCAAGCAGGCTGCACTATCAGAAACATTACTGTAAAATACTGCAGTATTTTACTGTACGGCCCCACCACTACATATTAAGGAGTTTCCTCCCATGATAGTGTGGGCAGACTAAATACTGTCCCATCTTTGATGTGCAGCTTTACCCTGAGTAACCTCCACGGAAAAAAATTATAAAGCCACAGAAGAACTCAAAAAACACAGGGCACCAGATCACAGGGGAGGGTGACCGGGAGAGAAGGGGAAGGCGGGAGGGAATATTTGGGATAAATGGTGGAAAACTGAGGCACAAAAGGCTCCTCCAGGCCAAACCACAGCCTCTGACCTTCCTTCCTCAACCACCACATGTGCTCATGGGACAAATGCAGGAGATAACAGGGTTGGCTGTGACCGCAGGCAAAGGGAGGCACCGAGGGGACATGGTACACACCAGCGCACCCCAGGAACTCATTACCAACCATCAGGGCTTCCCAACCCTTCAGCAGCAGCTGCATTCCCTTTTTTCCTTTTCTTCTCCTGGGAGACCCTTGGGTCACCACACTTCTCTTCCCCTGAGAGGTAAACCTCACCCCACCGTCATGCTCCCCACTCCTTCCTGGGACAACGCTCCCTTCAGAAACCAGTTCCTTTTGGTATGAAATACCATGTGTCTGGTTTCTGTTCAAGTTTTCTTGGAAAGTCTGAGCAAAATTAATTCAGCTGCTGAGTTAGGTCAGAAAGGGAAGGGGGGGAAAAAAAAAAAGAAACCCAGATCATTCCCTGTGAACTCCAAGTGGAATTTCTGCGCTCACATAACTCAAAATCAGCTCCATATTAAAAAAAAAAAAAAAAAAAAAAAAAAAAAAAAAGTTAAACTAATGTCTCTATTTCCAGTGAGTCTTAAAGGTCCCTCCGAAATTTGGTTGTTAGTGTAGATGTTGGGGCTGTGGAAGAAGGAGAGAAGCGTTGCTGGCTCTGGAATATCCACCTGCATTTCTCAGACTGACAAGGAACATCTTTATTAAAGGATGTCCCTCTGCTAACAGCCCATCAGCTTGGGCAGATGAGCCCTGTGGGCCTGCATCAACCCCGCACATCCTTGATTCTTGTAGGAAAGAAGATTTGATTAGGTAAAATTCAGAAAGCCTTCAGCATCTGGGGTAAGAAACTAAATTTCAGAAGATAGGACAGTCTGGAAACCAGGCTACCAGTGTAGCAGAATATATAGTTTCTATTCATTATTTCCCTCTAGTCCCTTTCCTCACAAAAAAAAAAAAAAAAAAAAAAAAAAAAGAAGG
>WHYT01016809.1:292586-339664 GCA_009806455.1 Tetrax tetrax
CAAAAAAAAAAAAAAAAAAAAAAAAAAAAAAGAGGGGGAATTTCCTCCTGGAGCCGTGGTTTTTACTGCCACAGAGCTGGAAGCCAGGGCTGAAGGGTCAGGCGTGTTGTACGGTTTTCCTCTCCGTGCCACACATAGCTGAGCTTTGCAGTACTGGGTTTAGTTTTCCAGTGCTGCTCTTTGCCTCCTCACTCAGAAAATTATAGTATTGGAGGGGGCAGGGAAAGGGTTTGGACTGCAAAAAAAGGCAAATACATTCAGAAAGAACAGAGTTTCACTGTCAGAAGGGAAATGCCCTTGTATACAGCTACTCCTAAAAAGCTTTCCCTTTAAATCATAGAATCGTAGAATTATTCAGGTTGGAAAAGACCATTATGATCATCAAGTCCAACTGTTAACCTAGCGCTACCAAGTTCACCACTAAACCATGTCCCTAAGCACCACATCTACATGTATTTTAAATACCTCCAGGGATGGTGACTCTACCACCTCTCCGGGCAGCCTGTTCCAATGCTTGGCAACCCTTTCAGTGAAGAAATTTTTCCTAATATCCAATCTAAACCTCCCCTGGCACAACTTGAGGCTTTTTCCTCTTGTCCTATTGCTTGCTACTTGGGAGAAGAGACCAACACCCACCTCACTATAACATCCTTTCAGGTAGTTGTAGAGAGCAATGAGGTCTCCCCTCAGCCTCCTCTTCTCCAGACTAAACAGTCCCTGTTTACAATCTTCATAACATTTGTTCTCCAGACCTCTCACCAGTTTTGTTGCTCTTCTCTGGACATGCTCCAGCACCTCAATGTCTTTCTTGTACCGAAGGGCCCAAAACTAAACACATTATATGAGGTGTATCCTCACCAGTGCCAAGCACAAGGGCACAGTCACTTCCCTACTCCTGCTGGCCACACTATTTCTGATACAAGCCAGGATGCTGTTGGGCTTCTTGGCCACCTGGACACACTGCTGGCTCATGTTCAGCTGGCTGTCAACCAGCACACCTCGGCCCTTTTCCGCTGGGCAGCTTTCCAGCTGCTCTTACCCAAACCTGTAGCGTTGCATGGGGTTGTTGTGACCCAAGTGCAGGACCCAGCACTTGGCCTTGTTGAATCTCACACAGTCGACCTCAGCCCATCCATCCAGCCTGTCCAGATCCCTCTGCAGAGCCTCCAGCAGATCAACACTCCCACTGAACTTCCTGTCGCCTGAAATGGGATGTTCAATGGCATTAAACGCACCTCTCACTGAAGACCTTCTTAAGCCTTCAGCTTGAAAGAGACATGATAAACCTGCAGTAGAAAACCTGTTAATCTGTTCTACCACGTCACTTCTCATTGTCTGAGTGGAGGCAGTGAGTAATTTTCACACGGATGGAGGGTAATGCTTTCCTGTTGGCAGGGCACTGTTTTTCACTGCTGCATTTGATGACAATGGGCTGCACAGTTACAGACGAGTTACTTACCACCACCGAGAGGAAGCTCCCCCACCTGCAAGATGGGGAAACCTTTTCCTTGGGGTGATGTTTGAGAGCAATACGTTAAAAGTGTTTTAGGAATAGCAGCCTACCATAACTCTGCCAGTTTCTCTTTTGGCATTAACGATCAGGTTTTTTTTGGTTCTCCTAGACTAGAGATGAAGAAATCTGAGAAAACCCCAAACCTAATGCATATGTATACACACATATGCACAAACAAATTAGACTCCTACTCTACAACCTAATCCCATTTCACTAAATGGAAAAATGAATACACACATACCCCCACCTTGGGCACCCTGGAAGCTTCAGCCTGATGGCGAAAGCCCATGGGAAAAGGACTGGTACCTACAGGCACTACACTGCTCTTTGAGGGTCAGGTCAGACCTGGGAGAGGCTCATGCAGCACAACACTGACCACCAACACTTGTGAGATGGGCCTGAGCCGCGGGTGAGGTGGGGGAGTGGGAGCTACCCACTTTCCCCTGCCCAGCACTGGGCTGCGGTCGTGATCCCGCTCGCTTCCCCCTCCAGCCCAACAAACAACAGCTTCATGATGGAGCAGCTCCCCGACTGGGGAGGCTGGGGCACTCTGGAGAGCCCATTTGCTCCAGGCAGATAGGAAAGACCCAATCCCGGGGCAAATGCTCCCTTCAAACACCATCCCCTTCTCCAACTCCTCCAGTCCTTGTTTAAAGGCCACCAACCACTACATTTGAAAACCACCTCTACAATCCCCTGTGTCTCCAGGAGCTGAGCGCCCATCCAGCCACGTGTTGGAGCCAGGACACAGCACCCCGGTGCTGCTGGGCAGAGAGCCCTCCAGATGGGGATATTTCCCCACACTTTTATACTAAATAACTGTTAAAGAACTTCAGTCCTTAATTTCTGAGTTGCCCTAGCACACATTTAAGGCTGGCACCATGTTTTGTTGCACAAAAGATGCCTGACTCCAATCAGGAGAGCAGGAGAACCACTGCCCCACACATATTTCCACAGGGCATTCAAATATGATCCAGGGTGGGGAGAAAAAAAATTTTACATTGTAAAATGGACGTGTGGCAGCCCTGCTGTGCACTTCGCAGAGGCAATCAGCCAAGCCTCAATGTGCCCGGTGAGTAAGAGCATGGCTCGACTCGCGTCCAGTGCTGGTGAGAATTGACCCAGCCCTAACTTCAGAGGGAGTCAGGAGAACAAACCCAGCATGGGCACCATTAGGATGCCACCATTCCTGCCATCTCACACAGAGACAGGTTTGTGTTTCTATCGCTGTGGAGGGTCAGTCTTGAAAAAAAAAAACAACAAACAAACTAGAGGGTCTGTCAGAAAAAAAATAAATTTGAAATGATTTTTCTTTTCAGTTTTGAGAAACCATTGTCCTTTCTTACTTCATTTCAATAATTCATTATATACTTTTTTTCCTCCCTTTATTTTCTGATCCTGACAGTACTGCACACCTGAGCACTGGAAACCAGAATTCATCCTTCACTAGGATGTACAACCCACTTCAGCACAGGAGATCCAAAATCTCCCTCAGGAGTGTATGGGTGAGCACACAGAGACCCTAGGCCTGCCAAATTTTCAGATTTTTCCAGTAGTAGGAAAAAATTATTTGAACAAAGAACAGAATTTTCAAGAATAAAAAAACTTCCTGCAGGCTAGGAGTCACAGGTCACCTGACTCTGTCTGAGGAAGCTGCAGCCGAGTCATCCTCTGTTCTTGGGCAAAGGTGCAGAATTAATTACCAGAATTCTTAAAAAAGCAAAATAAAAAAGTATCATTTCAATTTTCTGACTACTATAAGCTCAAAAATAAATGTAGCTCCTGCATTCTAGCATTTGCATTAAAATAATAAAAAGTAATGCAATATAAATAAAACCCTAAAATACATTTTAAAAGCAATCCAGAAAAAAAACCAAAACAACCCACACAAGAATCACCATTTTTTCTCCACAAATGTATGTCTTCATATATTTGTATAGAGTGCATAATTAAACACCCACACCAGGAAAAGGAAACAGACTCTGGACTTTGGTTATGTAAATAGCAACAGTCAAAAAAAGCAATTTAGCCTGGATTTTTCAGCCTTTTGGTGACATTCAGCATTTTGTCTAAGGAGTACAAATCTGCTTGTCATCTCATACATTCCTTCTGGAAAATAATTTTTCATGCTTATATTGGACGACAAGCAAAACCTACCTTGCACCACAGCAAATTATGCAGGAAACCTGCCGGACTAGGTACTTTCAAACCACGTCAGCAAAAATGAACAATAAAGGAAAAGCCTCTTTCCCCAAATATATCTACTAACCCTATAAGCAAGTTAATCCTCATTCCTTTATAAGCTCAGACACATCTATCTGAACAGCAACAATTTGCTTTAGGCATCCAGGGGAAAAAAAAAGAAAAGCAGGGAATGCAAGCAGAACAGCATTGCTGCTCTCTCTCCGCAGGACTGGATGACGATGGCTGCTCGCATACAGAATTCGGCAGGCACCCGAAGGAGCCATAGCAAAACACAGGGACAAAGGGCCTTCTTCGGCTTCAGAGCTCCATCTGGCAGCCTTTCTGCTGGAGATGTCAGGCAGCAGATCAGCACAGAGCCAGCAGGCAGCCTCTGCACCTGCAAACCCTCTGCTTGCGGAGAAACTGTGCCGCTTTATTTTCCAGCGGAAAACTCTGCCCGACAGAGCTGGAGCTCTAGGACGCGGCACGAGAGCAACCGGCAAATGAAATTTTCAAACAATTATGTTGCTTACCTGCAATGCAACATCATTTAGCCCAGTCCCAAAGATTTTAATAGCATCCTTTCTTGGGTGGTATGGCTGCAAAAGCAGTGATGTCATGGGGAGGGAGCAGTAACAATCATGTGACTGCATCCTTCCTCTATAGAATATCCGATAGGAGACGCAGCCAGAGGGACATGGTCCTGTCTATAATCCCGTGGGATTAAACCGCAAGCTTCTTTACCCTGTCCTACCTATCCGGTCAACATTAGAACATGTGCCGCTTTTTTCCCCCCACCCTAACCTGAGCTAATTATTTTTCAAAAGGCTTGTGGATTTTTTTTGCAAGTGCAATAGTAGTCACATTATTCAGGAGGAAAAAGCAGGGCAAGTACGCTGCATGCAAACCAAGGAGTATTCCTGTTGACTCTGCAGCAACGCCCAGCTGTCATATTTCCTTTCAGCTCTATGAAATATGTAATCACAGCAGCTTGGAAATGAGACAAACCACAATTTCACCATCTCTTGCATTTTTCCTTCTCCCAGTGCTCCATTTCAAGCTTAACGAGACTGACTTTCCTCCATCTTCTGCGCCATACTGAAGCTTTGCAAGCTTACCTTAAAGGTTTTGTCCCCACTACCTTCACTTCTTCGTCCTCCCCCCATCCATCAATCACTCCACTTGCAGCCTTCTGCCTTTTCTTCAATGTCACTGCTTGAAAGATCCCCTCTGATGTACCAGTCTGTTTTTCCTTTTCAAAACTTCTGCTTAAATTTTATCATCAAATATTTAAACACTAGAGCATCTTCAAACATTTTATTTTTAAAAACAGGTAATTATCCTTTCACATGTTGGTTAACTGTATTACATCTCAGAACCATATTTTTGAGGGGATTGTGTTTTTGTTTTTTTTTTTAAAAAAAAGAATATTATACTCTGTAGAGTACTTGACTTCTACAACAAAATAATAATTTCAAAAGTTCTGACTATACAAATTTTGTACGAGCCACTAGGATCACATTCCGCAAGACAGAGGTGTAACTGTTCTTTGTGAAGATCAGGTACATGTTTGAACACGTGCAATGCTGTTTTATTCCAGGACATTCATATTTCTGCTAATTTTCCCATATTTGAATATTGTACAGTTTTACCCCTAAGGGTCTCCAGGGATGTGCTTCGTGATACCAAGCAGATGCAACAGGTAGAGGGAGATCTTCCACAAGCACTCATGAAAATATCCATGAGTGACTGAAGGTGCATGCATGACTTTCATTTACTTTGAGGGCTAAGGAATGCAGTTCTGGAAGAGCTTTTTGTCCCAGTGTGTTGGAGCAGGTATTTACGGACGCGCTAAGTAGGCAACCCGGCACAGTAAAGCAAGCCAGTTGATACAGTGTGCACAAAATCTTTTTTTTCAGAATGGCTACACAACTCCTCAAAATCTGGCCTATAAGCTGAAGAAAGTTCCCATACTCCTTATTTCTGATACAGACTCCCCATACACAAACCACAGATTTGGGATTTTACTATGAAATTTGAACACTTAATTTGCTTCATCTCAAGTTCCCCCACTTTTCTGGAGCGAGAAGCCTGCCTTTAGAGAAGAGATTTGATTACGCCCTTCATGCAGAGCACTGCAGATCACAGTTCTCCATCGCTCATAGATCAGGAACAGCCCCAGGTCCACTACAACCATGTCAATGAAGTGTGGAAAAGTGATAGGAGCCCTGACTTCCTGCCAGTGTCTGCTCTTTGCACCCATGAAAATCAGTATTAATAACAGGCCAATTGAATTCTGTTGAGGAAGTTAAACAGTCACTGAGGACTTATTTTATTTTCTTGATAATGTTATCTGCAATTTTCCTTAATCAGTTTACGAGAGGGAAACATGGAAAACAGTCAGCAGCATTTAATCGGTCAGACACACACATCTGCACCTGGGAACTTCTGTGCCACAAAACACACTCTGAATCACAAACACGACGTCCTAGACACAGAATAGTTATTCTGTGCACTAACCAAATAAGTACAAGGGTCTCAATCTCCCATTTTTTCCTGGACAGATTTTCCTAAATTCAATTCCTAATCTTCTCTGTTACCACAGCTGAATTCATCAAGGCTCAGCTGAATGTGTATTTTTAGTTGGATGGCCTAGCTGCAAACAAAATAAAGAGACAGAATGTTTAATTCTTGACAGAAAATGTGATTCTATAATCTAGATATGAATGTACAAATTTAAGATATTACTAGAAAACATAACCAGCCAGAAACAGCTCCTAAAAAACTTTTAGCTCCAAGAATACTGAGATTTTTCCAAAGCACAAGCAAAAATCACTTCATTGACATTTACAGATTCAAAAAAAAAAAAAAAAATTCAATTTTACTCTTTAGTATTTTCTTCCAATGATACTCAGTCATTTGAGCGATCTCAGAAAAAAAAAAACAAAACCAAAACAACTATTCTTCACGTGATGTTTTGGAAAAGATTGTTCTTGCTTTTGTGAGCCTGCAGTTTCCCAAGTCGCTCTGTAACTACATTTTTCCTCCTCCAAAAGATATATGACTCTATAGTTAAAAAGCAGACTCGTGGCAAAACAAGCTGTAAAGTGCCCTCTTCCCTAAAAATTCAAACTTCAGTTTTATATCTGCTGAAAATAAAATACATATTTCATCTAATTCCTAAAAGAAAAATTTGCTCTTTTTATACAGCACTTACCTTCAAGTCTTGCAAAGTGCTTACAAGAGCTGCAGCAAGAAATACACAGAAGACTTCATTCTTACAAGAGAAAACCCACACCGACATACCCATTGCAGCTTTTGTTGCTGATCCCGATGGCAGCGAGACAGAGATGGCTGGTATTCCAAATGACTATTTCTAGCAGACCGTTTAAAAATAACCTAAACTCTGTCATACCCTTAACGCCTTGCAAGTACTGGACAGAAACAGGAGTCAGATGTCAGTGCTATGATTTTGCCTGCACCCCTGCAGCTTGGGGTTGCAGAGAGAAACTGAGAAATGGCCTTTCTGTAATTATGCAGGTTGGTGGAAGCAGCAGTGAAGTTCAGCCTAGAAAAGTTAACTCATGTTCCTTCGAGCGGCTTGGAATTGGTCGTAAGTAAGATATTACAGAACTAATAATGTCAACTTACTTCCAGTACAAATCTACAAAGTAGAAACTTCTGATAGGAAAAAAAGGCAGTTCAACAGCTTTTTAAGTAGAACTTCCATGAATTCCAGGAATATTCAACTATGAGCCTCTGATACAGCTGTCAGGTTATCATGAGGGATAAGCACATGGGAGAACACACCTGCCATTCCTTACACTCTGCATCTCTGTCAGGTCTTCAATGTAACCTCTTCTAGGATCTCTGATCTCACAGATTTCCTTCCTTACTTTTATTTGGAAGTTCACCTAAATGATGCTGTTATTCAAAATATAAAATTTCTTTATGAAAGCATCGTGAATGTGGCAAATATAAACCATTCAAAAATGTCTTATACAGTGACATATAACAAAACTCTAATTCCGTTTATGGCAAATTATTTTATTTTGTAGAAGAAATACTTTAAAATAATACAAAAATGACACAATCATACAGAACTGTGACAAAACCAAGAGAGATGAATACTGAATATAACTCATTACCACATCAAGACAGAACTCATTACAGCAGTCAGAATCATGGACCCACAAGATACACCGACGACGTCTCACAGTGGTCACTATTTGAAAACACCAACTGAACTCCCTTGGCAGAGAGGCCACCAGACATCGCCCCTTTGTTATACCATCACAGAACAATTTAGGGTGGAAGGGGGGGTCCCTGCCCCAACTCCTGCTCAAAGCCAGCCTAACAGGGTCAGGATGCTCCGGGCTACGTCCAGTCAAGTCCTCAACCCCTCCAGAGACAGAGAACTCCACCTCTCTGGGCAACCTCTTCCAGTATCTGACCACCCTCATGGGAACACGGTGTTGCCTGTCTGTTCTTAGCATACAGCAGGTGCTTCTGGTGTCACTGCATGGTAACTTTGGATAGACGCTACTATGTAAGGGCCTCTGCTGAACATGAGAGGCAAAATTCTGACTAACTGTTGTTTTTTTTTTTTCAGGTAATGAGCATTGAAAAGCTAGCTGTCCCTGGACTTTTACCCAAATACTAAAAATTTCTTACATGATTTGGTTTTTATCTGCATAGTTTCTGAATAGGTCTAGTTGTGCCCAAGGAACCCGATATACACCCACTGAAGCTTACTGGCAAAAACAGACTTCAGGATGTCAGCATGCTAAACACTAAATATACTTTAATTTCACATATATTGCTATATGATTGAATCACTTGATGCCTGTAACGATTACAGGCCACACCAGGAATCAGGGAATACTACCTTAAAATTAGATATCTGCATCAATCATCCTCACTGATTAATAATTTAGGTTTACAACCTTTTTTTCCCATTACTTTTTGCCTCAGCTTGGACAAGTAAAAGCAATTTGGTTTCACTTTCAGCTTTTCCTGATCTTTGACAAGGTAACAGAGCATGAGCTCCTGAAACTCACAAAGAACACACATTTACTTACAAATTATTTGAAAATATTCTGACTAGTTCTGGTAAGTCCATTTAGGTTTTGGCTATTTTTTTTATTTCCTGACATATAAAAATCAGGAGCCAATTTGACATTAATTAAGAGACAGCATGATCTTCCTTCTAGGGGATTCCAGCAATTGGCAAAGTCAGTCTTGTGATGGGCACCTCTCTTTGTAGGTAATGTATAATTAGAAAAATACAAGAAACTCTATTATAGTAGCTTAGTAAAGAAGTATTTTTACATATTTGCAGGATGCAAGGACACGAAACTGGCATTCTCGGGAATTCAGGGTGACAGTCTTTCATTACAATGAATGGTCACAAGTAAAATTATTTCTTACCAGATTTTAGCTGGTCCAACTAGCAATCAAGTGAGCTGTACCTTCCAGAATTATACACCTTCCTCCTGGAAAGTGTCACTGTTCAACAGCACTCGCATGCAGTAACCTCAAAGCACATCCTTTAGGATGAACATGTGTTTTAATCACCCATACTTAACGCAGCTGCTTTCTGAAATCAGCACACAGGTACTTTCCTGAATCAGATCAGAACCTTTAAAACTGTAGAAATTACTGCAATATTCCTCTAGCTGTCTTTCCACACAGCTAGCTCACGCTGCTCTTTTAACTCCCTTTTCATTAAACGGCAAAACAAAGACCTGTCACCCTTTTCCTTCCTCCGTTTAAACTGAGAATCTAGTTAAGAATATAAAGATACTTTAGACACAACTGAAATGAAAACAATCTATTAGTGCACAGTAAGAACATGCAAATGAATTCTGCAATGTTTAACATCACTTCTCATCAGTGTTAAACACATTGCAGGTGATAATATTTTGCTATAACACAGACAGTGCTAAAGGATACAATGTACATAATAAGCTACAGATAATAAAGCTGAAAAAAGTGACAATTTTAGAACATAGTATTTTCATTTCAGGTATCAGAAACAAAACCAGCTCAATGGTTCCATTCTACTGTATGACAAATACTGAAGAACAAAATTTCAGTCTTAAAATACATCTTAAAGTAGGTATTTTCCTTCAAGGAAAAAAAAGGCACTATAAATAAATTACACTACAGTGAATTTGCCTGAACTCACTTTGTTTCTGTCTTCCAGCCTTTAAGTCAAATAAAACAGCATAAAAACTGTACACGCTCTTAACAGGATAGTCGATCTTTTATAAAATAAGTTGTCTTCAGAGATGTCAGTTTCACAACAAGGAAAAACCAAGCCTTGTTGCAGTCGCTATTATAAAATATATATGTATATATATTTATATATATGGTTTTGATTACTTTTACTTTTTTTACTTTTTTTTTTATTTTTTACAAAACGTGTATATTAGCTTTTGCACAATTTTTTTTTAAAGAAACTTGGCTAATCTAATAACTTCATTAAAATAAAAGCGATAAATACTTCATGTTTACAATGCAACATGTCATACGTCATCAGCTGGCAGAGGAGGTATGTTAATCCTTGGCCTTGTGAAAAAAGCTATCTTCTCTCTGTGATCAAAACAAGATAAAAAGGATGTCAATCAAATATATGCCTACATAATTTTTTTTCCCCCTAAGAATATGGTTTCTTTACTCAGGTTAGTGGTTAGTATTTGTTAATTACATACTGAACTGATGCTTTATTTGAGTACAAGAAACGTACAGATGCTATTAAACCTCACTGTATACTTTTGGCAACATTCTGTTGAACACCATTACTATTTTTGAAAATTTAGGTGGAAGTTTTATACAACACATTGCATATCAGTCATAGTTGACTGCAAAAAGGTTTCACGTGATGAGCCCTGCATAAGCCCCTTCTGCAAAGCAAAGTTCACCCTTGGACATTTTGCAATAATACCTACAAAAAAAGGGAAAAAAAGAAAAACTACAGTGTTCAGAGTCATCTTTTTGCTTCTTTATTGAGCAAGCAGTGCATGCTGTAAAGTAAGTGTCAACAAGAAATGGATGTGTGCATAAAAAGAGCAAGAATTTAAACACGGAAGATAGCTTTTGCTTCATTATCTACATCTCATTTTATTCAGTTCCTCATATTTTTTTACATCTCAAGTAGACAAAGCATATAAACTCCTCTCTCATTACCAGAAACACAAGATGTAAAAACAACCCTAAAATTTCTATTCCTCTGACTTCCTCTCCACTGTTGTGAAAAAGACCTTTCCAGTGTAATCCAAGCAAAAAAAAAAAAAAAAAAAAGAAGAAGAAAATTACATTAAAAGACAAAGAAGCTTTTCATTTTCTCTTAACTATTCCCTGAAAAAAAAGTTCTAAAAAACCAAACACTGGATGAAATAGGATAATGCAACATTGTAGCTGAGCTGTTCTCCACCTCTGTGTTGCACTAACATTTTCTTACTCTTACTGTTCCACTCCTAATAAAAATTATAAAAATTTTAATGGTGAAGTAATAAAGTCTTCCTGTGAAATGCATATTGTTTACCAATGCCACTTGTACACAAAATAAACTGTCAGAAAAAAAATAAAGCTAAAAGAGGACATATACCATGTGAAAACAGATGAAATGGGAAAAAAGGTCCAAAGAAAAGGCTTCTTGAGAGAAAGTTGGAATATCACTGAGTAATTTTTAGGGAGAGAGCATTATGTATTACATTAAACAAATTATGCCCACAGGCTTGCACTGAAGAACCAACAAATCATTTGAACTTAAACAGTCACTAAGCTAAGCTGAAAGAATCACCTAAGCTATGTTTGTACTTGAAGGCCTTTTTTTTCTGGGTTTTTGGTTTTTTGTTGTTTTGTTTTGGTTTTTTTTTAATTTTAAATTTCATGTGTTTTAGAATTGTAACACTGCAATTTTACCTTAGTTTTGGCTCTTTGC
Organism: Tetrax tetrax; assembly: GCA_009806455.1. Taxonomy (NCBI): domain Eukaryota; kingdom Metazoa; phylum Chordata; class Aves; order Otidiformes; family Otididae; genus Tetrax; species Tetrax tetrax. The sequence continues at coordinate 304,232 of WHYT01016809.1, forward strand.
ACTACAAATAATTCAAAGGAAACTCACGTGTCCAAATCAATATAGAGTTAAAAACTACTGGCGATACAGAAGACACACAGAATTTAAGGTAAATGTTTCTGAGAGCTTTAACCTTGCTAATGAACTGTTGCTATGCTATTTCAGTACACATTTCTACTTACCTAAAAGTCTGCACCTGAATAGGCTCCTTCTGATTTTGCCCACGCAACTGGTATATTTCTTTTGATGCTTTCTTTAGCATCTTTTCAGCTGCTTGCTCTTGGTGATGTTCAAATTTTGTCTGTCTGGTCTGAAAACAAGAATACAATACTTAAAATGGTCATGTGAATAAATAAAATACAAGAATACCCAGATTAAAATAATTTTTCTTCAACTCATCACAGTAAAGGCACACAAGTACCTTGTTTGAAACAGCTGACTATCTAACTACTATAAATCCAAAAGACTGATGTCTTTTTCTTAATGCTCTTCAGACAGATATGGATTAAATTAATGAAATTTACTGCATGTAAGGTCAAATAAAACCTTAGTAAATGGGACTCACTCTTCATCTCAGATAATTCAATGGCAATTTTGTTTGTTGTGCAGTTTTTTCCACTTTCTGCCTACAATTTATTTTCCAAGAAAAGGAAAAATCATACACTTAGGGAACATTTCAAATACTTGTAATAAATGAAATATCAAATCAGCAACATTTCTTTCAAAGATCACAAGTAAGGAAATTATTAAAGTTCTAATAATAAATATATAAACAAAAAAAAAACCCCAACCCAAAAAAAAAGTGCCGTTGGCAAACAGTGCCATTCTCCATTAATTGTCCTCAAATAAATTCAGTTTGGAAATAATCAATGCAATCATTTTTATTGTGCTAAATTCAAGAATACAGATGCAACATTAATTGTTTGAAGTTCTGTCAAAACAGAACTCTTAAGACACCTTGTCACAATCAAAACATTTTGAAACCAGAAGCTTCTGAACATGTTAAATGCTCATCTCACATTACCATACCTGCCTTTCTGCTTCCTTCAACAAGTTTCGGAATCGCTCATCCCGAAGGACCCAGTGGGGAAGGTCTGTTTGTCCTCGCAGTTGGGCATCTTCCAGACGCTGTCTCAACTCTCTTAAAACACATATCTCCTCGTTCAGCTGCCTCTGTCTAGTTCTGGATGCCTGGAGATCCAGCTCCAGGTCTAAGGATGTCCTCGCCATAAGCTCAGCCAAAGATGATCTGCAGGACTGCTGAGTTATTTGGAATCAAATAAAATGCACAATATATTACTCCCAACATCGTACACTGGCCTATTTTTAGCTATATAGAGCATACCTTTTCTGGACTTCGCACACAAAATTTTCTTGACACAAAGGTTTGGAGAGATTATTTATATCCCACAGCGAAACGCTAACTAGCTGCAGGGGTCTTCTGTAACGTACATAAACTTTTTCAATTAATGCTTTCCGTGACCTCCTTTTACAGCCTTCTTTCGGCTTATAAATATTGAATGATTTAAGTTTATGGACTAAATTTTCATGTTATGACAATAATAAAAGTGATGCAATATGAAAAACTCATAACTGAGTCATGACATCAGAAAATATTGTACTGAGTAAGATTCCTCTCACAGGGCTGAATCATTATTGATTTTAAGATACATTCTGAATCAAAATGGGAGGGATGCATAGGTGTCTACTTGCCTACACCAGCAAGAAATTAACTAACTTCTGCTGACCGGGCTAAACTCTATGTCATTAACGCCTTACCTGCCCTTCTCTGCCCACTTGTTCTGCAGGGTGTGGGGTGGCACGGGGGGAGAAAGGAGAGCTTAACCTACTCATTGCTGAATACTTGGGCTTCAAATACTACAGTTTGCTGGCTGCACAGGAGGGGAGCTGGATGTTTTACTGTCACATTCACACACACACTTCTCTGGGCCTGCACCCTGCCTCAAACTAGACCTTAAAGATTTAACAAAGTCTACATCTAAATCAATACAAATGCAGTCCCTGTTGAACTAATTTTTGTTTGCCACACTCATTTTTTCTCTTCAGTAAGTCTTCACAACTATGTTTCACCTCTCTCTGTCTTCGTTTTAGCTTAAAAAACCCAAACCACACCCAAAAATATGGACACACTGCCTCTCCCTCAAATACATTACAGAAGCCTCATACGTTTCCTAAAAACATCATAACACACCTGTAGAAATCAAAAGTTTAGGTATAAAAGTATCTGTGTTCTTGCAACTTAGTGAAAAGTAAAAACCAGATTCCTAGGTATACCTGCTTATACCGTAGAGTACGCCTCTCCAATGTATTCCGGACAAAAGGGGACTTCCTTGGCAGAGTTGAACTGTCACTGTCACTGCGATACAGCTAATTAGAAAAGATATTGAAAATACAGGTTGCTTACAAGGTCATCTACATGAAGAAATCTGGATTATTATTTTTTTTGCTTTTGAGATTTATCTTTAAAAGTGCACTGAAGCTGTCTTGTTTTAAGCAACTGATTTTTTCACCTTCAGAGTTATTTATAGAAATTTATATAATAGTTCTTATACTGTATAGTTACAATAATTCAAGAAAACTTCAAAATCGTCAATTTTTTACAGCTAAGTGTCAACAACCATTCTACTAAATATCCAAGACAACGTAATCTAAAAAAGAGGGAGAGGGGAGTTAAAGGCAATATTTGTTCCTAAAGCATTTACTGCCATGGGCACAAACAATGTAGCCTTGCACTTCTCCCCCCCCTCTACTTTTACGTAAATGCGGATGAAGTGAGAGTGTTTAAAAATCTCTTCCTTTTGCACCATCTTTGTTCTGGTGTGTGAGGTGCTCTAGTCACATTCTCTATGTCATAAATAGCTATGGAATCCAGAAATCCAACTGAAGGATTTCAAGTGGTCCATGTGTGCAATGTAAATAAGAGAGCAAAAACCAGAAGATATTTGATTTAGGAAAAGCACGAAAGTTAAAAATCACTACTGCATTTTCCAACTCAAGCTCTGAGAAGCTTATGAAACAGTACAAATAAAGCTCCATTCCACCAGTATTGCAAAATCAATTCCCATCTATCGATCTGCAATACCATGAGCCAACCGCTTATAAGCCTTTTGCCATTGAACATAGCAACCACCTAACACGAGCTTGAAAACTGTTGTGCCAATCCTCAATTACTTGCACCAGTGGCCCCAGGAATTCTAGGTCCCACTGTAACAAGTATCTTATGACTGACATTCACGACAGTAACCAGAGTCATAAGAATATTTATGCAACAATCCTAAGATTATGCATTCAGTCCCCTTTCCCAAACTTTTACATACCTGAAAGTTAAGCAAGGCTTCTAAGCTAACTGTTTATACACCTCATTAGGCAGCACCGTACCTCTGTAAAGTCAATCAGCCTAGACTAACATCTAAGATTTCCAGGGAAAAGAGCTTAATATTAATTTATTATAAATTCTTATATTTTAAATGAAATAAATTCAGGTTTAAACTCTTAAAAAGAGCCAGGGGATCTCTTCCCCTCTGCATGTTGAAATTCAATGAAAGATTATTCATTAGTATTAAAAAGTAGCATATGTTTCTTGCAAATGTGACAAATTCTTAAGAAGAAATTATAAACAGTGTACAAAATACTTGTGTGGAAGCCGCTCCCATCCTTCTTTTTAAGCCTCACTCACTCTGCAAACATATTGACTTCGTGCTCCAGGCGAGAAGGTCTGGGAACGAACAATAGTGCTACTGCGAACAAAAGCAGAACCCCGTGGCCTGCGGCTAGTTCTCTCTTTTGGAAGAATAGGAACTTCTTCAGGAAACAGATCCTCAGTGTTAGTTTCCTTATCCACCTAAAATTTCAATGAAGGAAAAAAAAAAAATATATATTTTTTCCTTATATTCTCTCACCAAAACCAGACATTTCAACAATATCAAAAATAAACAATTTGCTCTGCTAGCTAGATCCAAGTTTTAATGAACACTGAGAACAGAAGATAAATCACCTTATTTTTTAAAAAAAAATTTAGAACTAGGTCAGTCAAAATTTTAAGATTACCTTTCAGAAGCCTTTGCTGGAACAGTAACAATTTTGAGATGCAGTTATAACGTGAATCATAGCTGCAGAGCACAAAGACTGCATCCAACATTGGCAACTGGGCATTAGCCATGCTACCATCTGATCTCCAGTCTCAACAGAAGAAAACTGAGCCACCTTTCAATAAGGAAGATGACTCTGGAGCAAGCAATGACCTTAAAACTGGAGGAAGTCAAATGAAGAGAAGAAACTCAACAAAAGGGAACTGAAATACTGTTAAAACGATGATACAAGAACCCTAAAATATTTGGAAATACAGAGAACATATGCTCCCCTAGCAAAGCTTCCAAACTTTAAGACAACTCACTCCTCAATAGGAGGTATGATCTTCCCCAAAGGGAACACAAGTGGCTTATGTTCCTCTACTTCAACTGAACTGGGCTGACTTCAGCTTGTTCAGGATTATTTTCAATGTCTCATATCTTGAATACAAAAGATTTTAAATATATCAGTTTTAGCACAATTGTTCTGAAAATGTTTGTATCTATTGTAACACTGAAACAGCAATGCAAGTCTTAAAACATTAAGCTTCTTTCTCCTCAATTCTTTCAAAAATTCTTCTTTTTAAGAGCACTGGAATTTGATCATCGTCTTTTCTGTTACAATTTCAGGTCAACACAGACATTGAAACGCGCACATATTTACAGATTAGATAAAGGCCACAGTAAAAATAGCTTGCCTTTTGATGTAAAAAAAAAATAATTCTGTCCAGAAATAACTAGCAAGCAAACAAAAAACCCCAGCCTTAAAGAGGGCATTTTTAACAACTCAAAAGGCACACAGCTGTCGTGAAGGCAGTGCTCATGTAGGGTTGTTAGTGGCATTTTTGATGCTTTTCCTTTCCTCAGCAATTCTGATTCAAACTCAAGGAGCAGCAGTAACGCACTGTGTGCGCCAGGCAGCATGGCAGCTTCTGTGCTGCAGTGTCTTCTCTCGTTACCTTTAGTGGTGGAGGCTGCATTTTTCCAGAATTGTACTGGTCTGCTTGAGTTGCAAACATGTGTCCAGCTAACGAATCTCCGCAAAATGGCTCTGGATAAGGAGGACTAGTCTGGGTGCAATTACTGCATCCACTGTCAACAGATTCTGCTTGCCAACTCCTGAAGTTAGAACATCACAAGAATTTTGTAGGTATTAAAAAACTCATGCAATTATGCATCATGTTTATATATTTCATTATCCAGGTCAGTTTGTCATTTTAGACTATCGTTTCTTCAATGAAAATACTTGCATTTCTGCAGATGCACAGACAAGCAAATATATATATCATGACAAAAAAAAAAAAAAAAAAAAAAAAAAAAAAACCCACAACAAAAAAAACCCAAACAAACCAAAAACCCCAAAACCCAACCACAAGACATCTGTCCTTAATACTCAAAAAGTACATAGTGTTCCATGAACGCAACTTCTCACAGAAACCAGGCAGACTTTCTCTCACTGTGAAGGAGCATCATCCAGCAAGTTAGGTCAGAAGAGACCTCTGGAGGTAGCCACATCAGGTTGCTCAGAGGCCAGTCAAGGGCTGACAAATCTCCAAGGATGGAAACTGCACATCCTTTCTTGACAACCTCTTGAAATGTAGTGGCAGAAATTTTTCATGAGTTGGACTGGAAGTGTGCAGACAGACATCTACAGAGTACTATTTCAAGCATGTGTCCAGACATGACCTAGCTTTTAATTATTCTTTTAAAATCCAGCTCTTGCCACCTTCTGTGCACCTTGAAAATAAACTGCACCTGAGATAAGATCACAGCCACCCAGCAGGTCAAATAAAGTAAACAAATAACTTTTTCAGAGCCATACTGTTTTAACTGTAGTTACATTTCCAGAAGACCGGGGAGTATTTTCTTCACACTGGTTTTTGTTCTTTGCTCTCTGGGGGTCTGAACCAGTGAAGATCTGAACGGAATACCAGTGAAGCTGTATCTCACCAGAACTCTCTGCATCAGTCAGGTTTATCTGAGCAATGCCCTATAAACAACAAAAAGCATTGACCACAATAAGATAAACATACACTGCAGGATAGACCCATTCTTATTTAAAGAGCATTTTACTTATAATGTAAAAAAACCCACTTTATCAAATATTAATAGTGTCTCTTAAAAAGAGTTTTATTCTGCTGTGTTATGATGTCTAAAATACTGAATTTCTTGCTTACTACCAGAAAGGATCAGAGTAGGTATTTAATTTTTTTAAGTTGAAAAATAAAATTTCTTTGATTGATGTAGATATGATTATTACAGCTGACGGGTCTTAATATTTTATTGAAACACCCTCCCAATTACATTTCTGATTTCTACATTTGCTTAAATTAATATTACTTTAACAATATTACTTTGGTCTGTTTTCTTCTGAGAACTACATTCTGAGATACCCTTCCATTCTGTAATCCTCAGAGGCATCTTCCAAAGACAAAAACAAAAGTGTAATGTAAACAAATTCTTTTTTTCTGCTTATTTATAACATAAGTTAGTCAAATGGCTATAAAGCCCTTTTTTCACTTTCCAAGCCATCCTGACATCTCCCAGATTCAGGTGAAAACAGGTTTAATGAAGGCTTTCCACTAAAAGTACTCCCAACCTTAAAGTAGACCTACTCCATCAGACAGTGCTCCTCTAAGAAATTTCTCAGTAGTGTTGACCTAAACGAAAACAAGCTGTGAGCAAATTAATTCTTCCCCCACCCCCCCCTTTTAATCAGTTCACTAGCTGGACCTAGTGATGACTTTTTATCAGCTACTCTTTAATCACTGCTTTTGGCTTTATCTGGCTATCTCTACAACCTGTTTATTTCCATGCTAATGGACCACATGCTAAGAATGTTTTCATTTATATAATCGGAAAAATAATGTAAAAGTTGTTTTCATCTCTCACAAAATAAATAGCTGGATGCCATGATTCTAATTGCAAAGGCAGTAACAAATATATACAGAAACTGCATTCAACTTTAAGCAGGTAAAGAAACAGTTAATTAGAAAATACTATTTTCTAATTAAGACATTGTATTTTTTTCCAAGATGCATGTTCCTCGGGACTTTGTTTAAAGAAATGTACAAAGGATGATAGAGAAAAGTTTTTGAGACTAACAAAAGAATGTCATATCAGGACACAACATGTTACTGAGAATGTCATTTTATATCGATATATTGGATGGCACAGAGATGCCTTTTCTTTTATATATGAAGCAGATGTCTTCTAATTACCTACTTGCTCTGACACAGCGTAAGAAAGAAATGTGTTGAATACTCACACTTTTGCATCAAAGCTGGAAAATGTTTAAGACATGCTGGGTTTGGTTTTAGGGGTAAAGGGGAAAGCTGTTTTCCTGTCACCAATATTGGAAAAAACATATGTTTACTCTGAAGATGCCTGACACTGCCCTACACACTCTATTTGTTAAGTGGCTAAGAATGCATGCCAAAGAAGCTGTTACTACAAAATGAATTATTAATAATTACCAGTATTGAAAAGGACTCATTAATATTTCACCTCCACCTCAAGATTTGGAGCTCACTCAAAAGGATGAAGAAACCAAGGTGGGTCTGCTAGCAGTCTATCACGTGCCTGCTCTGACGCATTTGTTAACAACTTGGATGGCAGAATAGTAAAAGCACTTATGAATCTCCCAGTGATGTCAAACAGAGGGATTGTAAAATTTATGAAAAAAGTGAAAGAAGGAGTTAAAGAAATTTTAGTAGATATAGCATTGATTAATTATTGCTGTGCATACTAAAGAATCAAGTTGATAAATAGTGCTTAATGTTTTGCTAGCCACCTGCTTAACGATTTGCTAACCATTGTGCAAACTATCTGAAGCAGAAAGTCTTGCGATTCTTCAGAAGAGACAGTTCCTGCTAAGGACTAGGGGGATCGCTTCAAGAACCAGCTGAGTCTGACCCCGCAGCTTGAATAAAAGCCAAAGGATAACTTGAGTTTGCGCAAGAACAGAAGGTTACTAGCGGTGACGAAGAGGAGTCACCTGCCTTCATCCCCACGACCCCGGACGACCACCACCAGGAGGCACTGCGCAAGCCCAGACAGGAGGAGTTTATGGAAATGACCCCTTGGGACTAATGTTAATACGAAGCAGGGATAGGTCATGCGTATGTATAGGCGTATTGTGTAGCTTTATGTATATGTAACACTTGGTTGTACAAATTTAAAGTGAGTTGCCGTGTCAGGTGCGCACGGTTTTGGCGGGACTACCCCCACCCCGTGCTGCCCAGCGCTGAATTAACATACCTACTTTACAATCTTATAGATTGCGGAGTCCGTTTTCCGCACGTCAAAAGAATCGGAATTTAAAATTATGTTAAAGAAAGGGATGGATGTTCTGAAATAAAAACACTAAATGCAAAGAGAAGTGTTACACTCAAGAAGAAAAATTCAAATAAATTAAGACATGGGGAATAATTGTTTGGTCAAGGCTGTAAAAGATCAGGCACTGGGAGTGAAACAGCAATGGCATGTGATTGCAAGAAAGGCAATCGCATTTCTTTGATGTTTTAACACGAGCTATATATGCAAATCGTGTAAAATAACAACTCCCTTATCCCCAAATTGATGAGGTCACCAGGGAAGAAATAGCCGACTTAAGGAAGCAGTTTCAGAAAGTTGCAGGAAAACAAAAAAGATCTTTCAGCAAGGCAGGGTATACGAGTAAAAGATTGAGGGAATAGAAAGACCATCCCACAAGTTTAGTAGATTTACTTCTCTATGCAAGTGAAGTTCAGAACCATTTGCCTGAATGTCATTTATACGCAAGGCATTAACGCCTTACCTGCCCTTCTCTGCCCACTTGTTCTGCAGGGTGCAGGCTGGCACGGGGGGAGAAAGGAGAGCTTAACCTACTCATTGCTGAATACTTGGGCTTCAAATACTACAGTTTGCTGGCTGCACAAGGAGGGGAGCTGGATGTTTTACTGTCACATTCACACACACACACTTCTCTGGGCCTGCACCCTGCCTCAAACTAGATTTTAAAGATTTAACAAAGTCTACATCTAAATCAATACAAATGCAGTCCCTGTTGAACTAATTTTTGCTTGCCACACTAAATTTTTCTCTTCAGTAAGTCTTCACAACTATGTTTCACCTCTCTCTGTCTTTGTTTTAGCTTAAAAAACCCAAACCACACCCAAAAATATGGTATCTACCAACAAAACCTGAAGGTCTATCATTTTTTGCTAATTCAGTAACATAAGTTAAAATAAAAGCACCCTAAACTTAGATTCACTTGTGTCAATATAAAGATGCTTTACACTGAAATAGCTTTTTAGCTTCCCAGAGGAACAGGCTTAAGAGTATTAGGCATTTTACACCAATATACCCAGCCCGTTCTTAAGATGCTTTCTCTTCCATTAGGCTGTAGTGCAAAAACAACAAAACTTCCTACTGCAGACAAGACCTTGGGTCCACTTCCATAAATATTAAGAGCACTGTTTATATAAGGTATTACCTAGTTTTCAAGGTGGACTAACAAACAAGCTTTCTTGATCAAATTTGCTCAATTAAACACCCCTTATCCATATTCCAGCAAGACAATGAGATGCCTGTACCTCTCAACTACTTCAATAGGACAAAAAAAAACCCACCAAAAAAACCCCCACACTAATCCATTCAAATTTCTCTCTGAAATGTCAGCCCACTGACTTCAAAATAGCCAGGACATCATCCCCAAGCAAAATTTAAGTATATTTATATTCAAAAATAGCTAAATGAAATTGACATTTAATACATCTAAAGTTGACACAGTTAACACACTTAACCCATTTAAACAACTGCTGCATTTATTCAAATACATCTACACCAGATGCCTCAATTAGCTTAAAGTAAAAGGTGTAGCAGAAATCTGCCTGGATCACTATTATCCTGCAACAAAGTTAAGACTGATACAACAGTAGTTTTCAGTTTTTACAGTTATGTAGCAACAAGGAGTTTATATTTGTTATCTTTTTATTGGGAAACTATTTTACTGATACCGATTCATCGTGCACACGTCACAGTGCCATGCAGAAACAGAAGTCCTGAGCACACTGCAGTCTAAAAGCTGTCAGATGAAATCTTTGGGGAAAAGTTTGATTTTTACACAATGCTTTCCCTCTTGTACTAAAATTTAGCAATGGCAGATTTTTCAACTTTCCCCAAAACAGACTTTTGTAAGAAATGCGTTAAATAAAAAAAGATTTAACTCCTTATCTACTAAATCCCATAGCAGTGAATGTAAATGCCATATCAATTTTCAATAGGCCTCTGCAATGTAACGGTTAAATAACAATACACATAACATTGCTTTCAACACTGCTTAAAATGCTCCAATTCTCAATCTCTGCTAATGCCGCCAATCATTTCCAAGACTCTATGTAACCTAAAATACACATATTTCAACCTTTTAAAAATTCCACCTTTCACAGATGCTTATGTATTTTTAATTAACACAACCATAATTATGTATGTGAACAGACACATTAACACATGACTCTATCAGCACTTCTTATGGAAAAATAAAGTTTTCACTTCCTCTTTCAATCTTAAAAATTATTCCTCAAGAATCTTTAATTTCCCATATCACAGAGCTTTTAAGAAAAGGACCACTTACCAACAGTTCTTCTTGTTGCTGGTGGTCAACTGAACAGATATACAGCTGCAGTGATTTTAATTTCAAAACACTGGAATGCACGGGGATTCGGAAAACTTCATTAAATATTAATGGAGTTTGGAATTCCAAAGCTCTAGAGCAGTAAGTGGTTGGTGTGCCTGACTCAAGTGGTGGCAAATAAACTCTCACGTGACTGGGAACAGCAAAATAGACAAAAAGCACAGTTGAGATAAAGGATATTTTGCGCCTTTCTTAAAATCAAGCTAAGCAAAAACATCAGTAACTTCTACATTAACGATCTCTTCTGGAATTCATTACAGGAATTTACTTTGTATTCTTAACATGGAAGAACTGCAAAGCTGATTTGGAAACTCTACCTTTTTCTGAATAAAACTAATTTTTTTTAACTTGGTGCTTAAGCAGTCACCAAGCGGCACTTGAGATGCCCTGAGGTATCTGAGGCATCTCCATGGGACGAGCAAATACGACACAGGATCTATGGGAGAGCTACAGCCTTCCTGAGCAGCAGCAGCTGGAGGCCAGGTGCTATGCTACGATATTCCAAATGGAAACACTTGCCTATGTTTAGGCAATTGAATTGCCCCCTGTCACTGATTCATTGCTTCCTTCCACCCACTAAGCGTACCTCCCTCCTGCCACTTAAACTCAGCACAAAAGGACAGCAAAAGAAGCCTACAACCATTGCATCCACCTGCCATCTTAAAAAACAGATTTAAATATCTAGTACTATCTAATGTGAGACTCTAAGCCAAAAATCAAAATCCACAACCATTTTAATCTGACAGAAAGTAACTGAACTACTTAGACAAGTGTCTCTGTGTTTCCCCTGTCCTGACTGCCTGTCCAGCCCCTGCAATATCCTATTTTGTGCCATACCTTCCCTTCTGCCAGCAAACAGCTTCATGCAACTGTTCTGTGAACCAGATTATAAAACTTATCTGGGTTAAAAAGCTAACTCAGCAAAAATAGGGGTTAAGGATTAAGAAAAAAATCCAGCTCAGAGGCTCACTCAAGTTGACTACACGGCTGCGTGAACTTTTATGCCACTGTCAGAGAGGGGCTGACATTGAGAGGCAAGTAAATGTCTAGAGGACAACTGGGGTAGTTCGCTATAGCAGAAGAGATGCTGCTGTCTGAAGGATCACTTAGCTAAACAGCTCTACATGCTGTAAAAAGAGAGCAACCCAACTCCTCCATTCATCAGCTGCTGCAGGTAACTCTGCCCTCACTGCTCCCAGTAACACTGATTCAATGAACGTGTACAGTTGCACGGAGGAATTCATTAAACTGGCTAAATGCTTTTTCTGGTTTTGGTAAGATAAACTTATTTTTTTGACCAAATCAAATGATTTACCCCACAGCCATGCAACTGATTGATTCCAGTGCAAGGTTTAACAGAGAAGGATGGGGAAGAGAACTGCCTTTTTGAGAGGCACTTAGATGCATGATTGCCTTGATGACAATGTCCAACAGATCTTCTGGATTATTTTTTTTACCTTATTGACTCTACTTGACTTTCTTCAGATGACACTTTATTTTTCTAATTACAAGGCAACACAGCTGAGTACACTCTATACTCACATTTTTCCCCTACAGCATGCTCTTGCACTCACACTGAAAGCAAAGCAGAAGACTGACACTGATGCGCTCACCAGTATGAAGAATTTCTACTAAGGTTTGCAGATTTAGCAAGATTAAATGTTCTCAACAAATATCAACTCATTCAGTGAGATCTATGTCAACTTAACAACTCTAACAAAATTACTTATATTACAATACAATAATGATATCGCACCTCCATTTTCCACAGTTTTCAAACAACCTCTCCCAGAGATAAAGATCAACAATTTTAATTGGTCAAATTTCTTTAAAAATATGTTCAGATACATATCACTAGATAAGACTGTGTTTTATGGCAACATTGCTATTATTTAAAAAACATTTATTAGAATAAACTAAGCAACGTTCTATAAAATGCAATATGGAATTTGAAAAAGTAGCACAGGCTGATAGAGGTTAAAAAAATTCAATTGTTTGTACTGATTCTCAGCTAGTACTTCTATTAAAATTATCTTTGAAAAGTGTTTCGCAGGTATTCAAGGAGAGCTGTAATGGCCATAAAAACCTAGATCTCCTGGTTATTTATTTATTTGTTAAGATAATGGGCAATGTCTCTCTCTCACTGATTAATATAGATGTTACAGTAGGAATTTGAGAAAATTACACTAAGCTTATTCTGGGACACATCCCAGGTAAGCTGCAGAGAAGTTGTACAGGAAATAGTATCTCTGGAATACTGCAAATAACGTAGATAGCTTTGGGACCAGAAGGCATGAGGTGATGGAAGCATGACTTTGATGTTTCTGAACAAACTTTCTTATGCATAATAAACAGGTAAGAGCATGGGTCGCTACAGACTATGCTTGCTACCCAACCTTTATCACAGAGGTTCTATAAAAGGGACACTCTGTGCACATAAAATTAACCCTATCCTCATGTAAACCAAGACACACTGTCTTCTCCAGAAATGGCTTAGCATGAAAGCAAACAAATTTATGATATTTACAACTGTGGCACGAAACAAGCAATGATCAGACTTTGGGTGAAATTTAAGCTTACATTTTGCAGTTTTCTTTAACAACTAGACTAGTAAAGTTCTTCAGCTGTAACACATGGACTAACAGACATTCGCTTCCACTGTCATGCCTGGAAAATAAATTTCCTGTGTTAGTCACCAAGTATCAATACCTTGCTTAAGAGACAGAGATGAAAATCTAAAAATATTTTAAGAACGTAAGAGCACCTTTTGCTGTTAAACAAATCTCAAACAAATCAGTTTGAATCAAAAGCAATTATAGATATCGCACTCTGATAACAGAACATTATTAGTAATATTAGCTACAGTAACAAAGTTATCAGAACTAAGAGAACTAAACATTACTAAATTTGAAAAGAATAATATTCCCTACTGTGATTCTTGATAGTCAACAGGTTTTATAAAATACAATCCTTAGTTTAAACAGTTACACCATATGCATATATGTGTGCATGTGCATGTGTAATGCATCAGTTACATTAGAGAAATCAGCCTGCATTATTTTCATGTGTTTATGAAAATAAATTAAAAATTCTACTTTTTCACATCAGCATGAATTTTGTAATGGATCTAACAAACTTGGTTGAGATTTGAGAACTACCAGTCTTGGGAATTAGTTTTCCAAGGGGTAGAGACTATTCTGGAGGGCTAAGATATGACATCCTGCCTTGCACTGCTATAATCTGCCCCTCCCCACGCTACTCCCACTAGTAACAATAGCATGCTCTAAGCACAGGACTTCAAAACGATATTTGGGAGCTGTATTTGTATTTGTGTCCCTTCACCTGTGACCTTCCTAAGGTAATTCCTCTCATTCCTAAGGTAATTCTCCTTTATCTGGCATAAAAAAAACCCCTCAGATTTACACAAAGAGACGTATCCCTATATCCATACACTCATTAACGGCCCAGACAATGAAAATGCCACTGAAAGAAGTAACATGGGCCCTTTTATCAGCCATCATTGAAAGGCACAACCTAGGCAGTAAGTGACACGCGATGACTAATCTGTACACCCACTAAACTTTGGCTTTCAAGTCAGAAACTTCCTAAAACTATACTCTGCAGTTAAGTTTATTAAAAACCAAAGCCAAGAAAACTAGTGAGCAATTTCTGCTGAGTTGACAGGGGGAAAGAGTGTGAGACACTACTCACAGAAAACCAACATGTATTTGCGGTTCTTCACTACTGGCAGCATCACCGTAAACAGGCTCTTCCAGATCTTCATTCCTGCAGGAACAGAAAGTACTGTAAACTACATACTGATCTAAGCTGTTAAAACATAATTAAATCAACGTTTGTTTTGTGACTTATGAATATAAGCAATTGTTTGGTAACACAGGAGAGAATGGTAATACAGAAGAGATTAAGAAGGGATTACAGTTGGACTCGATTTTACGGCTGGACTCAATGATCTTAAAGGTCTTTTCCAACTTAAATGATTCCAGGGTTCTATAAGTTATCTATTTAAAACCACACAAAAGAAGTAATAAACAATTTTAAAACATACTTATGTTTTAGAATACCTCTTTCAAGATATTTAGGGTAGTTTAATATTTAGTCTGTCTTCCAGTTCTCTTTAGCATCCTCAAAATCTTATCTTTTTCCCAGTTACTGTTTATTGTGTTAAAGCAATCGTATAAAATAACATGTCTTTACCAATCCTTCAATCGCTTGGTCAATTTACACATTTTTAGATTTTCAGCAGTTAATATATTTTTTTCCTTGGAGTTATACTTCTGACACATGCTACTCAGAATTGTAAGTCACACTGTATAATTTCATTTTATTACAGATAGTTGAAATAAAACTACTGATTTACAACTAATAAGCTGAATAAACTGTCTTTCAAGGGAGAAGTATATGGTGTTAAAATGTTAGAGACAAAGTGAAAGGGACTTGGCACTTGTGAAGATGACAGTGGAACTGGATGTAAAAAGCTTCTTTCCTTGAAAACATGAAACCTAATATTCTTACATTACTTAGAACTAGCAATTTTGAAAGCGTATTCAGAAATTTACAACTGATTCTTTCAGACCGTGTGGTAGAACAGGAATATTTCCAGCTTACTATGCATTTATACACCTGACCTTTTGCTTAAAGCTTCAAACACGCCACTGTCACTAGCCAGTGAATGATCTGAGAGACATGCTGAAACTCGCCTGGCTCTCCTCTCCGATCTTCTACCACTGTCTCCGCGCAGAGTTACAGCTGTCATGGAGAAAAAGTGAAGACAACATCAGCTCAAAGCAATCTCTTAAAGATTAAACCAGAAACATTTACTGTATCAAAACTAGTGGCGAAACAGTTGGCGCAAACACAGTTCATTGCTTTTTTATCCAACTTTGTTAACCTAGAATATAATCGACCGGAGATCTTCTGTGGGAGAATTAAGGAAGGAAGTTTGTGGCTAACGTCTCTCTGACAAGACTAAGTATAAACCAATAGCATTGTTACTAAATGCTTTTCTGGTAGAATAATCCCTCCTGGAGGAAGACTTACATTAATTCAACATATGTATACATGATATCCTAAACTTCCAAGACTTACCTACTGAATATACAATAGGCTGAAAACAAACACCGAGACTAATTCTTTTAAGTTATCTGATAACACAATGTGAGGTTTTGTTCTCATTTGTTTCCTAGTACAAAGTCTCAAAGCATACTGTTTATACCATTGCATAATAGCAGCTTTTATTTACAGTCTGAGAGGCATTATCACAAAGAACCATCGCGTTCCAACTCACTCAGACCACTGTGTTTTCAAATTCTTGGTGAATGACTTTGAAAACTGACTAGGGGAGGAGGAAGCAATATTCAACCCCCTCTTCCATGCTCCCCTGAATGACCAGCAACACCATAAACAGCAACTCAGCAGTCGTTTTCATGTTGCAAACATATCAACAAGAATGATGTTATACATCAGGTTTTGTACAGGCAAGTAGGTATAGCAGCTGCCATTCCTTTAAGGCATGTGCGTAAGTGGTAATGCTCAAGAGCTGTCTAGGTAAGGTTTTGATACTTCAATGACAGCTCCTAACTTGACGTTGTTTTCTTTCACATCCTAGAGAGGACCATTAAACAGACTTGTCGAAGTGCAGTTTCTTCACCGTGCAGTGAGAAACTTTTACCAACTTTCTCCCCTTTTGCTTAAGGCTCAATGACTCTCCTCAAAGCACAAAAGCAATGGCAAAGAGGTGCCACTTCAGAGGTACGGAAAGCATCTTATTTGCTTCTACCCACGCTCAGAAACTTAAAACAGTCAAGTATGGAAGTATTCCCAGTTTTAGCAGACAGCTGTCAACAGAAGTGCCTGGCTAAGGTTAGCTTTAGCCTTCTGTGGGACTGGCAGTCCCGTGCCAGCTCAAAGTACGTTCGTTTTATCAGGGCACCAACACCACAAAATTGCAAGACAGTGCTGAAATTCCCTGGTTGTGTTCCAGAATGTCCCAAAAATAATTTTAAAAAGGTCCAATAAACTGAACAGAGTCAGCTCTCCATTCTTTCGGATCCGTAGCCCTACGGATCTCCTTTCCAAATTCAATGAAGGATTTAGCCATCTTCAGCTACGCAGCAAATTCATCTGCTGACCAGGGACATCCGTCTGTCCCTGTGCCCGGAGCCCCAAGCCCCCAGTTACAGCATCCCATCCTCACTGTACATCCCACATCGTGCAGTGTTATTCATTTCATCCTCACCACAAATGAGAGTCAAGTTCAAGCTAGCTCACAGAAAGCAAAGAAACTACTTGAACCATGCTCTCCTCCATATCACTTGTACCAAGCAGTGGGTTTGGGTTTTGGCTGGTTTTTTTTTTTGGTTTTTTTTTTTTGGTTTTTTTTTTTTTTAGCACTTTTAACTCGCTGAGCCCACTGTTGAGTTCTGTCACTGGTATTTATGCAGAATCAAAACTAGCACTCTGTAGCAATATCTTTTAGTATGAAAGTTTCCCAATAATTTTACATCACTGGAAAGAGGCTGAACTTCACAAAAACGTATAAACTTTATAAATTCTACAATTCCTGTACTAATATCAACAAGTTACACTGGGATGACTTCTTTTTGTAAATAAGCCTTTAGTTGACCGCTTTATGCGAACCCTTTGTATAGATGTAGTGGATGAAAGACTTCATGGGCTCTCTTCTTTAGAGGTTCATATTCCCAACTTGTGTGGAAGGAAAAACTGATTTGAAGCATCAGTATTACATCATGAAAAACTGACGTGTTACAACAACGCTGTAACTTGGCAATGATTTGTCTGCTGCCTGTTGGTCATGGAAGCATCTGATAACATCTGGACAGTCCCAGAGAATTTGGGAGAGAAGTAAACATCAAAACATGGACTTAAAAGAAAAAAGTCAGCAGGAAAAATTGGTCAAGAAGAAAGAAATCAGATTTTGGTTTGAACAGAGTAAGGTTTAGCACAGGTTACAGACTTACCAATGCTAGAAGCTAAAGTATTGTTTAAAAGTAAAGTTTCTAAGACAATCACCTTACATATTCCTACTTAAATAACAAAAATTGGTGAACAATATATATGTATTTCCAGAACTACCTGGTGCCAAATCTTGATAAAAAGATAAGCCTGATTAAAATAATATTCTCAAGTATCATTAGTTGAAAAAATTAACTTCAAAAGGATATTTTGGTGTCCAAGACTTCATTAACTAAGAAATACATAAATAAATCTAAAGCTTAGGAGACTAGAAATACTGCAAGTCAGCTCAAAATGCACCAATAAAAGTCAAACACTCTCATAGAAACTAAATCAGAGACACAAACAGACCTTACCTACCATGATGCTGTCAGGCATTACTGTAATAAAGCTGAAGCTCGCAGAACACTTTTTCCAGGAATGTAACTACAGCCATGAATATATTGTTTAGTTGACATAGCACAAAATGAAGTATGCCATAATGATTAAAATGATACAGCACAATATCAAAGAAAAGCAAATGTAGTAAAATCTCTCTTTCTTCACATGCAACTCAAAAATAAAAAAAAAAAAAAAAATAAAAAAAAACCACCCCAAAACCCAACAAAACAACCACCAAACACCACCACACACGAAATCACACTGGGAATTACAGGCAAAAACAGCACAATAAGTAATTTCAGGTTCACTTACAGTGAATTTTTCTGTTGTGCCGCATGAGAAACAAGACAAAATAAAAAGCACACAATGATATATCATCTTTTACTTCTATTACAATATTTTACAAACAAAAGATTATTTAGGCATTAAAGGAAACTTAGCACCTGAAAAATTATTTTAGGATAGAGATGAAGAGATAGTGAATATATTAAAGCTCAGCATTTTATTAACATGTTTCCTCCCACTCCCAGCTTCATAAATACGATGGATTTAACCTCTCAGGCATATTCCCTCCATTCACGTATGCCAACATATTTCACTATATGTTCCTGAAACAGCTACAGAAAAATAAAACAGTAGATCAGCAACTAAATATCAAAATTGCAGTTCCTGAAGAACTCCTTGAACATGCTTAACTGCTGCTTCGGTGCAAAGTATGTGCATTTTACTCAGTGTTAACCCTCCTGGGCCCTACAATTTGCAAAAATTACCTTACATTTTGTCTAGTGAAGGAACAGGCAAAAGACTTGTCCTAGTTAATACTTTCTGGGTTTCCAGTGTCGCATTACGCCACCAGACCGTTGGGTGGCAGCAGCAAAGCACACTGCATAGTACCTTAGCGAAAACCAAAACCCGTCCTCATCTGCGGGTTTCCAAAGTGCCATATACAAGCTTGACGCTTCATCAAATTCTTCGAGACAAGAGTACAAAACCAAAATAATTTTGAAACTTCCAACTGCTACTTGCCAACAACTGCATTAGAATCGCAAACTCACTAGCTAGTGAGCGTGGAGATCCAAGAAGTCATGACTCCAGCCAAAAATCAGAACAGTTAAACAAATTTTTCTTAAGCAATTGTTTTCAAATTCAAATATTTAGAAAAAAAAAAAAACAACAAACCTCAAAAAAAGACAGTCTCACTACCTTTTAACTGTATGTTCTTCCTCAAAAAGCAACAAAAGAGCACTCTGTTATACACAGAGAAAAGTTGTAACTCCTGGACTAGGAGCTGGACACCACAGCAGTGACAGCAGGTAGCACAGGCATATTCTGCCAGAGGTTTTCAGAAAAACATGGAATGTGTAGAAACATGAGAGAGAAGAGAGAAAAGGAAAACCAAAGCAGGAACTTGACCCTCGTCCTATTGCTCCCAAGGCCCTCAGATCAGGTTTTCACTTCTAGGAAACACGTACGAGCTATAAATGAAGTACTGACATAGTTTCGCTTACCACAATGGGTGAAGACATGCTGTGGTCTGATCTGAGGTTTAAAGAAAGCCTCAGGAAGTCTCTTCATGGCACTAATTTAAGCACAAGCTTACATGCTGGTCTCTGGAATTCTGTTTATTTTGGTCTGAAAGCTGCAATATGGGCACTAGAAATGTTTACATCTAGTAAATATAAGTTCTGCAGCAGTATCTTCTGGCCATGCTAGCTGTGTTAAGGAAAGTAGGTGAGTCTAGACTCAAATGCTGTTTGAGAAGTACAGGCTTTTTAGCACAGCGGTGATGTTTTCTCTTTAAAAATAAAAGGCTGAAAGTTTTTCCTTAGATACTTCTAAGGAATCCTTCTTCTCATTATCACTTGAAAATAAGATTTTGGTAAGACAATATGATACATTCTGGTTGTATTTCACATTACTCCTGATGTCCTCAGTCCTGAATGCAACATACTACACAACCGCTAACACCTAATTCTGACTATAGAAGTGAGGTGGGAATTACAATCTTTAATTTTAAAAATATTCTCTAAAAGCCCTCCTCTACTGGCATGGTTTTATTAGAAATACGAGCAAGCCAACACACAAAAATGTCATCATGAAGGAACACTCTTTAATTTCAACAGCAGTTCTTCATTTGATTAAAACAAGAAAAGAAATTTCTCATGTGCCTGTATGTTGAGGTTTCAAAATTCATGTCTTTGAATGCAAGCTAAAGCAAGTCCATCAACTTCACAGGCAAGCAGGAAAACTCAACAGTATGTGCACCACGGTTCTCTGAGACAACCACTCAAGTGGATGCTTAACTTCTCACACACCCCCTACAAAAGATGTTCCTTAGCTGATGAAGGACTGTACTCATGAGCACAGTGCACCATGCACTCATGACCACCATGCCACTGTGGCTTCTGCTCCATCGCAGAACTCAGACATGGGAACTGGGTCTGCGGCGTGGACAAATTCAGCATGGAGTCAGACAGCCTTTAAGCACTGTTGGCAGCATCACTTCATGCCTGGTTTTGTGTTTCGTTTTGGGGTTTTGTTTGCTTGCTGAGTTTTTTGGGGTTTTTTTTGTGGTTTGATGTTTTTTTTTTTTCCTCCTATCTCCCCTCGGTTTATGTTGCTTTAAGTTATCTGAACAATGGCAACATAGGCACAACTGGGGGCCTCAAAAATAACTAAACCATGCTTCTTTTTTTCCACTAATTCCCAATCCAAGATCAAAATATTTATTACGTGATGCACCACACTCCAAAGAAAGTCCATGTTCCATTCCCTTTCTTCCACCTAGTTCACCACTATTCTAAGATACATTTACAAGGATTTCTCTACACTTTCACCTCTTTGCCCTAAAACTAAAGTTTGGGGGTTTGGGTTATTTTGGTTGGTTGGTTGGTTGAACATTTAACATCTGCCATGTAATTTTTAACTGATAGAAGTAAAATAAGCCAAACTGAGGAATAATCTCTACTGTGCTAGTATACTTAGGTCTCTATGTCATTTTCTATGGTAACGTGACAAAACAATAATGTCCACAAACTCACCTCCACCAGTTTGGGCAGCAGTCAGCTGTGGTCCCATTTCTCGCAGCCCTTCATTGTCCACAGGGTAAGTGGACATCTGAGATGAACTCATTCCTTGCGTATCATCGTCACCCAATGCTGTGGTCTGAGCCCTGAGCATCTCCAGGGCTCCCATACTTGCCATCTCCTCAAAACCTTCCGACATCTGAGCCAAGGGAGAATCTCGAGACGCAGAGAGAAACGGGGTGTCCAGAGGCGAACTCGGAGGGGATAACGATGACAAGGAGGACCGCGATGACAGGGATGCCAGGGACTGCGGGGTATCCAGAGACCTCCGCTGCTTACTGAAATTTGAATGTCCGATGGAATCAGCGTATGGCACATCCTTTGTGAGAGACTCAAAGGGAATTATGTCAAAGCGTAAATGCTGCCCGTAGTCTGTAACGCTGTCTGATTTGTCGTACTGTGGAAGGCCATAGATGTCCGTAAAGCTGACTGAGCTGAGGGAGCCTCTGCTGGAGGCCAAGGATCCTCGACTTGAGGCCAGAGATCCCCTGCTGCTGCCAGAGGACATGGTGAGGGTACTAGCTGACAGACTATGGCAGGCAAAGAAAAAGAACACAAAAAAGGCCCTTTCAAACATCATCAGAAACACCAGTGCAGACATAAAAACATCAATCCAGATTACACAACCAATTTCACATGTATTCAGCACAGTGACATGGAGAGATGATTTGGCATTTTAAGGTCTAGTTTGTGTCCCTTGCTCTGGTCTCAAGCATGACCACGACTGGAATAGTGCAAGTGACAACCACATCAGGACCATGTGCCTGAAGACAAAGCATCCAACAAGACGAGCCTACTCTTTCCTCCAACGTGTAAGCAGCCGTAATTTGTCAGAAAAGAGGCCAGAGCAGGATCTGGATCATTGAACTCTATGTAAAGCCAGGAAAGGTAGATCACTGTGATCCAGCTTGAATTTATATTAATAATGGGTCATAAACATATCAGGGAGAAGTGAGAAGGGATTTGGAAAGTCCTACCAAACTGCTGTGTAAGCCTCACCCTCACAGGTTTTTCCAGTGCAAAATAAAAAGACTTTAGGAAGCATCCTACTCCAGTTCCTCTTACCACTCTCAGACAGTTAGGGAGAGAAGAAAATAAGTGATGGAGAGAGATGAAGTGAGACACAGCAGAAACTGAACTTTTGATGTCAGCATGGTGTTGAGTTGAGGAATTCCCAAGAGCTGCATTCAAAAAAGGCAGCTTCGAGTGTGAATATGCAAAACATTCTGGGCTTCTGTGTAGGTCTTAGCACATCCTCGTATTTAAATGGCAAAATTCTGTCATCTCACCAGGGATCAAAAACCCTTCCTTTGAAGAAGGTATCAGAATTTAATTAAACCTCACAGAACTTAAAAGAATGTTACCTTCCTATTAGTAAAACTGTATTACAATGGGCTTTAAGTACATATAGTCTCTTCAGAAAATAAGATAACATATAAAATTCCCAAATACACATAATAATCTATCCCAAACAACCATCAACTAATACTATTTATAAAACTCCATCCAAATGATCACATTCGATAAAACAAACTGTACAAAATTGAGTAAAAAAATTAATTTACTTGGGACACATACACAAAAGAGGTAAAGAGGTAAACTTTATTAATATCCTTCTCTGCTGCAGTTCAAAACCAGCTGGTTTTACATGACTTACCTTTTTAACTGGGAGTGTAAATATGAGGTTAAACGTGTAGCTTCTTCTAGTTGCATAAGCAAACAATTTCTCTTTTCCTGTAACAGTATCCTATAATTAAACAGATACATATTACTATTTGTCTTCATTACAGTAGTGCCCGTAAGTGCTAGGAGCTTTCCAGGTACAGAAATATATCACTGTGTTGCAGTTTGGAACATAAAGAGAAGTTTCAGTGTTTAATGAAAAGTTTTAATTTATGCAGCTCATATGCAGCAATGGAAACTCGAGCAAGAACACAAGAACCAAGACGCCAGCAGAATTCCCAGACAAGAAAAGTAATTGAGGCACAATCTAAGAGTCATGATGTCGAAAATACACTACAGCAATTAGCAAAGTCATAAAAAGTCCTAGGTAATAACATCAGGGTGTTTTTTTTTCCCCTTGCATGAACCTGATTGTGTCAGTAAAATACAGAGAACTACTATGACTTTTGTCACTTTGGCAGGAAAAAAAATATTCCAAATACCCTATTATCCAAGCTAACTAGTATCGAATTTCAAATAAAAAAGGTTTTTTTGGAGGACTTCTGTTAAGCAGTAACCATAAAACTCAACTTTAAGCTCTAATTCTAGGTGTTTCAAGTACGTTTATATATCATTAAACTTAAGCAGGCAATACAGCATTTCAAACACTAAGCTATGACAAAAATCTCTTGCTGCAACTTATTTTTTGCCCATTCTAATAACAAGCAGCTGAATTACTCAGTACCACCACACAACACAAAAGGAATGTACCTATAATGCTGTCAGTCTCACATCTATGAGGTATCTTAAATTCTGTATTTTTATATTACTAGAACTTCAAAATCACATTTATTCCTTTCCAGAATGACAAGTACTCCTGGTGTTTTATTTTTCCAAGCCAAATCATTAAACTTAAAAACAAAATCAGGGTGGTAATCTATTTTAGAGAAAGCAGACGAAACTTATTTGAGTGCTTCAGACCTTCCTCAACTGCAAAGACAGCTGCTAGAATTCAACACATTAATGGTCTGGACAGAAAAATATCAACAAAAAGGGAGTCCTTCTGGATAAAACAAAATGGCAGCTTTAGTTTCAATAAATGTTGGATGGTTAAGATATGAAAAAGAATATGTCTTTGTTAGCAGTAAAAACATAAATCTCTCAACTTCCTGACCTCCAACTCCATCAATTCATATGCTGGCAAGGGGCTGCAGTGCTACGCTCCAGCAACCCCACCGCCCTCTGAGGAGGCTCCCTTGGTTGCAACCTCACAGCAGAAGCTGCACACCAAAGCGCGTGAAACGCTGAAGCTTTTCTCTGCTTTCTGTGGACCCCAGACAAGGTTAACCAGGCGGCCCAAGGAAGGCTGCAGCTCAGCTATATAAACTTAACATGACAAAGGCACTGCACAAAGAAACTAAAAGAAAAAGGCAAAAAGGATGCAAAAAGTTTAACTGTTACAAAAGCTTGCAGGGGAAAGAAGGGGTACTCACACAATCTAGTTAAAAAAAAAAAAAAAAAAAAACCCAAAAAAAAACCCCCTTAGGAACCTGCATTCTGCAGTCATCAGTACTGTGAGGTAGCCATGTGTGCTAAAGGTAGAAACATAACCTCAACTAAGACTGCCAGCCAACCTTAAGAAAAACAAACAAAAAAATTCCCCTTTGCCAGACAGATTTTAAGTTAGTTCTGATCTTCCCAAACCTCAGTGCCTTTAAAACTCAGTAACATAGCAAAATTGATAATTATTCAAAGCGGAAGCTTATTTGTATTTCAAAATTAGGAAAGTGGCAATAAAAAAAAAAGCAGCTAGGAATGGTTTTGGTTATTCCTGAGCCTAAAACAAACAAACAAGGCTACTAACAGTTAAGCTTTCCCCCAATCTGTTATACAAAAATAGAGTGCTCTTGAATATTATTCTAACTTCTACTAAACTTTTTGCTAGCATTTGAAATATCAAATATCACA
The DNA here is from genome assembly GCA_009806455.1 of Tetrax tetrax. NCBI lineage: Eukaryota > Metazoa > Chordata > Aves > Otidiformes > Otididae > Tetrax > Tetrax tetrax. Next base: position 329,065 of record WHYT01016809.1, read on the forward strand.
TTGGAACGCCGGTTTCCACAGCATGAACTACATGGAAAAATAGCTTGGCCTTCTTGCCAACATAGTATGCACTACCCAACATGAGAGCCCAAAACCAACAAATAAAACTTACTACACTGCAGTGTAAAGTGAACTCCCTTTTCTGTCAGTTTGAACTGGAACCTCAATGTAACAATACTGCAAAAACTGCAAAATATGTAGCACTGAACTATAGGTTGGCTGTGAATTTTCTATTTATTGCCCGAAGCAAGCCTTTTCAAAAGAACTGAAGTTCTCAAAATCTGTACATGGAAGGCACTTCTAAATATTTTAAGTGTCTTAATTATGCAAATATTAACCTTTACACAGGTCACATTAAAGCTAGCTCATGTAGTTTTCCTTCAAGTGTCAAACCTAGGTTTTTGCCACTACTTAAGAGAAACAAGTCTGGGAAACAAGAAGTTTCCCAGTACATTCTTGCTTTCACTGGAAGCAGTCTATAGTAACAAGAAGTTGTTAAGAGGTCTTGTCCATTTCTTTGGCTACAAGAAAAACCCGGCAACTTTGAAATAAACACAGTGTTTCCATTAACATGTTTTGGAGGTTGTTTGTTTTTACATATAACTTGATATTTAATTTAAGTTTTCAAGAATGATTCTGTTTACTACTTTCTCTGAATGTCAGAGTTCAGATCTGCTCCCACTGCTGAGATCATGAATTAAAAGGAAAAATGTTATACAAAAGGCAATAAAAACTTAATTATTTAATTTTCATGTTATATAGCAGAAACAAATATAGGAAAGGATCTCCAGCACAAAATAACAGAAAACTCTTTCACTATCCAGGTAGCGTTATTCATGTCTCTATTGTCAGACAATATCACTCAGACTTCTTCCAATTATCTTTTGTGACCGTTATGATCTCCTCTTCCTATTTAGACTTCTTAGCTGAAGGAAAGGAGAACTAACTAGTCAACATCACTCTAAGTCTCCTTCAGAAAACGTCGAGACAGACAGAATTAACTAATGGCAGTCGGGAGCAGTCTCTTCCTCTTTTGAAAGCAAATAGACAGTGAAATTCCCTGCTCTTCCTTTACAATCTACCTAGATGGATCATACAGTAGATAAGAAAACAACTGAAGTTCTCAAACCTTTCAGTGGCCCCATGAGCAGACGTTGCTCGAGCTCGCTGAATTTCATCCTCCAAGCGTCTTTTTTCTTCCTCCAAACGTGCAATGTCTTCTGGGGATCGTCTCTGCTGACTGATGAGCTGCAGCTCCTGAAGGAGAGCCTCCTTCTCTTTGATGAGCTGAAGACGGTCTCTGTCCGCTTCAGCCATTCCTGGCCAAGATTCATTGTCTAGCAAGGCCAGCTGCTGTTGTATATTCGAAACTCTTTAACAGAGGATAAATATATTTCAAAACTCAGAAGAAATAAAGATGAAGACAATTAAGAGGAAAAACATCAAAAAGTGAAGCCTATTGACTTCTGTAACTTTTTTTCCTTCTAAATTTCAAAATTAGAAAATTCAGAGGAGTTTGGAAAGTTTATTTGTTTCTGGTTTTGGGAGTGGTTTTTGGTTGGTTTTTTTTTTTGGGTTCTGTGTATTTTCAAGATGCTAAAGAACTGAAAGTGCTCCCAAGTGTGCAGCTGTCTAAGAACTACACTGCATTTGTCTATCACATGGAAAATATCTGTCTTCACAGCTTTCTCATTTTGTAATATACAAATTCATATTTCAGAGTTAGAGTTTGCTGCCTGTACAGCTGATAAAGTTGATCCTTTCATTCTTCATTCATTTTTACAATGAGGGTTGTAGAGCACTGGAACAGGTTGCCCACAGAGGTGGTGGATGCCCCATCCCTGGGAAAGTTCCAGGCCGGGTTGGATGAGGTTCTGAGCAACCTGATCTGGCTGGAGATGTCCCTGCTCCTTGCAGAGGGGTTGGACTAGATGACCTTTAAAGGTGCCTTTCAACCATAACCATTCTATGATTCTTCCACTACCTGATCTTCACTTGGGATTTCAGAAGTGCAGTGAGAATTTGAAGGGGATAAGCTTATCTAGTGATAACAGGTCTGTATATTCAGGTCCCACCTCAGTAGATGAACTGTTCAAAGGGCTGAAAATATGAGGCAGCCCTGACCAACAACAAAATTTTAAGAATAAATGAGCTGTCAGTAAAACAAAAACAGGTCTGGAAAAAAATATTTACTGCTTATAAAATACAGGTGGCTTTAGATTAATTCATCACCAAATCAAGTCATGAAATAAGCTTTTTTTTTTTTGGTAGCAGGCTTTATAGCCAAAAGTAGCTTCCTGTATCTCAATATGCTGAACCACTACACGAAACAACAGTTCTATGACTAATTCCACAGTTGATATTTTAAGAAAATGCTGTTAAAAAAAAAATAATTAACTCTTATAAATATTACAAAGATCTCAAGTTAGAAATTTCATAAATGCTGGCAAAATCAAAAGGTATATAAGCATAACATGGAGAATACTCTTCTACTGCTTGGTATTTATGCCTGTCTTACAATGGGCAACTTAAACACTTTAGAATATTACAGCTGCAATGAACAGTAAATAAGATAAAATCTAGCTGATTTTTTAACATTTGAAACTAAAACTAAAGAACTGTACAGTTAGACAGTTGTACACCTCAGTTTCATCTTCACTTTGAAATTTAAAGTCCAGTGCACTGTAAAAGACTATCATCCTTTATATAAATAAATACATTAAAGCACATTTAAAGTCAGCCATAAAAGTGGGATATGCGTTTATTCTTTCGATAAGTTTAAGTATTACTTTTTAAAAAAATATCTAGTAAGAAAGAAAAGATAATAATAAACAAAGCACGGTAAAAGCACATAATAAGCAAATAGAAGATCCACAGCGGATAATATGTGTTTAAAAATAAAATAAAAGTTATAGACATGACAAAGGTATGGTTTTCCCCATCTGAAAACAAAACCTCACGCAATGTTTATTTCATACTGACATCTGGAAAGTATTTGGCCATCTTATTATCAGGGGAAGGGAAATAAATAAGTCAGTTTGCAATGACTGCATTCATATATATGAACAGGAATTTTACTGTAAATTTTGTCAAACAGATTTTTTTTTTTCCCCTTAGATTTCATTTACAACAAGTAAAGAACTCAAATAGTATGTTATATTTTAGTCTAAAGCGGAATACTTTATCAAGCCCTTCAATACCATTTCCTCCTCCTTGCATTAACAACCAGCTTCCTGCCAATAGCTACTGAAAGCACCATTGTGAATCAATACATACAGTCTACATATTTCATGCCTCAGCTATTGTGCATGAGTTCCAGATGCAGCTTCCTGAAGAACACCTCACCCATCAACCGAATACCAAGGCCAGGAAGAGGGAGCAGAGTCAGGACCCCTCCTCTTCCCTCCCCAGGCTGCTATGCTGTTCAAGATTCAATAAACACTCCTGAAGGCGTATACAGCTTGATTTTCAAGTGCTCAGTGCCCAAGAAACAAATGGGATCTGAAGGTCCTTTCAGCAGAAATACAGAACTGCAGTACGATTGGGTTCTTATAGCTTGGCAAGTGAGCGTGAATCAGATGAGCCCTGGCAATGTATCTGAGTGACCACCTTCGTAGGCTCTTACACAGCTCGTGGATGAAAGAAGATGAGATGCGTCTGGTGAAGACTCCGGGTTTTAGAAGCCAGGAGGAGGACTGACACTCTCCTTCATTTTAACATTCACAATTGTTTTGCTAGCTATTTTGCTAATGCAGGGTGAGCTGGTTAAAAAGTTGACCATAGAAGCAAGTAAATGCTAACGCAGGCCACAAGCAAGAGAAGTACAAGCAGGCAAGAGGGGAAGGTGGCATCTCTCCTTTCACTGCCAGTTAACCACTGAATCAGCTTCACTGTAGAGTAAAACACCATCCTCAATATAAGAGGTTTTAATTTAGACTCTTAAGCTTGCTGAGAGCACATAACTCCCTTTGTGTATGACATTCCAGTTAAAGTTTGTTTTTTTCCCCCTCAATTTCTGTTATAATGATGCTTTGAAAGTAGGAAGTTGTCGTGCAGTAACTTAATTATATTGTTATTAAAGGGAAAAGTACTGCTGTGGACAAGGTCTGTACCACTGAAGAGTTCCGAAATCTGATCTTGTCTCTACCTTTTCCCTTTAAGCAAAGAAAAAGCACTTACAAAGCACTACATAATGCAGGAATTTGGTGGGAGGGGAACATCAGCACCAGTAAGCCAGTTTTCTACAATTTGCATTTCCTGCAAATGAAGCCTAATTTTTGTGGAGTTTCGCTGCTTGCTTTCCACTGAGGACTTCCTCTGTATGGCAAGTTATTCCAAAAAGCCACAAGTGATAAACTTTTTAAAACTTATCTCCTCGGCGAGAAAACATCGCTAAGGCTTTTCTGGTGTCACAAACTCAAAGAAAAATATCTGAGGAGTCATGTTCAGCTTAGTAAAAACATAACAGAAAAATTATTCTTAAGCATGCTCCATAATTGCAATTTGTCTCCTCTCAACACAGGGAGCCATTTGCAATTTGTCTTCCCCAAACACAATAAATGCATAAATAAACAATTTCACTGTGTTTGGTCATGTCAAATTTTATACCTATACTACACCAGTCATTCTCACTGCTGGTATGTTACAAAGAAGTTTTGCATTTTCAGACTCAGTGCATATATTCACCTACCGTAAACATACACTTAAATAAATCAATGACTTGACATAGATTGCAATTTAAAAAAAAAAAAAAAAAAAAAAAAAATGTATTTAGGATCCTTTACGAAGCCTCTGGTTTTCAAACACATTTTTCCTTCCTACTGGGTATTTTTTAAGATACTACTTTTTAAGTGTAGTCACTGTAAAAGAGTACTTTTATCTGGCTTTATGCCAGATACTGAGGTCTCTACTGATATAGCAATTGAACATATTCCTGGGGAAAAAACAGTTAATTTTGAGCCACCAGCATTCCAGGCATTTTGCCCATTCCCATCCTTGCATAACAAGCACTGAGGAGCTTGCATTCCATGCTCGAGTAGGTGGTATCAAATGACTGGTTTCCTAGGTAGGCAGATCTACTTGCTGCTTATTTCAGGATTTTAAAATTTCAAATGGAGATGAATACAACAGCTCCTGTTAAGCAGAATAGCAGGAAGGGCACAGATGAGATGACAAAGGTTTAACCTGGTGATTTAAGTAAACACTGATTCAAAATGGCAAATTTGCCCTGAAATGGCCATACTGATGTAGCTAGAACGATGCCTAGCCCAAGATAACATAGACATAGTATGAGAGTGGAGATTTAGTAGTTTACTAAACAAATTACATCATGGGGGCAAAAAGTATGTGTTTTCAGACCTTACAGCATATTCTGAATTGTTATATCTACCCAGAGCCCCCTAGACAAAATAGGGCAACTTTCTGCCATGGAAAATATCTGGGGAACTGAAACAATTTTGTTAGCGTCTCGAACCTCATTTTCAAGACTGCTATCTGAACCCAGCAGTAATGAAATTATACTGCTGAGCTCGAGAACATTTCAGTTTAAGAAGAGGTTATTTATTAAAATATAGCATGAGATTAAGGTAAAAATCATTTTTTGTGAGACGAAAGAGTCTGATTTACAATTACAATTAACTCCACGTTTAGACCATTACTCAGATTATGAACAAGACACTTGTCTTGGAGAGGGAAATACTCCAAAGGAATACAAAGGTCCTAACTCATGCTCATAAAAGGGACAAATTATGGGTATCCTACAGCTGGCACTTCCTAACCTACAAGCTTTGGTCTTTCTAGCTTAAACAAGTTTTTCAAACATACTTTGTTTGAATTTTCCACTAAAAAAAATAAAAAAAAAAAAAAAAAAAAAAAAAAAAATCAATACTACCCTACACTTAAAATGCCCAAACTTTTGGGTGACATATCAGCCTATTCTACAGCTGAGGCCTTTGTTATGTGTGAAATGGGAAGATCGGTGGAGACAAAATCAAGAAAAAAATCCAGTTACGATTTGGAGCAGAAGGGTGGCAAAGATCACACAAATATGCAGAGATGATCCACATAAATCAGCCCATTTTACGCGTTTCCTTAGGCTTATAATTGGATCCAGTCCTCTGCCATTTCAGGTAACAGGGAACTTCTCCCATGTGCAATACCCAGAGGAGGTGGCTTTGGGACTGAAGACACGTAATGAAGGGTGTGAGAACTCAATCATTTCTGTTATTTACAGACCCTCTTGAGAGTGAATTATGATTTATATCCAAAGAGGGGAAGGCTAGAGAAAGGGGAAGAAAGAAATGGAAAGAACAAGAAGCTAGGGAACTCAGCCAAATGCTCACAAAATTTCTCCACTCTGTCTACTTTGGCTATTCCCTGCAAGTATGTGCCACTGCGGCTTTGGCGGACAACACGAGTACGCTCTGTAGAATATCCAGCCTTCTTGGCAGCCCGATTCAGTAACAAGGAGGTCTTAAATTGGCTTAAGGCACTCATGAAACCTTTAGAGTCCACTGGCATTTTGCAGATAAAATTAGCTATTCACCTTTCAGAAAACTGCAAAGTCTGCTAAAACCAATGGAAGACAGGAATTACTATTTCCCCCAATTCACAACTAAACTGGTATAATGCAAACTTTAAAGACAGTTTAAAAGCATTGCTCAGCTCCCTTTATAATCTAAAGTTTTATGTTTAAGAACTGACACTGGGAGATTTAGGTTTAACTGACATGCCTGAGCCAGATATTTATGTGATACAAGATAAATTACTTCATCCCTAAATCAGATTTTCCGTTTAGTTTAGCAGAATGAAGCATACAAATCCACTGAACTTCACTAGAAATTAGGCAGTTACACCTTGAAACCTGTCTACACAAGATGAATTTTATAAGGTAAATACTTGGCTATGTTATTGTATCAGTACTGGAATGTTGCTATCAATATCCAACCAACACATTTTTTGTAAGTACAAGCACAAACTGCACTGGCATACTTCTGCTTGTGCTAGTGCTTTTAAAAGCCGAACTGAAAATGAATTTCAGTAATGAGACAAGTCTGCGACAAAGTAACTACTCAGCAACTATACTGAAAGGAAAGACATAACATTCTTAAAGGGAATGTGGAATTATTAAGCATAGCTGAGAAGGAGGCTTTTTCAAGGTTAAAAAAAAAATATATAAACAGCTGAAATGAAAAATAACATCTTTGAATTTAAATTCGCAGAAAACAAATAAATTACCGCTCTTGCGCTCAAATTAGATAAGCTGGTTGAAGATGCTTGGATGCACTAGTTCATTAAAGTCGGCTATCAGACTGGATCATGAAATTATGATCACAGTTAAATCAGTTAAAAATTTTGGTGCTTCTTATTGGAGGCATCATTTTTAATCTATTGATTAACACACTTCACAGGATACGAGGCACTGTGGCAATGACATTTCAGGATCATTTGCTAATATACTTCATGTAGTTATTATACTGAACTGTACAACCTAAGAATTATCAAAGAAAAACAATTTGCTTTTGATTTCTCTGTCTGTGAAACAGTCTATTCAGAAGAGTGCTCGAGGGGTGCACTTTCCAGTGTGCAAATGCTTTCATGAGAGGTGGTCTCACTGAAATAGCAACTGAAACTAAAAACGGTATTTATCCAGGCAGCTTGGGGCTGTCTGTTCAAAAAGACCGTCTGCCCTCCCTCCTGCTTCTCTGGAGGGCCACACTGACAGATCTGAGAGAAAAAATTTCATGGAAATAGGGTACAGTTTATTTAAAAATAAAGGGGGAGAAGAGAAGAGTCAAGAGCAGAAGAAAAGTGACTGAACCTCTCTTCAGCATGATTGGCAAGCTAAAAAGTAGAATTTACATGCCTCCTCCCAGAGCCTGGATCAGACACAGGAGAGAGGGCCTCTTCCCTAGTGTGCTGAAGATGTCAGAATCCACAGCTCACAACATCTGAAATACCCATGGGAAAAGTTAAATTGCAAATTAACCAACTTCCTTCCAGTGGGAAACTGAAAGGAAAAAAATAAACCATAAACCTATGTGAATGTCTTAATTTATGCAAAGGGCAAACTGCTCAGTATTTAAGAGAGATTTTTGAAGGAGGAATTAAAATCAAATTATCTTTTATGAGAGAGGAGAGATATTTTGGGAGTATAAGCCAACTTTTCTACTATCACTGGGTCTCATCTCCTGAATTACTCCGGACAGTTGATTAACAAATCCCAACACTGCATTTCCTTTCTAAGACAGCATATACAGAGAACATATTCTTATTTTTAAAAACTTCTTTACTTCATATGGCAAATATTCTGCTCGTATCTAGAGCTGTATGGTCTTTTGGCTAGATTCACAAGAGTGGCTAAAATGCAACACACTGCCTCTCAGTTTGTGGGGCTTTTTTCCTGCTCTTCTTTAAGGGAAAAGACATACTTTTCTCCTACACTGTATATTAAAAGTCATCCATTAAAACTTGGAAATTTGTACTTGTTTGCTATATGTTTCCACACTCCGTTTGACAAGCAAGTAGTCATAATATACTGCTTTACACTTGTGACATACTGTAGCATTTTAATTTTCTACTTCGTAGATTTTAATCCATTGCAGCACATTCCATCACCCACACTGTGCAGTAACAGTAGATATTTCACCAGCCAAGGGAGAACGAACACAAAGATATTTAGTAGAGACAAAAGCCCTACAGAAATGCCAGCAAGCTAAGGGGAAGGAATGCATGATAAATGAAGAATGCAACCACAGAGATAACTGGTAGGGGCAATGAGCTTTGTGCAGTTCCACTCAAAAGCTGAAAGCTGATTACTTCCGTACAACATACTGGGCAGAATAAGGCTACTATTTTAAAGCAACTAACGTGCTTTTGCTAAATAACAGACCATTGTAAGAGCTGCTAGCCCAGGACAGCAAAACTGCCCTTGCTGCAATTGCTGTTCTCTAGTTGGAAGGTTAGTTACCCAGATTTTCTACACTTAATTAACATCAAACCCCAGCTCACTTCTGATGTTCAGAAATACTGCATTCTATGCACAAGTGTTCAGCATTACCAGCTAAAAAAATGTTTGTGCTACTGAAAAAAAACCCACTACACCAAAAAACCCACCCATTAAAACCTCCACCACTATATCTTTTCCTTGCAATAACACACAAAAAGAGAACAGTTTTGAAAAGCATACAGAAAAGGTATGTCAGAAAACTGAACCAAAAACGTTTAATACAATCTTCACAGAACCAGTAGCTCTGCTAAACTAAACAGTTTAAGCTAAATTGTATTGTCCTTCTTTCAGCAACTGTGATGAACACTTAAATTATCACCAGACTATTGAGAGGTAGGGGTTAAGCCTGTGACCAAACAGGACACTGAGGGGTTTTTGTTTTGCCCTTTTTTTGCCCAATTATTTAACCTTTATTAGGTAAGAGTCACTGGTATTCACATGCAGTATTTTACAACGCAGACTTTCATTCCCGTTACAAACCCTGAAGATTTAGCTGTGTATCTTTAACATGCTTGCACCAATTTAATTTTGTTTTAAAGTCTGTATTGCATCCAAGTGTGGGTAAATTTTCCAAGAACAACAAAATGGCAAATTGCCTATAAAGCTTCCAATCCCTGCCAAGACATATGACAGCATTAGTTTCCCTCAAAGAAAAAGTCACCATATTATGAAAAAATGAGGCAGAAGTATAACTTTTAAAAATCCTTGTTCTAAGAGATCTAAAAAAACTGGCAAAATAGACAAAATTGAAAAGAAAAAAATAAAAATTCTAATTTAAAACTAAGGTTTTCAAAGGTAACTATACAGAAACTTTTGAGTGTCCATCAATTTTAACAAGAGAATGTTCTATCCGCCCAAATTAAAATAAAAGTAAGTACCTAAAATTACTGTGTTCAAGTCATCATCTATAGCTACACTGCTGTCCTGAATATGTGGCAAATTATTTGAAAACAATAAGGTTAAATGAGGACCTGCTAAACTGTACTAGTAGACAGTATTTTTAAAATACTCCTAAATAAGAATAGATTACTTTTACGAAGCCATAAGAAAGACTGCAAGACTGACCTTCACAGAAGAAATACTTACAACAAGCAATTAGATTGAAGGACTTAGTGAAGAATTAATCTATTTCAAATAAATTTTTAAACTTATTTTTTTATCAGAGATGTTCTTTTTCAGTCTCAACATTTATTTTTATGTAGCCTTTTGTTCAGCTCTGAACATTTTCATTTATCTCACAAGATTTTCTGCATTCTTTCCTCACACTGAGTTCATGACTTCAGTGTACTGAACTTAGAACGCAGGTATGCAAAACTCCCAATGTACCGACAGAGCAAGGCTGATATAAGCCAAGTGTAAACTAAAAGACTGTTTATATTGAGGTTTGAGAAGAAGGGGAAAAAATGTAAAACAGTTCAATTAAACTACTGCAATTTATACAAGTGTAGAACAGGGCTGACATTCAGCTTTATCTCTGCAAACAAGTATAATAATCTTACGATAAAGTCTTATGTTTACCTAAGTTTTTATTATCTGTGAACTACTCAATAGTAAGCAGATTAGTCTTCCTAAAAGACAGTTCAGCTAGGAGGC
>WHYT01016809.1:356111-386170 GCA_009806455.1 Tetrax tetrax
CCCCCCCCCCCCCCCAACCCCAAACTCCAATGCTTCCTAAGGATAAAAGACAACATTTTAAAAGCATATGCACATACTAGAACAGAAACACAAGTATGAAAAGAATGGAGAGGGGGAGAGAGATATGCACGTTGCTTTCAGGAATGTAACCATGCACCTTGATTACTCAATCTTATATAAAAAGTTAACCCACTTTTTTTTGGAGCAGTGACACTGCATATTTGGCTTTATTTCTAACCACAGCACCCTGTTTAAACCTGACCACCCTCTCCTTCCCTCATCAGCCTTCTCTCCCACACAACTCAATCCAATTATCATATTTCTATGACAGTTACAATTTTCCAAGCACCTACACAAGACTGAGTCACTTCTACTATGTTTAGTTCTGTTGCTTACACTGGCCAGATTCAAATTAAGAAATAGTAAGAAATTATCTATTTCCTTTCTCTGAAACAAATCCCCAGCTGTTTACACAATACTTCAAACTCCTCTATAAACAGCTTTCAAAACAAAAAGGTTTTCATAAGAAAGTCTGTCTTACCAACAATAGCTTTAAATGTAGCATTTTCAAGGACAAATTCATTTCAAAATAGACAGGAAATTAAGAATAAAATTCTGAACTCATTAAGAAGATACTTAAAATAGACTTGCACTTGTTTGTCAAAGCTAAATAAATCTCTAACAATTATCTTCAACTAATTATAAAAAGGCAAATCACAAATGTTTAGTCACAACTAAAATTTTTTTTTTTTTATCAAAATTAAAAAAGTATCAGGCAGAAAGCTGGATATTTTTGCAGAGTACAGTAAGTTGGCAGAAATACACAATTGTTACAATTGCAGATCTTGTGAACTATGGCATTTAATCTCTTATTACAATGGCAACAAAAGATGCAGAATTCTTTTACACGCCGGGCCTGTATGGAACGATTATTTTCTAGATTCTTCTGGACTACATGTCTACTACTGGATGCTAGTACAACAGATTGTCATTAATTACAAAAATGATACCTCCTAGACTGATATTTCCTTTATGCCACGTAGACCCATGAAGAAGGATGGCAATACTTTTCATTTTCACTTCTGTCTTGTGCAACGTCTATGTTCTGGTGCTGCCAGCACTGCCCAATCCTTGATGCTAAGTTTGATCCTAGACTTGTAACTCCCTCAACGCTGTATTTAAAGAATCTGCAAGTGCACTTACAGTTGGTTTAACAGATAGGATTTTTCAAGGCATCTCAATAATTACAGCTGGATTTAGTGCCACTAAGGACTAAAAATGTAAAGAAAAAGGTGGAGGGGGCAGGAGGGAGGAAGTCTAGTGTGGGAGTGAAAACAACGCCAGTAGTTAAGCTGCTCCAAGATCTCACAAACAAGTCTTTAAATTACCAGTTAGTTTCCTAAAACGTGCGTCACTGCATCCACGAAGAACTGCCTTTCTAATCATTTCTTGCTAGCCAGGCATGTGGAAGACTGAGAATCACTTCAAAACTTGGCCAACATAAAATATCAAATATGTTAAAAGTTGCCAAGGCAGAAACTTTTCATAGTGACTTAAGTGTTCTGTCTACTTGAACAAGGATTTGCGGTCCATCAGCTGACCTTTGGGTAATGCTTTAGAGATGGAATAATTGTATAACTATGGAAATTAATTATATGTAGATTACGAGCTACCCATATCATTTAACAATAAAAAAATACCAATGAAACACTACTGCAGAGAAAACAGAAAGAAAATGTTTGAATGGCAACGTTAATTTAAGTACAGTCCCAAAACTTTAGGTAATAAAGATGCATTTTTACATACAGCAGCTTGAAGACTGGGTAAAGAGAATTGTCCTTGTCATCGCTCTGTATCTGCAGCATATTTGGACAAGCTATGCCTAAGTCCCTGTGGTGGCTGAGGCTCACGGCTCTTTGATCAAGCTCCATCACATATATAACAGACACAGCAACTGAGAGCTTAGAGCTGCACGCAGAATCCATTCACAAGTTAAATCACTACTCAGGCATGTATCTCACCTCAACCTTCACGATCCAATTTATAAAATAATCTAAAGCATGTTCGATGGTTTTTGTATACATTGTATTTAATCATACTCTAAGGGTTTTATGAGAACTTTTGAAATTAATGTGTGTCTTTATATGGGTATTTAAGAGGAGTTTGGGGCAAGGAAAGAACTGCCAAACTGTGGCACGGTGACACAGAGATCCAGTTTTGTGAAATGCTTATAGAGGAAAAACATGGTAGACAAACTGGTAAACATTTTAGCACATGAATTCTCAGTCTTACTTCATTATAGGTAATACAAGGAGACACTAAACAAAATGAAAAACAAATACCGTAAAACTGAAAGATATTTTTTTAAATGCAGTGTAATTACTCCATAGCAGTCCTTGATATAGTCAGCAGCAAGGGAAAGCTCTATTCAATAAAGACATTGATCTAAACGTAAGGATAGTACATTATCTAAGATAAAAATAGGAAACACATATGAAGTCTTATGTTCACAGCATAGACAATTAATACTTACCTCTTTTGAGCTGCCCACTGTTGGCAATTATCAAACAGAAAAATCAGTTTAGGCCACCCCACTTCCTTATCTTAACTTGGTAACCCCAATGCAATCACAAACAAACAAAAAAAAACAGAGGTAGGTTATTACTTTTTAGCAGTTATTTGTTCAGTGGCAAGTTTTTTTACCTGCATAAGGTCCTGCCTTTCTTTTTCACCTGTGCATATAGCTTTCTTTATGGTTCGAAGCTCACTCATTATAGCCTGTGCTTCATCCAGTCTATAGTTTGTATGCGCATTTGACATCTTACGATCGATCCTGTTGAAAAGATTAAGACAAGTTCAGGAATTTTCACATAATTAGAAAGAGCATAGATGTTTTGAGACCTCTTGTTTATTCATGTACCAAACTATTTCAAGGAACAGAATGATACTCTACTTGGAATTAACACAGCACTCAGTGCCTAGTACACTCTAAAGATAAAGCAATGCAATTATCTACCCAGGTTCTGCAGAACCAACAAATTTTCTGGTTTTAGTGACAAGCAATGTCTGTGGGCTATTTCCCACAACAAAAGTAAAAATCAGTCTAAAACTAACCTACACAGTAATAACTCAAAAGATAAAGATACTAGCAGTCTAGCTGTCACATTCCCATGCAGCACTACGCATTACAACATCTCTTCCAGGACTTCTATCTGATCTTGTTTTAGAAGTTTCTAAAAAAGTCATTTCATTTTCTTGGGAAGAAATTTTTACTTCCTAAAATTTTTTTGCAAGTGATTTCCTGCCACTATGGGCATCTTTGAGTATCTTTTCTAGAAGATATCATTGACCCACGCTAAGGAAAATCATATGGGACCAGCCAAGAAGATTTCAAATGCAAACTCAAATGCAAGGAGCAAAAACACTACCTGCTACATCAGGCAGAAGTATTACCAATGTTCCCATCTTGACATAAAAATCTCTCATGTTGTCTTAAGTGAGACATCTATTGTCTGAGTTGTCAACTTTTTTTTTTTTCAAACACTTTGCAATAGTAACAGACAACAGATCAGGGTGCAGAAGCCTAGTCCAGCATACTATCGTGATTGCTTTGATTTATAGATAAAGAACAAGACAGACTCTGTAAAACTTAGCAGAAGGACCTGGTCTTGGATTTACAACGAACAACTATGGAATTTTAACAGGCTACCCACAGCAATTAGTGAAAATTCATTAAATTCGTGTTAAAAAAATTAAAACCTCAATTTTCCTTTTAATCTAGCATAGAAATTGTGTACATAGAAAAAAGATGGTATGTGTAATGGTCCCTAAGACAATGCTAAAAATGAACATCTCAGGATAAGGTGTCTCTGGTTAACAGAATTAAAGATAAAACATACATCAGTCATTACACAGGATATCAGACTATAAAAAGATGTAGTAAGAGCGGGTATGCTATGCATATATGACAAGAATACTCAAACTATATTTAAAATATTGAGAATAACTAAAAGTTTCAAGGTAGGTATTATATTAAGCTAAGAGTGTCAACAAAACTCACTCAGCCTATTCTGTCAGTTAAACAAAATCAGTGAAATTCCATTTGCAGCAGATTACTTGCTTTAAAATTAAAATATTAAAATGAAAAATCAAAAGACTCGAATTAAAATCACGCGGTTTTATTGTGCAGCTCACAATAAACAGGAAAAACACACAAATTGAGTATCTACGGTTTTGGTTTGTTTTGTTTTTTTCTGACTGTTCCTCTTTTGGAGACAACACAAGAAAAGTCCGAACCTCAGCTTTCAACTGAAAATGTTTCATAATAAAATACATAAGCCTTGATGATTTTTGGTTCAAGAATCAGAAAGGACTTAAACATCATGTGGATTAAAGTTGGGGGTTTTTGTTTGGTTGGTTTTGTTTTAAGACATTTACTTGAGTCTTCACTAGTTTTTTAGTTAAAATCCTGAAAAAAAAAATAGATAAAATAGATAGATAAAATAGGATAGGGAAAATAGGTAAAATAATTAATCCAATTCACCAAAAGCATAATGAAAAAAGATAACGTGATTTTATCTGAAGGTTACATTAATGTTAAGAACAGATTCCATCCAAATATTAGACTAGAAAATGCCTCCTACACAACTGCTCATTATACTGTTTGCCAGGTCCAAGGTGGCATTTCAGGAAAAGGAAATTATTTAATTTCAACCAGATTTTTGTCCAGTTACCCACATATTCATGTTCCTGGACATTACTTTGGAGCCCAACTTATGAACTGATATTTGTTTAAGGAAAGAATCAGAAAAGTTTCTACTGCCAGAAATATTTGAGATTAAATCAGTATTGCTGTTAACTCAAATTGATTTAAGCTTCTTACAAAAATACTTGAAATTTATTGTCTGCTAATTTTCTTTTCCTCTTTTCACAAAGGTCTAGTTTTGAAAGCCACAAAGCTAACAGGAATCTTCCATTTTATTAATGGAAAACAGCATCATAGAAATACAGATTAGACATTTGTATGAATTGGGAGACCATTCAACTAATAAGGAAAATTATGAATAAAATATACATTTTCTGAGGAAGATGTTTCTAGGCTACACAGACTACACTTGCACTACACAGACTACACTTGCACTAGTTTCAACTAGTTTCACAGGGTAATTTCTCTATTCCTCTGTTTTTCTCCACATGCTTTCAAATACACTACTATCCTATCCTCTACAAAGCACAGGTCTGTATTTGAGTTAAAATCTACTTTTAAAGCTTTTGTCTCGTATCCTCTGAACTAGTCTGTAGCTACAAATTGTTTAGTCAGCCCTGATTCCCCATCTCTCCCAACTTCTCTCAATGTTCACTCTGCTCTTGCAGCCAACTGGCCAAGTTTTCACTTCCTTTTTGCTAAATGTCTTCTTCCTCCAAAATCCCTGCTTGTGAGCAGAAGGGTCACTGAAAACACAGGGGAGGAGGAACTGTCCCTCTGCCATCAGGTCAGAGGAAGAAGTTTGTTTCAGGAAAGGCTCATCTTTAACCCTGTAACTCTGGACTGTGACAACATCAGCCGCACCGCAGGGCAAAGGTGACTGTGGTGGCCAAGGAACACTGCCAATGCGGAGTGGGATCTTTGCAGGCTTTAAAGTGAGCTCCAGAAAGTCTGCAGTGGGCAAAGGCAGACTGTGATGTCCAAAGGCTTATCACAGCACTGCCAAATTTGAATGAAATTGTAGAAAAAAAATATAGCCCTAACAAAAAGCTGCAGCACTACAAAATTTAGAATTCTGACTGTACTGGAGTTGTTGAGCTATTAAAAAAACCCATCAATTCTTTCTCCACCCAATAAAACCCCACTTTTCTCTTGTTGTTTCATAGTTTTGAGGTTTTTGTTTTTTTTTTTTTTCTCCTCAAAGATGGCTAAGCCATTTTACTGAAATTAAAAAGAATAGAAAACAAAACACAGTCCAAGGCAGACACTGTACACGGAAAATGTCAATGCAAGAGATTCATGTTTACCAAAGGCATCTGAATCAGACAGCAATATACAATAATGGAAATGCTGAGCAAAACCACCCTCACCATAAAATATGTCCCTCCTCTGAGAGCTATACCCAGCAGAGGTTGCAGAGGGAGTTGCGCACAGCAGCAGGTTCTGATACCTGCTTGCAATGCTATTCTGGTGAGA
The DNA here is from genome assembly GCA_009806455.1 of Tetrax tetrax. Classification (NCBI taxonomy): domain Eukaryota; kingdom Metazoa; phylum Chordata; class Aves; order Otidiformes; family Otididae; genus Tetrax; species Tetrax tetrax. Next base: position 362,293 of record WHYT01016809.1, read on the forward strand.
CTTTCAAAGCAAACATTTAGCCAGATGTAAAGCCCAAAGTGTGACAGCTCCTAATACTGCTGTTGGCTTGTACTTGAAATAAAGCTGAGAACATGGCTTAAAAACAGCTGAACAGGATGCATGCCATTCTCAGTTTGGCAGCTACTTGGAGATCTGACCTAGCAAAAGAATGAAGAAAAATTATCCAGGTCAAAAATTTAGAAAAGGTAACAAAAAGGAAAAGTGTCTGAGATATAAGGGTTTTTTATGGGGGTTTTGGTTTTTTTTGCTTTGTTTGTTTTTGTGGGGTTTTTTTGTTGGTTTTTTTTGTTTGTTTTTTGTTTTGTTTTTTTTTTTAAAGGGAGTGGAGGGGGGAAATCACAGAATTTTTGTTTTAAAGAAGGAGCAAGGAGTTTGAGTTTCTTTTCAGACAGCACACTTACTTCATGGATAAGCAAAAAGTAAAATACCTCAGCTTTTGGTACTTGAGTGATCCTTTATTCCCCAATAAATACAAGGAGTAGTAGTTGAGAGGCTGCCCAGGGACAACCTAGACTACAGTTAGGCTTTAGCCTGATTTGCCTGCTGACTACAAGACGAGGCTAGAGAAACTTCTCTCTTCAGTTGTTAAGACAGCGTGAGTACTCTCCAGATGGCTCACTTCCTACTAGAAGCAAAATAGTCAAAAGAAAGGCACATTTTTTAATTGCCAGAAAGGCAATTAAAAAATTACTTTAAAACACAAAACAAAACAAAACCCACAAGCCTCTGGTTCACAAATGAAGAAGTCACTGGAGAGTGGAGCTCAGCAAGGCACAAACAGTGACAGAAATTCACTGCAACCCCAGATAACACAGGGGCAAAATGTTTTCCCCAGCTTCAGCACGCAGTAACAAATGCCATCCAGTGCACCAAAGGAACAGAGAGTGACTGTAGTAATAGCTGCAATGTGAAGCACCAAAGCACTGAGTTGTCATGCTTGAACTTTTGAATGACGTGAGTGACCACTGACTAATCAGATATGCTTTAAAATAATTCGTCTCTTGAATGTCTCTCCTATACCCCCCATCCTGGAGTATGGGCAACTTCACTTGGGCTGAAATCCAAGACTAACATTTGTATTCTTAATCATTAGCAGACTTTGCTTTTCAAAAAGCTGCACTACTTTGCTAGCCTATCTTAAATGACTTATATCAATTAAAACAATCTTGAGTTTAAAATGGCCTTCAAATACTTTCTTCATCCTCGTCAAGTGGTTAGTCCTTTTATAAAATGATTGAACCTATATCCTTGAAATAACCCAATAACCAGAAGAGGGAAAAAATGTAAAGAAAGTAGAAAAGGCAAGACAATTCCTACTCACTTAAAGAAAATATGATTAAGAATCTTAAGATAAAATAGGTTTTGTTCTGTACTGCTCATGTATCTAGGCCACCATCCTAAAATGCTGCCTATACCTAAAATATTACTTAAAATATTTTCTGTTTCAATATACCAAGTGCTTTATTTTACTAATTTTCAGTTAATACCAAACAGTAGCAATTCCCATAACCACCTGTAAGTGGTTCATTTAATCAATAAAAATATATTTATGTCTGAAAATGATTACATTATATCTGCCAATGATGGATTTTAGTTGAACAAGTTTTCTTCTCTGAAGCTTTTAAAATGCATTATAAAACAAAGACTTTAGTAAGCTCAAGGAAAAAAAAAAAAAAAAAAAAAAAAAAAAAAAAGAAAACCACCAATATGAAGTGCATAGGTTATAGGTTATTCCCTCTCCTTTAAAAGTAAAACCTGAGTATCTCCCTTTGTAATGTTTTGTTAACACAACACCAATCAAAATCAAAGTTAGAAAATAAGTAACCTAATTCCAGGATCCCTGAAGTGAAAATGTGTGCCCACACTTTGCAGCACCAGTGCAATAAATCCAAACCTTCAAAATATTTCCACAGTACTGTACTGATGCTGCAAAACACATCAGACATGCAACAGCTCCAATGTTTTCAGGAAGCGCCTGCAATTTGTTCACATACATGCTGGAAAAATGGCCAAGATTTCCAAATGCATGGCCACACATCCAAGGCAAATCCAAGAGCTGTTCAACATATGGCCTAGCCTCTGGCCTTGCTGAACAGATCTGGAAGTCACACAACCTGTGTTTACCTGCCACCTTTTCCATGGCCTGGCAAACCTCTCTCCCTACCCCACTGGGCTTCCCGCACACGTGTTACACATGTAGGTGACCACTGAGCACAAAGGAAACAGCACAGGCTGCCTAACAGCCCTGGGAGCAGTGGCAAACTGCTCAGAGCTACCTTTCCTCACCTCACAGGGAAGGGACAAGGAGTCACATTTACATGCACTCATTCTGTACATGTGCCACAAAATCCAAGGTCTCACAGATCATCAGATTTACAGTACACACACGGATCAGCTATAGTGTGCAGATGAGATGGCCTGACCATCTGGTAAAAGGAAGAAGCAACGTTGTGCTGTACAGCCTTGGTACTGTTCACAGGAAAACTACCCTACTGCACGGTTCTTCCAGCTGTGCTCCAGACAGTAGATATGTCCAGAAAATGTTTGGAAAATATTTTTAAAATCTAATTCCACCCCAACAACATTTTCAGGAAGAGTTAAAGAACAGGGTCTATAAAACTGCTTTTGCATGTGGATCTATGAAATGACTATTCCAACCAATTCTGCCCAACCCTTTTTTCCTCAAATCACACTGTTCTCACCCTGCATCACTACTGCACCAGAAACTCTGAAGAAAAGCAATTAAGAGATTTCAATCTTTTTATTTTTGGCAACTGTTTTCTAAGAAAGTCATTCCAAGGTGAACAAAGTAAAGGGAAAAGAAGAAGAAAAAAAAAAAAAAAAAAGTAGCATTTTTATTACAGACCTGCCTATCACTGTCAGAATGCTTGAACTCCCTTCCCCTCACAGAGGAGCCCTGGCCAAATCAGCTAAAAATTTCTATTTGGCCAACAAATCTACTGAATTGTGAACAGATTTCCAAATAAATGGCTAAATCTAGAGTTCAATGACATCCATAGAACCCCACTGAAAATGGGTAAAGAGGAAAATACAAAGACAGTGGGTTTGAACTGCACTTAATCAAGAAAGAATTTGGCTGCAGAGTATTTACTACTTGTGGCAGTTCACACAGAAAGCAATTTCTGAAAGCCTGGCTGAGTTTGCCTCTGACATCTGTGACAAAAATCTTTATGTCTGCAATATGGAAAAACCATTACTTTGCAAGTCACTGAAATGCAGTAAATATACACTCATTTTAATAGAACAAGAGGTCACACTAGAAAAGCAGGTTTTAATATTATATTTATAAAAATGCATGATACATCCAGTGTAAATGCTACAGTAAAAGAAAAACACATAGTCCCACTCCGTTCCCTATGCCTAATACATAGTTTTACAAAGTGAAAAAAAAGATTACTCACTCTGTCACGACGGCTGGCTATTTCTGCTTTAATCTGATATGGATCATACTTGGTATTAGTTGAAAATCCAGAGAATGCTAAACAGATGGAAAACAGCATTTTACATCACTTTTTTTCTTTCTTTAATACACTTGTTAAGATGTGGAACTACTTATTAGACCATTGCATTTATTCTTTGTGTTACAAGTCACTAAGTTTTAAAATAATCATCTGTGCTAAAGTACAACCGAAGAATTACCTTTGGACTGTCTGAACTTTTTTTGTCCTGAACAACAACAACAAAAATTGTATATAGCAGCACTGCATACTGCAACCTGCTTCCATGACAAGATGGTGACATTTACAGATGTAAGCAATTAACAATCACTAATTGCTTCCTAGGTATGTTAAATTAACAGTATGATGGAGACTAGAGTAACAAAACTGTTGTCAGAATAAAATTCAACCAGCTACAGAGAGAAGTTGCATCCTAAAGCAACAGTGTAGGGAACAGGCATACACATCAACCTCTGGCGTGGGAGCTTTTAACACAGCGTATTTAGAGTCAGGCAATGACTTCAAGCTGTGGCATCATAAGCTAAAGCCCAGACAGATGAAGTAAAGGTCCTAGAGCACGGGCTGGGCAAGACCAACCATGATTTATTGAGTGAGCCATTCACAGCAGCACCGGCCCACAGAAAAATGCCTGGTATGCGAGTGGATGGGGTTGTGCCGTTAGACCCACCATCCTTTTGTAGAGCTGAAGGCTGCCGTTTTGAAACTCGTATCTGTACCTTGCGTTGCACTGAGCCTTTTGACTCTCAAAAGAATACTGCAATGCCAAGGCCACATCAAGCTTGCAGGAACTTGCCAAAATGAGTAGTCACGCCTGGACTAATTCTCTAAATCTAGGATTTTCTATGGATTATAATTTTTTTTTTTTTTGTAACAGCATTGGTCACAACTGAGTCACAAACTGCATGGGCACCTCCCTGCCAACCCACAACCACTGACCTCACACCACCTCCCACTCATGAGCACACGACACTGAGTCAATGGCAGCACCCACAAGCAAAGAGGAGGAAAACAGTTTGTGAAGTTTTAGTTCTTTTAACACAACAGATTGAAACAAGTGGTGGCAGAGGCAAGAATAGTTACAATATAAGCACCCGACTTTCGTCATCTAATTACACTTGAATTAGGAGCCTAAGATTTTTGCAAAATAAATGGAGAAGCAAGCATCCCAGAGTGAAGGAGTCAAACTAAAAAAAAAAAAAAAAAAAAAAAAAAAGTGAAGAAGCCTTGGGGAATCTCAAGTTGATAGCATGATAGCATGATTAATCTCCAAAGAGACTGACTTATTTTTTTAAATACATCATATGACTATCAGCCCATCCCATTTTCTCAAAACAGATGCATACGACCTTAAACCAATATAAAAATATAAACAGATCCATAGAAAATTAAAGTATTTTTTCACCTCAAACCAAGCAAAAGGTTTTATTTAAACAATTTTACAGTAGCTCAATATCAATTCCACAGATATACCTAAAAAAAGACTGACAGAAGACTCAGAAACCTGTCAACTGACATAGCATTTGCATTCATGCTACAGATAACCTCCAGTTTTGTCATTTTCAGTCACACTTTGCTCTTGTTTCAAGCAACTTGTTTTTCCAAAAGCTCTAAAAATATGAAAAACGGGTTATATTTTTTTCTAGTATATTATCTTCTTCAATAGAATTTTCTTTCTGTATATTCACCTGAAGTATTTCAAAGTATCCCACAGAACTACCGAAAATTTTCAAAAAACAAAAAGGCCAAGACCCTAGAAAAGTATTGTAATAAATGGAAATTTAGATTTTTATAAAATTTAAATATAAAAAAATCAAATAAAATCATAAAATATTGATGACACTTTTACCCTATTCCAAGTCTTTAAACAGTAAACACTTTAATTTTTAAAAAATAAATTAGTTTATTTCTTAACAAGAAAAAAAAAATTGATCTTTCTTAATAATTCTTAAGAAAGACTAGTCACGTCTGTTCAGTAATGTCACAAACTAAATCACACAATTCCTGTTGAACCAGTCAATAGCCATGACAGCAATGCAACAACTTCAGATTTCAGAAAAAAGTCTATCATCTACTCCAAGCTACTAGAGACATTCAAAAAATGAAAAGGGCAGGAAATCAAGGCCCTACAACCTACACCACTAGCATTACGATCAGAGGCTGGCAGTCAAGAACAAGGTGCACTAAATGAAACACTGCTTCCTACTTTGTGGTCAAAGGTACTCTTGACCATGACGCCTCGTTCCTAACTTTTTATAAAGTTGACCAACCAACCATGGATCTGTAGAAAGCTTTCCCTAAACTGATGGTTCCCCATGGTGTTGAGGGTGGAATAATCTACGAATTTAGGATTGCAAGTAGGTGGCTGGTCCAGCAGCATTCAGTCTTGTCTTTGTTTTGCACAAGGCATCACAAGGCTGCCTCCGAGATGGCCAGAGATGCTAGCTGGGATATATCCCTGTTTAAAAGCCGTGTTCTACTAGACCTAATAGGAAACTGAAGTCCCTGCAGGAGCCAAAGGATACTGCCTCACTTCTGTAGTCAGGATCTTCACTCAGAGGAGAACCAGGGGATGGAAATGCTTCACACTATTTCTTACACCACACGTTGTGAGAGCCAAGTGGGTAGATCAAGAAAAGACTAGTAAACTCACAGCTGGCATAAGAACGGCTGTCATCCTCACACATTTTGTGTAATTGCTGATATTCTTCTTGGGCTAGTTCAAAACGCTGCTGCTTTATTTGGTAAATCTCTTTCTTGGCATTGAGTGCCTCCTGGGCAACTATTAAATATTCCTTTAGCATGCGTTCCTGCTCCCGCCTCCATTGCTCCCTTGGGTCCTCAATTTGTGTGAGCTCTAAGGAGAAAAGCACAAAAAAAGTCTTGTAAGACACTACTGCATAAAGTACAAATTATTTTGTTAAGGTCTGTTCTCAACTAGCACACCGAACACTAGAGTGCTCAAAAATGACTCCAGCCTGGATGAGAAGGAAGGATGCAGAGTGGAAGAACAGGAAAAGCTCTTTCAAATATAAAAGGCATTTAAATGTGATTTTTTTTTTCTTTACCAACTAGAGCAAACCCAAAGAAAACAGTGTTTTGGCTCTAACCTTCCCTCATAGCCAACTTGGAAATTCTGAGGACTACCTAAAAATTCAGAAACACACAGGAGAACAAAGGTATCCTAATGCTTAACCCAGAAGTCTATAAATGGTTGGAACAACATTAAAATACTACATACAACTTCACAGGTATAATATCCTGAAACGTCAGTGACTACACATCTGTGTAATTAAGAACAAAGTCATTCAACAGAAAAGTTAGCATTTTATTCTCAAATCCATAAAAGCATTTAAAATGCTTCTTTTATTTTGTCTTAAGAAACAACACTACCATGCTTTGCCTTTCCAGGGTTCAGAACAATTCGAATTTAAATACAAATCAAAAATAGGTTTCCAGTACAGAATCTTTCCCATACATACTGATTTTTAAAGTTATTACTGTACACCGATCTCTCTGCAGTTGCAAAGACTTTTGAGGAGGACACATGCATTAAAATCCTAATAAAATTGTTTCATTTGTTTTCTTTTTGTGGTGATGCTCAAGCTAGCAAACACGTTTTACATAAGGATGTCCATGTAAAGTCTCATCTCTAAATCAATATTAATTTCTGATGATTGAAGCTCTACTGGAAAGAAGTTGTTGCAGATGCAGTGTCAGTGTTTAAAGTAGTGGCAGAACCTGCAGCACAGACAGGATGCAAGCCTCTAGTCATTTTTTCCAAACTTTTTTTCTCATGAGAGATGAAAGTCAATTACACTTTGTATTGATCTTGTGTACAGAATTCAGTAAACTGCTGTCAGCGATAAAATAAGAAACTATAAAAGATTGAGCCAAACACATTAAGAACTTTAATGGTATCAAGGTCATGCTAGCAGCTTTACCATTTGAGAGCCATCTGATAAGTACATAAACAAAAACATGAAGCTCATCTATGAACGCTACTTTGAACAGATTTGTATATTAGGTTCCTAATAACCTTTTCTCTGAACAGCTGTAACTTTTCTCTCCCCACAGCTCCTCACACTGCAATAGTATAAAAATTGTGCCTATAGTTCTGCAATTTCTCTCCAGATCCCAGAGACCCTTGATTTCCAGTATCACCTTCTGGTTCCAATGCCCTCAAACTACCTCTGGAACTCAGGACAGGATACATTGTGGCTTGTTCCAGTCTCCATAAATTCTTCTCTGCATCCAGGACAAGCAGAAGAAAACAGAGTTCACATTGCAGCTCATCCTTTACTGAGGGCACGATAATTTGCAATGCTATCTCATCTGTCTGTAAGTATTCCTGAAATCTGTGCAAATTTAGCGTTCCTAAAATTGCTAATATCCTAAGGAAACTATGCAGAAATTAATAAATATTTATGAGACAGAAAAGCTGGATCCTAATGTTTCTTTTTAAATAGGAAATTATTAATAATAATAAAAAATAAATTTAATAATTTAAAAAATAATCTCATTAAACAGCCAAGCTAAAATGTTATGTTGCATCACACATTAAGCTTCTGAGGTCCTATACTCCAGAGTAGTGCATTTCTTATCAGATTACTTCAGAAGTCTTCTGAAAAGCTAGAAACATTTTTCTGGGGCAGAACACTTCTTCAGCACAGTAGTGACGTTCTCTTCTTTTTAAAGCACAGAGGCTCCACTTTGCCCTGGATTTCTACACAAGTTTGCCATGTAACAACAAAACTAAAGTTACATTGTACAATAAAATTCTGATTTAAAAAAATAATAATTTAAAAAAATACTACAGTAATTCAAGAACAACCCCAGACAAATGCAGAGAATACATTATTCCCCCACTGGGGAATGCCCAACTGGTTAAAGGAGACTTCAAAGGCTCCCAAGATTCCAAGGAGGAGGGAAAGGAATTCTGTGGCTGGCAGCCACCAAGGTTTTTAAGCAATGGCTGGACAAGAGCCAAGAGCAGCTTAGTAAGGGTGTCAACAAAGTACTGAATTTACAGAACAAGATGGCGATCAGGGTTGGAAACACCATTGAGATTTACAGAAGATTCCTCTGTTCCTGGGGTTTTTCAATACAAATGGAAAGTTATTGCCTAGAAATCTTTTTATTACTTTCTGGGTAAACAAACATTGCAAGAGCCTTGGAAAAATAAGATGTATTACTGTTTTCTTTTAAAAGGTGGAAGGGCAAAAAGCTTGAGATGGGGCACAAAGGGTGAGAGGTCCCTGCTAAGCATAACTTCAGAAAGAGTCTCTGAATCTTCTCACAGTATTTCTTGAAACTGAAGCACTTCTGTTTTGTCAATTAAGATAGAACTCCAACGCTGTATAAAGCATTTAACCCAGTCAGCCACAAAAGAGAGCCTGAAAGTTTTCACGTGGAAGTTGCTCTTCCAAGTATTTCAGACATAGTTCAGAATACAACGTGAGGGGCTCATCTCAGAAAAATGTTTATTCAGTTCCTACATTATCTCTGCCACTTTCCTATGATGCACATGGCTGTCTGCTCATTAGCTCTCACTTCTACAAAGGAGGTTAATGCCATCTTGTTTGGTATCTTTGCTGTCCAATTTAAAACCGGACCGAGTATCCTAGTAACTTTTGAATAATGATTATCCGGCTATATCATCAACTCTGCCTTCCCTGTGAATATAAATCTTGCTTGTATACGCAAGTACTGTATTAGCCTAAGGGTGACAAACCCATTTTGCTGCGATGGCTGAACTACCATTTACGATAATATCTGTGGGCTGCAGGTAATTAGTTATCATGAAAGAGACAAATTTTGCAACCTTGCTAATTGCAGAATGATTCCTTTCACTCAGTTCAGCACTGGTCCTACAAAGTTTCTATCCCTCTGTTCATATATAACCTTTATTTAATTCTAATATGATTAGCTTTACTTTCCTGGGCCAATTTATATTAATCTTCTCTTTCTGTGCCTTCCCGTTGAGCATTTGGGAATTTAATCTCTCTCTGCAAAAACTCTCTTCTACAGTTTTTGCTCTTAATTCATAGGAAAAAAAAATGCAAGCCAGATCTGACATGCCTATAATAATTAATATCCTCTCTGTAAGTTCAAACTTGATGTCTGTGGCAAAACAGCTAATACAGAGACTGAAAAGCAAAAGGGAGTGATCTCTTTTGTATGCAACGGTGATTATTATTCCTATCAAAGATGCCTATCGCTAGGATCTGTAGTAGCTTTCTTAGTCACAGCATTGCAATGGGAGTTCATGTTCTACACATTATCTATAAGGGCTCCTAAAGCCTCTCAAAGTTTAAGAAAAAAAGTTGCCAATATCCTCCTTCCTATTTCTTAATATGCGTTCACGTACATGTACGTATGTTGGTGTAAGTGCACTCCATTACTCCAATGCAAACATCACTTTTTATTAAACTTCAACATTATCTAAAGTTACCATGACAGTTTAAATAGCAATCGTTAAGCTACCAGTTCTTTTAAACTGAGTTATTGTAGGAATTACCTAACAGTCTGTATTTATTGCCTTTCAGTTGTCTCAGCTATCTATCCTTGTGATCAGTGCGTTAACAGCTCTTTAAAGTTTATTATTTAATTTGTGATCTTTGTTAATTTCACAACAAATAAGTGCCTGTGCGGGTCAAACAGTATCATGGGAACATTTGTTACTCTATTGTTGTTTTGGTTTTGTTTTTTTTTTAAATAAATAATTGTGAAACCACAATACGCAAGAAATTCCAATGATGGCAGGAAGCCAAAAACTATTTCTACACTTTTATTTTTTAATTGACTAGATTTCAAGTAGATAGTATTGCAGTTGTTTTTGCAGATTATACTATTTACCATTGCTGTGATAGCCCATAAAACTACTTTCTTCTTTTCTCCCTCCTCGCCAACTGCTAATTCTCACAATATTAAAAGCATTCACTCATTGATGATAAGCAGCTTAACGATAGCAGCAGAACAGTTACAGCAGCAGTAGTACAAAGCTGTAAAGATAAGACTTTTTTTTTTTTTTTTAAAAGTAGAACTGGCAAATGTGCCAGACAGCAGCAATATAAAGCTCAGCAATAGTCCAAAAGGCAAAACATTAGAAATCTCTCCCTCTTAGTCTCCAAAAGGGACATCTGTTGTTTTGTTCATAGCACTTTGTACTGTATTAAAGCATAAAAACATACACTGCCTAAGAGAGGATGAGATTATTGTATTTCACAGAGGTTCTAATTCAAAATCAGCAATTCTCTTTCAGAATGCATTTTGTTTTTCAACACAGAAGAGTGAACTGTGGACGACTGGAAAAAACGGGAAATAGAAGAGTACAGCATGAAAAATCTTCTTAATTGACACATGACAAAAAGCAACAACAAAATTACCAATACTCCACAGTATGACAAAGCAAAACAGTTTTATACACTGTAACTCAGTCATAGATTGTAAAGTTCTTTATAAATGGAAGTATTGTGCCCCCATTTGAAAGATGAGAAAACAGATACTTTATTACTTGCATGCACTTTCACAGTGTAGTATGAGGTGCATAAATGGTACCAGAAACAAAGTTAGTATTATCAGTTAACATCAGCTTGCTAGATTCCTCAAAATAATCACACATCTACTCACGATTTATGTGGTCCATATAATAAACTCCAATCTGTTGATCGTAAACAGTTTCCCATCCTAAAGGAAGCTCATCACCGACACAGTCAGCAAATGTCAATGGCTTTGTAATCCTGTATAAATAAAAATAATATAAATAAATACAAAAGGGTGCAGAGTTTATAGCTCAGTGAATGTTATTACATATTTTGAAGATGCCTCCATCATTTGATCAAAAACTAGTTATGCTGCTTAGGAATGTGCTAACAATTACAAACATAGGAGTTTCAAAATAAAATTTTATTTAAATATGCTGACAGATACTCCCCAAACAGGTAATACAAGCTTCTCCCTTCAAGTTTCTATGTTTAACAGTTTAATTACAAAGGCATGCAGTCCTGCCAGTTTTTCTCCTATATTGCAAGGAACACAAACATAAAGCCAGAGTTCATCACTGCTAAAAATTACTAGAATCTTTATAGGCTTTAACTTCTTTAAGGTGTCAAAGAAGTATAATTGTTTGTCCTTAAAAAAAATTATATTGAATTTAAGGAAGCACTATATAATAGATTTCTCCTCTTTTCAATTATACATTTCCAACTATTAACAATATTCTCTTGATCCAGAGCCATCAAAATTACTTCTTCTCCCTCAAAAAGATGATAGATGAACAAATACCTCTAAAGAATTCTGAAGCTATTAGAGTAGAAATAGTAACTAATTAGTAACAGTGTTGCTATCTAGTAGCTTAAAATATCACACCCCTTGCTAGGCAAACTCTTGATAGACCAGTGGGTAATAGAAAACTAAAACAGCAATTTCAGTATTGACAGGAATGTTGAAAAGACTGGGTTACAAATTCTACAGAAAGACTCTAAATCAACACTGTTCTAGAACATCAAGGTGTATTAAAAAAAAATAAAATAGGAAGAACAAATGATTCCAACAAAGAAATCCTTAACATTCAGTTGAATTACATCTATTTCCCAAATCATCAATTTAATTGTTACTTAACTCTTAAGATAAAGCTGCCATAAAATTCCTTTACAGAAAAGCTATTAATATAGTGATTTTAATTATACATGGGATATAGATCCAACAACTTCAATGTTTATTAGTTGAAGCATTTCTAATACCTAGAATGATGTCAGCTTTGCAAAGATAAAATAGATGCATTAATTTAGGTAGTGACTTAATTTCTGCATAACCTGTGGCACAATACTATTTGGTGTAACATGGAAATTCTGTTTGTATGTAACAAAACCCAATTAAGGTTTCCTGACACCAGATTTGGACTATGCTTACAAATACGCTGGAAAACAGAGAGATCATTGGGACTGGTATTTGCACTACTTCTGATAACACCTGTATAAAACAATAATGTTATCTGACCTAGAACATGTCTGTCTTTGTACTAGAAGTCCTTCCCCACCCCAAAACAAAACCAACTAGAAGAATCCAATGGTAAAGACTTCAAATGATGGAAATACTCCTATGGCTACACTCCAGCAATTCCAATGGTGGAGCAAGTGCACCATTCAACCACTACTGAAGAGCACATAACTTTGCACACAGCGAACAGAAAAACTGCATTTATCTGCTCCCTAAAACTAATTTAGTATTCTCAAGATTAAAGTGTTCAAAATTAACTATAGTAGAATTTTTTTAAAATTATCCTGGCTAGCTTAAATGTACTGTTTTGAACAGCTCTGTACAACAGTACAAAAAGTACAAAGACCCAGTTATTTAGGTCAAATAATAAAGAGCTTGATCATACTATGCTATGGATTCTCAAACATGTATAAACAGTTTAATAAGATGAAGATGTACACAAACTTGTGCACCACTATTTAGAGTAAAATTTTTCCATTACTAACAAATACATTGTTTACATCATGTAACCATGCAAATCCAAAGCTGCTGTACGGAAGACAGACAATGTTACTATGGACTGGCATATGTATTCTTTCAGTAATTCATCTAGCAGTCAGGCAGACCAAATAGTGCCAAAAATACTTCTGATCTCCCTGGAATTCAGTCAAATATTAAAATATAACGTGCAGCATTTTTTTTAAACTCTAGTGGTTCTGAAGACATCATGTTTACCATTTCTCAAAGTAGTCTAGACATCGGCTCCTAAATTACCACACTATAGACAAGATTTTCTTTGGAACGAGTTATGAGACATGCTTGCCTGTTATACAAACACACCCCCACCCTTTGTTCGTAAATAAAACCTGGACATTGTACTGCAACCGTTCACGCTACGAGAACTTTAATTCTATGCTCTCCATGATCCCACCAGGGCTCAGACTTCCAGGATAAGGACAATGCTCACTTTCTGGAAAAGGGAGACTGAAGAAAACCAATGCATCTGGTCTAACCAGTTTTCATTCCAATGCCATACAGCATGCACGAACAGTTTAATTAATGGTTTTGCAGGAAATCTTGTAAGAAAAAGAACACATTAAAACCTCCTTCAGATATTCAGACCATTATTAACTTGATGTTGCTCATTTTAAACTACATTCAAAGTTGCTCCAAATTGGATTCCCTTCAGACAAAGCATAATATCATACTGATTCTCAATTCAGTCACATTTATATCTATGTAGGTTGAATCTTCTTCATTTAATTCATCTAGGTCAAAACATGCAATGCTGAAACTAAAAATTGGAAGTTTCTCGCTGTGTTTTGCTCTGGTTAAACTAAGTCAACTGAAAAAATACCTTTCTGGTTTAACCAGCACAACTCTGAAGACAAGATTTTTTTTTTTTTCCAGTTCAGGAAACTAAGAGCTTCCAGAACAACAAAGACAAAACGGAACAGATGCAGATACTGGAGGTCAGCCACAAATTACACAAGTAGAGTGCCGAAATTAAGTATCTCCTGGAAATACTGCTTTACTCTCTTAATTAGCTTAAGCACTGTAAAACAGGACAGGTCTTTTCTGCTTCTATATAAAGAATTGTACAAGGCAAAAATACATCTGTTAAAACTTTTCAAAGTATTCAAATAAAGACAAATAACTTTGTAAAGCACTATAAAGACAGCTAAAGACAGAATAAAAATGCTGCCATCTTTAATTCAATAAAAAGCAGGGGTGCCCTGAACTATGCTATTCACAGTATACAGAATAACTAAGGTATTCTATCTGTCAGTGATCATCTCCTATCCTCCCCACAACTGGTAGACACTAATAAGAAGGTTCTGAACTTCCAGTTGAAGACAGAATTCCTCTGGGACCAGTTCACAACATTAACTGTTTGCTGTCACTGGATCTACAGCCCAGGTTCAAGTTACAGTTGTCCACGGGGGCCAATTTTGCATATATGAAAGAGCCAACTGATTTGCTGACTCTTTGTTATATTGAAACATTTATTCTTTCGAAAAGTAATCATACTCTTCAGCCATTAGGCGTCCAATCTTTTGTGACTCTGAAAGCCTTCAAAAGCAAATACAGAAACACATAACTCAAAGCTTCCGTAACCCAAATCCTGCACACCAAGCTGAGAGAAAAATGTTTGAGCGTTGTCATGCATCTTTGATCTGTCATCTCTAACTCTGCCCAAATTAAATGTTTTCATTAAGAAGAAATGCAAGTCTGGTATTTGCACGCAGTAAAATAGACATATCTTAAAACCTACAATTTATTAACATTTTCTCTGCATCAGTTATCAAACCAAGCAGTTACAATATAGAAATTAACCACAAAATAAAACTCTACTGTTGAATAAAACTGCTTCTAAGATGTGTTTTTCCTCCTTCTTGCATATTTATTTCATATATTTATCCATTACCTATACACAGAAGGATTCCAGAATATATTACTACAGCCTTCTGAATATGCAGCAGCAACAAATATTTCTTGAATGCATCAGTTCATGGCAAGGAATGGGTGGGAAAGAAAGAAGACAGCAAAAGGCAATGGCTAAATACCATGTTAGATAAATTACTGCAAAACTGCTCTTAGCTCTAGTACACTTTGTTAAGAGAATTTAATTTCAACCCCCCCCAAAAAAAAAAAAAAAAAAAATCACAGAAAACTTCAGCCTTTAAACAAAAATAGAACACTTCTGGCCTCAAAGAAAAGGCATACTTCAACTCTCCAAAACACAGTCTGACCGATGGTGTGGGGCAGCAATTTCATTGCCATGGACTTTCAAAAACAGAACTAGAGCACTGAAAACACAAGGCATCAGAAAATATTAGATAAAATCCCCAGTCTTCCCATGGCCCTGATGCCACATCAGAGGGCCCTGGCTGCTTGAAATCCCTAGGTCTAATTGAGCAAAACTTCCCCTAGGAGGAACTAAATTAATACAAACAAAGCCTGTTTTTGAAAGATCTTGAACAGGAAATCAAGAAGGTGTTTCCAAAGTAAAAACGCTGCTGCAAACTAGCTGCCATCTCTCAGACAATGTCTAGATGCCTATATTACACCCGGGGTCACCTTATGTTCCAAAACGGGCCTGGATTAAGAGGAAAGCACTAACCATGAGGGCTAATTATGAAAAAGAACCACCAACTTCTGAAGAGAAGCCACCATTTGTATGGGAAACAGAGGGAAGAATGCAAGATCATCCTGATTTTGGTCAGGTCCAACAGCAGAGAGGCCGAAAATGTCTAATAAAATTTGATACTCTTCTACAGACAACTAGGAGAAACATTGTCTTAAATCTGATGTCAGTCTGAATAGCCATCTAATTAGATACAGGGTTCTGCCTGATAAATGCGAATTGCAGACTAGGAATCTGTATTAATTCACATTATGGATCTGAAAAATACCAGGCAATTTAAAAAATGAGTAACAATATAACTAGAAAATAATTAAATATTCTGATAGAGCTAGCAATAGTTTACCCAAAGTAAAGTATTACACTGAGTATATTACTGAAGTGTCATAAGGCAAGAAAGAGAGAAGGCAAAACGACAAATCACGCACACGCTTAAAAGCTTTCAGCCAGATATTTTTTCCTTACTTCCTTTCAAACTTGAAATTAAGTTACAGACATTGTTACAAAATTCAACTAATCCCCTTGTCTCGTATCATGCCTCTTATTCCCTCCAAACACACAGAAAAAAAAAAAAAAAAAAAAAAAAAAACCACCAAAAAATTGAGGGGGAAAGATTTTGTTGTTGTTGTCACAGACAAGGGCAAGCAGAACTGTTTACGCTGAGGGGAAGGATGAGGAAGGGCTGTTATTTTGTTTTTAAAAGTGACACTGCAGTCCTGGAAGCACTTTATGGACATCCTCCACCACCATAGCTCGGGCCTGAGCAGCAGTGCAATCTGGGCCTGCAGGACCTTCTCTGCGACACAGAGAGGGTCTGTGGCCACCCAGCTGTGCCACAACCACCCAGCTGTGCCACAGCACCCCTGGCTCTTCCAAGCAGGCTGCCCTGAAGTGACCACCTGTGTCCTGGTGGGACACATCTAGCACATGCTGCCCAGCTGCTGAAGCAAGGGGCTTCATCCATAGCTCAGAAACACCACACACCAGCTAGATCCACGCAGCCAAACCTCGCGGCAGCACACACCAGGCAGGCACAGGCTGTTTGCAGCAAATGCCACCACAAACACCAGGTCCTCTGTTACAGCACTCAGGTTTTCCTCATTGTTCATGGTACACTGTGACTTTCTTCACCGTTTGTTCTCTATCACGGACCAAGCTCTCCTCAAGTATCCAAGTCATAAAAATGAGATGGATTTTTAAACAAGGTTTGACAAATTACATACTGACTGCTTAGTCAAAAGTACAACAAAGTTCACCAAACTATGTGTATATTTTCAAGATTTAAATACCTTATAACTTTTTTCTTAATCCAAATGATGTATCTTCATTTTACTGCATAATTTAACCTCAAGTTCTGAATAAAATAACTTACTGAACATCTACTCAATCCTTCATTAAGGTAAATCAACAATAGAGATAGTTGGACAGAAACTTCCACAAATGAGATTCTGTGCTCAGGATCAAGACTTAAAGAAGGTAACTTGTATTTAAAGTCATCGCTGGGATATATTTCCCTTAGAAATAAAATGCAAGGAAATAGCAGCACCAGCTCTTCAAAAAGTCACTGGAAATTCAATCTTTTTAAGATCAAACTGTATTTCGCAGTAATTTTCATTCTGTTTTTAAGACAACTGCAAGTAAGCACATGAAAGAGTGCTAACAGTGTCAAGTATTTAATTCAACTAATTTTACAGTACAATTAGCCAACACAGCATACAACAATGTGCAAAACAGAAGGCACAGGATGACACTAGTCAGCTACAGTAATGAACCAACATCTTTATGTCTGGAGAAAAACGTATGTTCATTACTAGATTTATTTTTTTTTTTTAATTAATGGAAAAAAATGTTAACTGCCTTTAACACATGGTATTACACACCTGGACAACCTATGCTAAGACAGCTCACAAGCATGTCACTTCCATAAATACTTGAGTTATTTGTCCATCACCACCTCCTGAACCATGGTTTGCTACAGTTTACAGCGTGGCAAACAAGCTGGTGACAGTTCCGTTTAACTGTGCAGCAGGGCAGCAGAGATTGTAACTTCAGCAGCCATCCTATTCCTCAGTTGATAGTTGCCCTTGTTTTACAGACACCTGAGCTTATGGGAGTCAAGAAAAGTAAATGGTACCAGTTAGCTACTTCTCTTGTGACCTCATGCTGAAGAAAATCATTCAGTAAAAACAGAAATAATGTTTTAAAAGCTCAGCACAGTGACCAGAAAGGACGAGCACTTTATTTTGGCACCCAAAACCTGAATGGAGTTATTTTGTGTTCTACAGAATTTCAGATCATCACATCCTGTGTCACGTACTACATTGAATCAACTGACTCCAAACCAAAAAGAACTCACTTTTTCACACTAGGCAGTCCCTTTGCATTTTTTTTAAAATCTTACTAACCCTTTTTTGATCAGCAGGGTATTTACTGTACACACATTAGATGAAAACTGTTCCATCATACATAACATATTCACACTACATGTAATGTTGGTAGGGCAGATGGCCATGAAAACCCTGAACAATTAGATTTCGTGATGCAAAATGTATGTGAAGCTTTGTGTACGAGTAAGACATAACCTATACAATTTGTTGACTTAGAAGAAGTAACAGAAGTTTATATTGTCTACAAACACCCAGAAGAAATGTACCTGAGGACACACTCTAACCTCTTTTCACTATTGTAGAAACAATAAACATTTACTAACAAGCAACAACAGAGAAATACTATACTTTTGTTTTATCTTCTGTCATATTCCCAAAAACCAAAACAGCAAAGAAATACTAGCTTAGTATGTTGAGACATAAAATAAAATGCTATGTTCAACTGCAGCTCTCGCATAATTTATCTGGCTGCTCAGGAACCACTGAAACAGTTCCACAAAGCAGCCAAGTCTTCCAAACAGCTATCCATTTCTTAAGAGCAGCTCTGATCCATATCCAAATTCAGGACACAAATATTATGGGAAATTCTTGCTGAAAAATATGCCCACATTTCATCAAGATGACTGAAACTACTCCTTCAAAAATCATAGCCGGGTTAAAAGTCAGTGTTTGCAAGAAAACTGCTTTTGTTTCTATTATTTCTTTTTTTTAAACAGAGGATAAACAATTAAAAAAATGGGGGCAGAGGGGTCAAGCTAGACTGTCCACAAGCGCTTTAAAACATGTTTTGTTCGTGTATGCACAGATAGCCCAACGTTACAGGCAACTGTAAAAAGCCACCAGCCAGAACCTAATTAGAGGAAGGGCAGAAGCGATCGCTGGAGAGGCTGGCTGAAGGAAGGCAGTCTGGGCAGCAGGTGACATCTAGACCAGAAAATGGACAAAATTACATATGGCAACTGGGAATAAGATGTAAGAGGAGGAGAGCAAACAAGACAGTAAACAGGGAAATTAGGAAACTACGGTTCTACTAAACTGATGTCAAATTGGACCTTCTATACTGAGTACGTTCTTAGCTAGAAACAGGAGCATGCAAGATTTATGACTTTTCTTTTGCAAATCCTAATAAAGCTGCCTTTGCTACTCAAAATCTCTAAATATTTACAAGATCTTCTCAAGGACTTGCATATTGGGAGAGACTTCCAAAAAAAAAAAAAAAAAAAAAAAAAAACCACCAACATTTTTTTAAATAAAAATCAAAAGCTTAAATTGCAAGATAAGGAAAATTTAATGGGGAACTTCAGAATCTGAGAAGTAAGTTGTATTCTTCCACCCACCATGGGTAAGAAGCCTAACCATGATACTACACCTGTTCAGAAACAGCACAGCTTTAGAGCAAGCAAGTAAAGCAGTGTTCTAGTTTCACTGATTCTGCATCAATGTTAACCACTTCTTCGCCCATTTGTGTGTATAGCAGTGTCTTCCAACTACATGCTATTGGCAACTAAGTTCCTAGTTAGTAAAGGCCAGCCCTGCAGTTATCTTATTTCTTCCAACCTGAAAACGACAACTCTGCAACCTTCTGTTGGAGAAGAGTAAGTCACGCAGCTGCCAGATTTCTACATCCTCAGTACATATTAAAGCCTATTTCTATGTCCAGTTCAGTCTAACGAACTGCTTTGCAGTTGTATCCTTAGCTTTGCAGTGACTCTTCTGAGTTGCAAACTCAAATTTCTGACTAGCTTACTTGGGCACAATCCTACCCACCAGTTAACTAAACCATTGTAGAAGAGTCACGAGGAGAGGTGATGAGCTGCTACACCCTTACACCAAGACCTGTATATGTGCTCATGTGTAAGCATACGCATTCACACACAGAACTGTTCTCTTCTGACCGCCAATCACAACTTCTGCATGCAGCCACCAGATGAGGAGGAAACACCTGTACTTTCCTAATGGAAGTTAGGTGAGCAAGAGTGAAAAGTGCATCTGCAAGATCTTACCGGTAAGTTCTTAGTAATAAGCCCTTTGCAGGTGAACAAGAATAACGGGAGGAGTTCAAAGCAGGAAGAAAATGAAGCAGACAGGAAAAGGGAGGTCCCCAGCAGACAAGGAGGAACAAAAATGGGACATAAAACTCCAAATTCAAGTCCCTGAAGTTCCACATATTAGAAGAAAAGGAGGCATCAAAAGAAGCTTTATATCTCAATAACAAGTAACTAAAAATGGTCTTCAATGCTGCAAAACACCATCATGCAATGGAATACTTCCTGCAGACTCTTGCAGGATCACTTCAAGTTTATATCAAAAGATTAACGTATCGTTACTACTACATTGCCTCTTTCTATTTCATTAAGGTATCTTGGCTATCTCTAGAGTAGTGTAGAAGTAAACATGTAAAGTTCTTCAAAACCACCTTCCCATCTACTGTGTTCTCTCACTAACCTCACATGTCCTATTATCCAGAAAGATTATGCCAGCACTTGTGGACTTGCTTGTTCCCTTAAATCCAACCTTGCTAGACGAACCTTTTCTTCAAAATTTTGAAGTGTATGTGATTATCCCAAACAGTTTGGCAGAGATTTTTCTAAAATGTTCTAAAAGCCACTGGTAATTCAAGCTTCTGAACACTTGTAGTGGTTGGCTATGCACTGCTGCTGAAGGCCTCCTCCCCCCTTAAATTTATCATTCTTCTTCACCAACTATCAAGATTGGAAATAACTAAGTATTTATATGTGTACATATGTGTGCATATATACACACACAAACACACATGTGATTTACCAATTTGTCTAAATACTATTAAAGTGTCAAATGACAGAGGGTTAACTTAAATATTCTTCAATAAAGAAAGCACTGTAAAACACTTTAAATCACTTTAGACAAGTCTCAGTCAGCAAAACTGAGAATCTTATGTTAACTGGCAAGCTTTGGGCAACTAGAAGGCAAGTAGTTGAACACACAGAGAGGTTAACTTCAGAACCTTAAGGTACACACGCAATTACATCCTGATGTGTTCTACAAGTGCTTTTCATACACTTTCAAAAACCTTTTCATACACTGAGGACCATCACGCTAGAAAATACACCAATAAATATGATGCTAATGGGATTTTATACTTCTGTAATCTGGGAGAAGCAATGTTTAAGAATAGGCTATAGTCAAACTATACTTAACTACCAGTGTTCCCCAAGAAGCAAACTGAAGTTTCACGAGATTAGAAACAGACATCTGTCATGTCTACATGTACAAACAAGCTCAGCATTCTGTCAGTGAAAATTTAAGTAACTTGATGTTTTAAAACATTTTAAGCTCAAATCCTGCAAAAAAAATTTACTGCAGTTGGAGTATGCTCGATTAAATTTTACTTAAATTAATTTCATGAAAATTATTTTCACCAATAAATATTACTCAATGATATTTATAAAATGTAAAATACATGTTAAAGTTACCAAAACTGTTTCTAGAGAAATGAAGCAGAAAGTGACAAACAATGGGAGGAAAAAGTAAATGCAACTGGTGAGAGTATAAAACAATGGTTGGAAAAACGTATATTCAGAGACCATTCTTTTCAAGTCTCAGAACAAAGTGGTGTGTAGATAACTGTCAAAAGAATATGCATACCATGACTTCACATACATCCTATTAAAAACAAATTGTGAGGTAAAACAGTAAACAAATGCCTCACACCCAGAAGAGTCCACACTGCCAGCTAGTACTGGAAATTCAAGACAAGAGTTTCTCATTTAACCTTTCAGAACCGCTTCAGTCCTCCTTCTCCTCCTCCAGCCCATTTGAAAATAGTTATACTTATCCCACATTCTTCTAGAAGTACCACATATGGCATTTCTCAAACATGTTCAGCTACCACATTTGTGGAGGTTTTATAGAATCATAGAATCATAAAATGGCTCGGGTTGGAAGGAGCCTTTAAAGGTCATCTAGTCCAACCCCCCTGCAAGGAGCAGGGACATCCCTGACTAGATCAGGCTGCTCAGAGCCTCATCCAGCTTGGCTTTGAACCATTTCTGTGTAACTTCTAATGTGCTACTGTGCTGTCACATACAAACTCTGCCTGTACAGAAAAGAAATTTTGCTTTGTAAAAGGCCACAACCCTGCCCCCAAGGCCCCTTCAGTAGAGTGGGTGCCTCTGGGCACAGAGGAAAACCTGTGACCACAGAGGGCGTCACACTGCTGTCATGGTTTAACTCCAGCCAGCAACTCCATCCCAGCTGAACCCAGGACAGCTGCAGAGCCCCGTCCAAACTAGGCCACAGATCTGTAAGGCAGGCTTTCCAGACTCCTCCTCTTCTTAAGTTTCTGAACTACATTAATAAAGCAATACTTTATGCGAGAGTGAAAGAGTGCAACTAATGTGACACACACACATCATCCAAGGGCACTGTTTCAATCACTTGCCTGAAGAGTTACTAAGCTCGACTTAGCTCTAAGCAACTGAAGTGGAAATATGTTGACAGGATCTTTGATGCTTTTGGTTTCAGACTCCATTTCTTGCAAGCAGTGATCTATGGCAGTCACCTCATTATTTAAGGTTTTTCCACTCTTCCAGGAGTTAAAGACCCTTAGTCAAACACATATGGGCACATATTTCAGCTGCCTAGGAGTGGCGATAGACAAGTCATTAGTGAATATTGTATACATTAACCATACACATACAGACATCCTCAATCTACCTACTTATTTAAAAGCTCCATATCTTAATTGGCATTACAAAATCAATTAATGGTTACCTTTAAGGTATTAAAAGTGGTCTAAAAATAAACCCATTAAAGAAAGCTGTGCTTAAAATTAATCTTTTATTTTCCAAACATATCAGGAGATCTACCAAAAGAAACTGTATCTCTCTCAAGTCTTTGCTTCTTTTATACCACTGGAGCAACAACCCCCCTGCTAAGTAAAACAATTTCTTTAAAGTCCAGTTACTACCTAAGGAAAAAAGCAATGGTTCTGCAATTACTTGCAGCCTTGGTACATTTTCTTCTCCACAGCTCACTCTTCACCTTCACTTTAAAATTACAGATACAGCTGCCAAATTATTTATGCTTTATGCCATGCTAGTTTATATGCCCCATCCACGGAAACATTAAAGGCCAGGCTGAACGGGGCTCTGAGAAACCTGATGTAGTTGAAGATGTCCCTGCTCCTTGCAGGGGGGTTGGACTAGATGACCTTTAAAGGCTCCTTCCAACCCGAACTATTTTATGATTCTATATAATTTCTAAACTTTTGATTCTCAACATTCTCAACCTACCAGTCACGAATACAAATTCATATAACCTACAAATAAATAATGTTAATGCAGGTGTTGAGGAGAAAAGTCTCTAAAATATGTACTTAAAAATCTTATCCAGGCCGACCTTCTTGTCAGTTGGTAATTTTCAAGCTTTTAGGAAAACTTAACCCCTGCTTTCCCAACATTTATTTATCCCAGTATTATTACCATTCCCCAAATACATTTGTCTCCTACAGTCCTCCTTAATGTTGGTCTTGCAAATTAACGCAGTGTATTCCCCAATCAATATTAGTAATTCAGTAATATATCCTAAAGAAAAAGACAGTTTTACATGTCTATGTTCATCTGAAATTTTTTAAGAGATTGAAGTTATGAAGTTTGATGCTATTACTTCTATGGTTGCCAGTAGTTGTGCAATATATTATATTTAAGCTTCAAGCTAGACCAATAAAGTACTTCCAAGTAAGTAATATGAGGGATTACTCAAAATTTTTCTGTCACGCTTTTGCCAAAATACAGGAATAAAAAATACTTTGTGAAAAATCCAGAGAAATCCAGCCAGATAATGTACTTTTTATAAACAGCAGTAGTGCAATAAGAAAGAAAAAAAAAAAA
>WHYT01016809.1:386190-408141 GCA_009806455.1 Tetrax tetrax
AAAAAAAAAAAAAAAACAAAAACAAAAAAAAAAAAAAAACAAAAAAAAAAATCAATAACAAAGTACAATTACAGAATCAGACCTACACTGATCTTAATTTGAACTGAACATGCACAAGTAACAAATACCTCTTCACTAAAACAGCAGTGAAAATGAGATTAAACTTACACAGTAACATACTAAAGAGACTTCAACAGTAGATGGCCTCCTCTTCTTCCTCCTCATCTCCCATGATCGAGGTTAAAAATAGAAGCTTCCGTTTCCTTACATTATTTTGCTTTAAACTTTTCTAGAGCACTGAAATTAGCTACTTTGCCAGCTTCCTACATTTGTGTTAGAAAAGAGGGAGTGTTAAAAACACGCTTCCATTTACAGCATCTCAGGAAACTGACTTTTGTGGTTTGCATTATTATCATTTGTAAATGACAAGCCCCTGTAGAAATTGTAGGTGTCTCTTCCAAAGGTTGCCTTTGGATATAGCTCCCCCAAAGGCCCCTTGCACCACCTAGTAACATGTTTCGTGGATAATCTTCCATACTTGCATATTTTTCTATATTTATGCATTCCTTTGCAGTTAGTAAATGCAGGTATTTTCAGTGCACAACGTTCAATTCCACATATCCAAGAGCAGCTCCAGTACTAGGAAGAAGAGCTTAAGAGCCACAGAAAGCCAGCTTCAGCTCACTCCCTCCCGGCCCTGAGCCTTCGAGGAAGTCAGATCTGCAAGAAGCCTCTGATTTCCACCACGGCAGCACAGAGTGGCCCCAGCTGTCCAGGTCCATATTTTAAGGTCAGAAGGAACCACTGTCACCATCTAATTGACCTCCTGAATAATACAGGCCACAAAACTTCAGTTGGTAATTCTTGCATCTAGCTCAACATCTCGTGGTTGACCTAGAGTGTATTTTCCATAGTGGTAAAAGCAGCATTTGTTCATACTGAAAAAGATGTACGCTGCAGAATAAATATTTGCAGTGTTTATCTTTAAGTATTGCATATCAACAAACAAAAAGTAGCAGGTATCCAAATATTGCTCTAGTATAAAGTTGTATCATCTACACATTACTATAACGCAGTGCCACTTTTCATTAGGAAGTCCGGCATGCTTCATTAGGTATTGCTTTATTAGGCAATTTTTTGATTGCTTCCAACTTTGCTAGACTGAAAACCATTCTGGCTGAAGTTCTCTTTCCTGAGGGCGTGCCTCATTCCCATCTCTTGTGCAAAGTTTCAATTAAAACAGCTCAGCCATTTGAAAGAACAAAGCTGAGAGAGAAATGCTGTCCCTCCCCACCCCCATGCTGCAATTCCTCCAGCAGTCTCCCAGATAATCTGTGCTACTAACACTAGGACCAGAATTTTTTAGGTCTTCTACTATCTCCATGGAAAAGCATTTGAGTTTGCTCAAAACAAAGGGGAGTGGAAGAGAGGGAATATTGCTGCACATGCTCTACGTAGCTCTGTGAAGCGTGGAAGCCCTGTTCTTTGCAGATTTACTCTCCACTGAACATGCGCCAGCTTCTCAGGACCTCTCCTGGCTAGACACACACCCAGCGCCAGTGTGCCAGGACATTGCGATGCTTGCTCCAGCTGCAAGGAACAGCTCCAGAAAAACATTTCCATTACAACCCTGCTCCTTGTATTCTGGGAACAGAGACTAGGAATCCAGTTTCTTCTTCTAGTCTCAATGCAAACCCTGTTAGCACCCAAGCACCATGGAGGAAAAGAAGGAAGCAGGCACACTGTGATACAGAAGGATGAGCAGCATGAGAACTGGCTGCTGGAAGAGAAGGAGGTCATAATCACAAAGCAAGAAGTGGTGCAGGGAGGCACAGACAAAGAAGGAGGATAAGCACAAGGAGAAGGACTAACAGCAGAGCTGGAGCAGAAGGGAATGGCTGGGAGCAGCGTGAACAGATCACAGCCTAAACAGCAGGACAGCGAAAGATGGGACTACGCAATGTATCAGGTGCTGCACCCTACATACCTCAGCTCTACGACTCTGAAAGCCAAAAGCAGAACAAGGTTCTATTCTCCCCTGTGCATTCCACTCAATGTAGTTACCCATCTCCAACTACATCATAAACTCCACCTGTAGTTTCATATGAAAACTGGATTAACAGCATGGTGCTATCAAACTGGAGAGATCCTTGTCAAAATACCTCCCCCTCTGCTGCCCTAAACTGCATAATCCCATCATTTCATGGCGCTACTACTTCTGACACTCATCTGATCATACACTAAGCCAGTAGTAGGTATACTTCAACTCACTAAAACCGCAAAAAAAAAAGTAATGGAGAAGAAGGAAGGAAGTAATTTGAGGTTTTTCCCGTAGTTACTGAAAGGAATCTGTTTACTTCACTATCAGATGAGCAAGAAAGGCAATGTAGAGGAGGCAGAAGGTGAGCAAACTCTCCTACTATTTGTAAAAACCTGTTAATCCAACTTGCAGTGACCTAAGGGTACACTAAACCTCACTCCTTAGCAGGGCGAGGGGGATGACATGACAAAAAAAACCAAACAAAACCAGAATATAGTCACATAAAGAAAGGTAATTTCACAGTAATGACAATGCAGACCTTAATTTTAGCATTTTAGAATGTGTCTAACTCCAGCTATGCAACTTGAGTAAGCATGAAAAAACCTTACATATGCATCTCAGTTAGGAAGAGTAGTTTCAGGCGCTAGGATCCATATCCTAAAGAGCCTTCTTAAGTTTGGGGGAAGGACAAAGCCTATTTAAATAGTGTGATTCTTTTCTGAGAAAGTCAAGTATACAGCAAATGAAAAAAACCAAAACTTCAAAAGCACCTTTGAATACCCACTGCTAGGCAATGGTACTGTTGCCCCCAGGAAAAGTAAGCCCCAGTACGAACACTTCCTTCATTGCTCATGAAAGGTTAAGACCTAACAATATAGGAACTTGACATGGATAACGTGTTTGAAAACCACCTAATTAATCCATTTATCTGTTATGATCGGTTAAAAAACCCAACACACACTGGGAGACACGCAGGAAATAATTAGATATTCATGAAGGAAATTAACTACTAAAACATGTGTAACGATTGACCAAACAACTGTTTAAAGAAAGGTGCGCAAAGAGAGACAGCCACTGTGTTTTGAGACAAATCCTCAACAATATGCTCGCTAAAAACTATTTTTACATAGTAGCTGCAAATAAAATCTCCTTACAGCTTGTCTTCTTTTTCTCAAATAAGATCAAGTCTATCTTTAATGCAGAGAGCACTTACATGCAACAACAGAAAAGCCACAAAGACATCAGAAACACAGATTAAATGAACTGCGGGAGGAAAAGTGGAGGAAGGAGAAAAACATTTGCATTTCCAAGAGGCCTGTCTGTAACAAGCAGGCTGGACAGATGCATTCAGAAAAGAAGTGGGAGTTTAAGTCTGAAACAATAGAAATCTAAGCTCTTCTCAGTGCTAGCAGAAGGGACATAATGTTTCCTCTACTTAAATTACAGAAAATTACCTGCTCACACAAATGACACAAAGCCTTGTCAGAGTAACTATTCCCTAAATTTCACAGCCCTTTGTGTTACTAGCAAAGGAAGCAACTAAACGGTTAGTTTCTTTAACTCCAATTTACTTATGTTCTTCAAAATTATTTACGGGCAAGACTTAACCAACAATGACACCCTCTCGGTCTTTGAAGCGAGGATGTTAGATAGAACTGTTTAATGGACTTAGTGATCAGCAAAATTCAAGACAGGTAGCAAACTTTACCCAAAAATACTAGCTATTTCCAATTAGTGAAAGATCTACTGATTCAAGCTCTGAGTAGCTTGAAAGAGAAAAAAACCCACAGTTTTCAGAAGTGGTGTAAGCCTGCTTGCTTAGCTGGGTTGATGAGCAATGTTTCAGGAGATCCAGTAAAAGGAGGGCACGAAGCAGACTGAACCACGATTACTATTCCAGACACCAGATGCCTAATGTGTGCCGAAAACTTTGTGACTAAAGTCTGTTTAGGAGACCAGGACTTCAAAAACTTACCACCAGCTCCTCAAAGGCTATTAGGAAACCCAAGTGAACTGAAAGGGAAATGATGTTGCACAGGAAGGCAGGAGAGTGTACAAACATGACACAAAATTCCCAGAAAAATGTGGTAATTACTCTTACGCACTTACTCTGCTCCACACGTTTTCAAATTGTATCATTTTCTAAAAACCTTTTACTATTACCCATTAAGCAAGAGAGCTTCTCATAAGACAGCTGTGGAAAAAAAAACAGGAGTACTACCCTCTTTCCTCCCCCATGTTGTACTTATGCTACAACTGAACTAATCTGAAGAAGAGATTTTCTCACTATTTCCTAGACCACTGCCACTACCTGGAAAGCCTGTCTTCTGCCACCACTCTTCATCAAGCTTCCTTTTGCAGGTCTTACTTCCCCATAAGTGAACTCAGATGTTTACATACATTGGTACTCCTGGCTCTTCCCGGCAGGATTATTACTCACAGGATTTGGATCTACTGATTTCATACTGCCGCAGCACAAGAACAAGGAATTATTGAAGGTGGAAGTTGTCAGAAGAGCAAAGGTCTTCAGTCTATCCCCTCCTTACTCATTACCATAGCTGAAAGTCTGATCCTAAGTTTTTAACGTCCTTGAGAAGTTAACTTCCTTGACAATTTTGCCCTGAAATTCTAATCAGAGTACAATGAAGATACCACTGGTTAAATAAACTGATATCATATTGCAGCAAATCTATTCCCTCCTGTCCCCAATTAACAAGGTTTTTTTAATCACCAGTCAGCAGCACTGCTTTTCAGCCTATCTGATCATCTTCAGTCTCTTTTCAGAACAGCCTTCTGATGCACAGAGCCTCACTGCGTATCCAATTAAACCCTGTTGCTGTGTTACATTTTAATGGAAGCCTCAGTTTTACAGCTATGACTGGTGTAGACCCCCTCCTTCCCTCTGGCCATATATTGAGCAATGCATCTTACTCACAGTAAGTTAATGCTTCTAATTCCTGCAAAACTTAGTTTTATGGAGACGATTAATTTTCCCCAACTCCTCTCAACAAAGACAGACAGTAATAAATACACCAATTTAAGACACCAGTCAAGTCTTAAGTGGAACACTGATTTGCAGAATACCAATCTCATCCCATCCCCTGAAAAAAAAAAAAAAAATAAATAAAAAAAACAAAAACAAAACAAACAAACAAAAATGAAACTCTCTGAAACAGTGAGCAACATGCAAGGCAGCACATCAACTGTCCAAGACATCTCTACACCACACTGCTTTCTGAGGTGGCACTACAGAAATGCTAAGGGCGGACATCCATGGATGCAAGCACATTTCTACTGATTGAATAACGTGTACTTCTCAAAATTCCAGCAAACACATAAAAGAAGTACTATTCAGCATTTACTTGTTCCCAGAAAACGAGCATTCACAGAAGCAAGGGACAGGATGGCATCGCTGTTGCCATAATACAAATCCAGAATACTTAAAAGGATAACACACAATTTATTGACAACTGAGCCAAAACAATTTCACAATGCAACATTTTATGCGATCCAAGAACAGTATAAAAGTAAACAAAAATGCTTAAAGAGCTCTTGTATATGGACTCTAATTACTTTTAAAAGGAAAACAAATTACACAAATGCCATTTTCAATAGCAGCTTGTCTAACACATGGTTTAATTTAACAGGTATTAAAGATATTGTAAGCATGGACAAGTTCTTCTGGCAACTTCTAACATGCATCAAAATTTAATGTTGAGAAGAGGAAAAAAAAAAACCAACCAAAAAAAACCCCAAAAACACCGTCTTCAGAAATCCAAGTTTAATTTTACTTTTGTGTCTTGCTTCCTTCAAAAGTAGCCATGAAAATGAACTCACCTGGTTCTCAGTGAATGGCTCATCCTCACATATTTTGTACAATTAAGCCCAGCACATTCTTCCATTGTTTTGAACCTACACCACTTTGATCTTCAGTTTCCAAAACAAGAGAACTACAAAAGCATTCTCAAGCAAACCATCCAGATCAGACACACGCTTCCCCATCACACACGTATTAACGGCAGAAATTACTCTGTTCCCTTTACATTGCTGCTAATCACAAGCTTTTATAAGTGTAAATTTTGACTGCACGAAATACATAGCTATCCAAACAACAGCAACAACACTTCTTTCTTAGTACCTTCTCCATCTTTCTTTCCTGGAAGAACACAAGCTACTTTTCACAGCGCTGGGAGCAACCCCAGCCCTGCAGAGCCGAGGGCAGCCAGTTCCAATGCAAGGACAGCCAGCTCCAGCAGTGCCTCTGCGAGCGCCACGCCAGCGTCACCATGCTGCCTCACGGCACGTGCTCCTCAAGCTCATTCCAGTGCGCAGGAGTGGGGCGCAGCTCCCATCTCAGCAGGTGGCACAGGAGCAGCACACGCTCCATGATGCAGTGTCGCAGAGGAGAAACTGGAGGGTTACTTGACACTCATTTCAAAATACAGTTTTTCCTATCGCGTGCTGTCAGTAGTCACACACATCCTATTACTTTACAAAGTATTCTGGTGACCCTACGGCTACCGCTTTCTCCAGACAAAACCTCCACAGGCAAAGCTGCCAACCATTCTGTACTGTAGCAGACACTTATTACTTGCCCTCATCAACCACCTCTTCAACAAAGAAAAGGTTTAACTCAAGCAGTGTCTTTTAGCTGTGTAGCTTAACACTTGCAGAAAACGAGAAACATCTACTTTTTTTGTATGTGCTTGACAACCACAGTTGTAATATGAATATGAAGATCAATAAAACCCAACAATTTTTAATGTTCCTTAAAAAATACTATACCTACTGCCATTGATAGTAAAGTAGAAAGGTGGTGGGGAAGGTGGGAGAGCGAGACCACACCATTTCATGCTCAAATCAAGCTTGCTCACTACTAAATTTCTTCCTAGTATCATCAGCAAAACTTTATTTCAATTATTTAGGCAAAGTAATACAAGATTCAGGAACCGAGCTCTTTTGCCTTTGGAAGGCTGTAACTGAAAGTGTCAAAGTATCATTGACTTTAGGAAGTGTTTCACAAAGGAGAAGCATGAAGGTTAACAAACAAAGCCAAAAATATGAGAATTGAATCTTTACATTACTTTTTTTTTTATTTGTATTCAATCATAGTATTCATTTATAATCAGAACACTACTGTAAAGTTAAGAAATACCATAACTAGTACCCATCTGAACACCAGATACAAGGAGTTTAAAAATAACAATACACAAAAAAAAAAAACCATGTCGCAGAACAGAGAACTGAACTCCAATCTCCCAAATCCCAAAACAGTATCACCGACCCATGAGCTCTCTTGCTTTGGAGAGGCATGATTAAAACAGTAAAAGAACAGTTTATGGATGGTATTTCACAACTAGAAGAGGAGGTCAGAAAAGGCATTGCAGTAATACAGCTGGGAGATAGGGCAACGAATCGAAAGCAAGATTTTGGAAGACTAAGAAAAACTTAAAGGCACTTTGCTGTTTCTATCAAGTATTTGAAAAGAGTAATCTAATTGTCTACTCTGAAGATCCAACTTATCTTTCCAAGTAGGTATTGTGATTGGATTATATTAGAAATCTTCCTGAAATCACAGTTTTGTTTCAGAGATCTTTGCTTAAAGTAACTTTATTGTATACAAAATGCTATACTACTGCAAATCAACAGGTAAGAAAGTTATGAATCCATGTAACTAACACTGGTGACACATCATATGATGATACACATTTTATGCATGCTTTACAACCCTACGAGAAATAACTAGCACCTACAACTTGCACAAAAAGAACATTAACTGATCGCTGTGAAGAAAGTAATATTGCAGTAAAGGTAATGTAAGTTTATGTAGTAAATTAATTACTCCACACAAAAACAACTGCTGGAAACATCCTGTGTAGACAAACTCCAGACCCAAAGCCGCTCTGCCCTGGCTCCCACACGTACAGCTTTCAGCTACTTCAGCATGGCACGGAGCTCCCTCTGATATAACCTAGCTTACATAGGACTTGTTAGCTCAGGTTCAGTGATGAACTAACCACAGCCACCTGGCTCCCAACCAGCTCAAAGCACGAGCCGAATTTGCAACATAGCATTTAGACACAACTGAGTGTCTCATAGTGAAATTGCTTACTCACCTCATTCACCTCACTTACTTCATCTAGTGGAATAAACTACTCACCCATATGGCTACGCAAAAAGCATTCACATGGAAGATCGAAGGCACTATGTGTTCACACCCAAGTTTACTGAACTTCAGCTCTTCCAGGTACAAAAACGTATGCTTAATGAAGGTCAAAACCAAAGTGAACAATCTCTGCTGACAGCAAAACCAATGGCACCCACAACCCTTGACAGTATTTCACACAATATTTCTCTGATTCTTATGAACAAAAAATGACTGCTAACAGCTCCAAGAGGTACATTACTAGCAGGTATCTCACCAAGAAACCTTCTGTAGGACTCTGGATGTCCAGTCATGATTGCACTGTTTGTTCACGTACACAGGAAACCAAACCTAAAACCCAGGCAGTGTAGTACAGGCAACACAGCCTAACAAATACATTGGAAACATAAATCTGTCTAATGCTTTTTTTCATCTGTGGGGGAATGGTGCATCCAATGAACACACACCACAGAACAATTATACGCCAAGCCTGTACCATAAAATCTTGCACACCAATCTCAAAATGTATTTCTATTACTTACTAGGTAAAAACATCACTTAGTTTTTAGGAATTGGCTTCTGTTTCAATGAACTGGCTACTAAAAGCTAGGAGAAAATAGGGGCATTGAAAAAAAAAAATAAAGGAAAAATCAAGGGCTTGCAGTCCCATCTATAAATATGTAGACATGCAATTTTATTAATAACAATATTAATTAATAGACCTACATCAATTTGTTTTTTATTCCATGGACGAGTTTTATATTTTAGGGAATCTGCCTAGATAATTCAAATATCTATGAAAGTTTATTAAAGTAGGAGGCCACGTAGAAAGGGAGAAGCCCACGTTTACACCTAATCAGGTAACAGAAAATCTGCTCAGGAGCAAGTGGATGCAAACACCCCAAATGCAAAGCAAAAAAATGTCCAGCAGAACTTTCACCTTCCCAGACAGCAAAATCAATCAGCCATAAGACACAAACCCACAGGAAACCAGACTTCATTAGTTCCGGTACTCACGGAAATACCTGATTTCTATAAATGGCAACATTTTCCACATAATGTACTGTGAGCTTCTTTAGCACATCAAGCTCCATACCCTGCAAGCCATCTCCCTGCCTTACCCTAGACATTCACGTGCAAGTTACCTAAATATTTTGCCTTCCAAATGTTATTTTCTTTAAAAATACATTAAATATTTCCTTTAAAAATCCACAGCTAGTCCTATTTCTGTGACTATTTGCTGGGTGGAACGAAGTTAGATGCTAAGCTGGAAATACCATAACAGCTGAGTATTTTAACTGGCAACACCCTTGTAATGACATGCCTGTGTGTCATATCAGCTATAGGCTCTACACCTTACAAATCTGACATCTCCCAGCTTGAAAAAATAATTTAGCAGGCTTATCAGAATTTCACATGCATATGTTCACAGACATTCTTGCATTAAAAATACCCAAGAGCATTGTATAAAGCGTACATTCAGGAGTTTGACGCTTGTCAGTAACTATCTCAGCAGCCAAGCTCAGGCAGGACAATACACTGTCTCTCCAAAACTGGATAAAACTTTTGTGCCACGCCATAACACAATGTATGTTACACCAATTTTTCTGTAAAATAAAAACTCAAAGTGGAGGTCATAGATCGATTTTAACACTGAAATTTTATCTTTTTCCAGATAAAAATCAACAGCCTTCTTACCTGTACTGTTCCATCAATACAGGTGTGCATTATTTGCATAGATTAGCAGAGCTATACAAGGAACTTGTCCTAAATAAACATAAGTTGTATAAGAATGATGCTGCAATTTCTTATGCATCTAACACCGCTGGCTTCCCCCCCCCCCAAATTTGCAAGCAAACATATGGCAATACATACAAAGACTATGCTGCTTTTTCCTTACCACAGGTAGTAGATGGATTGAGAAAAGGCAGATTCATTCCCAATTTCAGTATTTCCTGATAGTTTGTTGCCACATTTTATAACTTGAACTTTGCTGAGGTTTATTTTGTTGCATTTTGTAAATCTAAGGGGGGGAGTGAGGGACACAACTGAAGTAACACTGGATTTAGTAATCCAGTAGATATCAAAGTCTTGATTAAAAATATTTCTCCTGATTAAAAGCGACCCACCCATGAGAATCAAAGAGCTAGAAATTTGGAGATGTGCCAGTTCATACAATAACTATGTTTATTTGTCTTAATAAATATTTAAGAAACATGACTTGTGGTATTTGATATAACTGAGCCCGTGGTTAAAAGGCCTCTCTCCATGACATAAGCAAATACAGTCTCTCCTCTTTATTTGTCCGACTTCTCTTCGACATTCAAAGCTAATCTAGTTTTAGGTCAGGAAAAAGACTGCGGTCTATCATTTTAAACAAACCATTGTAGTAAAATGTGAACAGGAAATTCCTAACTACACTGTTCAAAGAACAATGATTAGAAAAACAACGCTAGCTCACAAAGTACAAGAAGCCTACGACAGTTTGGGTGGAAAATTTAAAAAAAAAATAAAAATCAAAATAAAAAAATCAAAGACACGCATACAGTCACCTTACTCATTTTTTCTTTCCCCCCACACTGGGGCCAGGGGTTGTTCAGACCTTGCCAAGGGAGAAACCTTTGGATCTGAAGGGAGAAGAGTGCAGTATATACAGCTCTGTCTGATACCTTGGAAATATCCGGCCTGCGGGAGTTAGAGCAGGCATGCCATTCATTCCACAACATATAAATGCCCTCTTTAGAGCCTCATCTAAGCAGCAGTTTCATTTGGATTTTGAGGCACAGGTCTGCCTTGTTTTTCAATAAGCTGCAAGCTATTTTTACCATTTAAAAAAAAACAAAAAACCCCAACATTTTAAAAGTATGCCTGCTAGCATACAGAGTATATAAAATGGGTAAAATGTGAACTCGAGGAAAATCTCCTGCACTAGCATTTTATTCATAGCACATATTTCCCTCTTAAAAAAAAAAAAAACAAAAAAAAACAAAAAAAAAACCACCACACAACACAAAAACCTCACCAAAAAAAAAAAAACAACAAACCCCCAAAATCTAAACACCCTAAACCCACGTATTTGAGATTCTACTAGCACAGTATCTTAAAATATTTAAGATAATTCTTTAATTAAAGTGCTCTGACAACTATTTGGAATTTATTCTTATAAAAGTCTGGACATCTGACCACCTTCACTAATGGGGAGAAAAAAAACCAATGTATTCCTAATTTGACACAGAAATCACAGTAAAGGAAAGCTATCTCACTTTTAACCCGATGTAATAACATTATGTTAAGAGCCTGTATAACAC
Source organism: Tetrax tetrax (assembly GCA_009806455.1). NCBI lineage: Eukaryota > Metazoa > Chordata > Aves > Otidiformes > Otididae > Tetrax > Tetrax tetrax. The sequence goes on from WHYT01016809.1 coordinate 397,685, forward strand.
CTCAGAATTTTTTTTTTTTTTTTCTTTACAGCAGGCATATCCTAAAACTATCTGGATGCAGGTATTCGTACTAAAACTTTCATCCATTTTGAAAAATAAGCTTCAGAGTACATATATCAAAGGCCAAAGTCAGAAAAATGAACATATGATCTCAAAAGACTTGCATTTTCAAGAACACCATTCACAGACTGGAGGGTGAGAAGAACATGTCCACAGCCAGGACACTATCCATAGTTTTGGAGTGTTCCTATTGGAACAAGAGTTACTCTGGACACAGGGTAATTTTTTTTTTTAAAGAGGACACAAAAGCCTTTTATAAATGCTCCTCAGATTCTAAATGTAAAGAAAAGAAACTTACAGTTGTGATTAAGGTAAAAAATAATTATTTTTTTCATCAACTGACTTCAGAAAGAATAAAACAAATATCTAAAGAACACAGTGGGCAAGCGTTCATATGTGCAAAACTTCAAAAACCCCAGATGTTCACATACCATACATAACTACACAAAGGAGATCCTCCAGCAATTTATTATAGTAAGTGTTAATGATAAAATGATGCAGCTGTATTTAAAAAAAAAAAAAAAAAAAAAAAAAAAACACCAACAACAAAAGCAACTAACCCCACAGGGGTAGTTTACTTTTTATTCTGAAATTCCCTTTTCCTTCTAAGTATGCGTGGAATTGCTGTTCAAGTAATGTAGTAATGTAACTTTGGACTGTATGCTCCTTCGAGAAGTGTGACACAAATTGTTTGTGCTATAGAATCAGATAATTATGTAGTACCTCAGCTGCCTTCCCAAACACGGATAAACCACTTTAATAATGTGTTGTGTATTACGGGTTTTTAAAAGTCTTATTTTTAGCTGTTTAAACTGTAATGCAAGATTAAATAAATCAATTTTGAAATATTATGCATTTTCAGCTTTAACACCAAACTTTACATTTTGCCATAAAGAATCCTAATCACTGTGTGTGCGAAAGAGCTTCAGCCTAAGTACAATATAAATCAAAATAATGTCAACAAGATTCTCTGTAGATATTTCATCTTGAAAATAACTCTTTCAGAAAGCTATGAAAGATAGCCTTTGATTCTCCATTGCTGGTTCAAGGGTGTTGATATCACCGTAATTCATTTTTGTCCCATTGCCAATTAAATATACTGAAATAGAAAAGTCTTTGAAGACAAAAATTAAAAAAAAAAAACTAGTTGCTTCAGTTTTTGATATTTACTAATTCAGCCCCTGATGGCAATCATCTCCTTCAGCCAAAAGAGCTAACCGTACGGCACAGAATCGCCTCCATCTTGCAAATCACAGGGAGACCACCACGCTCATCACCGGATGCGAGAAATTCTCCTGCTCTAGCAAACACCCACAAAAAGGCAAGCAGAGAAACAAACTGAAAATACTCCAGCTTATTTGATCATGCAACACATATCTAGAGCATGCCTCGCTAGGAGGCAAGCTGTAGTAAATGGCTGACTCGAACTATTCAATGGACCATTAACAGTGAAAAATCACGTCTCACCATGCTTTTAGCACACCCTAATTGTACCAAGTCCAAATTCATTTTCTTATCTGGAGCAGAATCAAGAAACGATCAAGACCCTTGTAGCATGGCCGAACAAAGCCTACATCCTCATTCCCTTGCCATTAATGACTAGTTAAGAACCAAGGGATTTAACTCCATGTAACAGGCTTGGGATTGATAGCAAGGCAAAAATACAACAGCAAAGTCCCTGCTCCTTTCTAAAAGGAGGCAAAAATTTTGTTCATCTAATCCAAATATTACAACATCCTCCTCTATGACCTGGAAATTTCAACCTTGACCCATTCGGGTCCCTTAAAAAATTCCCCAGTCACACTGTCACAATCTTTTGATGAGTTATAGCACCAAACCCTGGTGACAAAGCCATCTTCCAAGTCCCCCCAACCCTGCTCTGTGGTTTTGTTCTTACCTAGACATGCCTTTTCACACTCCACCCTTGCCTAGTTACACCCTATGCTTCTACATCCAACTGAGATCCTCCTTGGAGGTGCTCCACTGTCAAGATCCTCCCCATATCTAGCTGATCTTACACCCAGTTCCCTCTCACGCACACCTCCGAAGTACTGCACTGCTAATATCCTTCCCAGCACACCAGTCTGGTCCTAGATCCAGTTCTCTCACGCACCAGCTTCATTCCCTGTCAGCCATGGCAACAGTGACCACTGACTTCACCAAACCTTTCATGAGTGTTTCCAAGCTCCTGCCGATACCTCAAACTCAGTCCCCAAATCAGTTCTGCTGTTTGTACTTAATAGCCACTTCAATGCTGCTACTCAATTGAAAAACCAACTCTGACATCTATTTAATTGACTTCTGTTAGCTTTTATACATCCATCTTATATCTGAAAAGTGAATCCTTCCTTTCAAACATAACTTGAAGCTTGTTTAGCAACATGTTGTTTTACAATGGGTGTTTAAAAATCAGTAGTCAAGACTGTCATTCATCAACAGGATTTACTCAAAGAAGGTTTTAAGCTGACTCATCACTTTTGCCTAAGCCAATTCCTTATTGAATTAAACTTAATTGACATAAGCCACTTAAATACCCATCTGCTCTGAAGGTTAAGTCAGCTTAGGGAACCAAATTGGCCAAAAAGAGACAAATGAAACAGTGCATGGGGGTTTTTTTGTGGGTTGTTTTTTTTTGTTTGTTTGTTTTTTTTTTTTGTTAATTTGTCTTACTGTAAAGTTGGATAAGCACCAGTACCAGTGCAAGAGAGGGGAGAGACCATGGGGCTGGCAGGAGCTAACCAGTAGCTCAAGGGTGCCGTATTGCAAAACGTTGCTGAGCGTGCACGCTGCGCTGCCATGGCAGACACAGAGGTAGGAAAAGTACCTAGAGCATGTTTTCTTTAGCTAGCTTCTTTCAACTAGAAACGAGTTGAAGATTACTTAAAAGCTACGATATTGGCTGGCTTTACTGGGGAATGTGAACTGTCACATCTGCAGCAGATAAGATATTCAGGAAGTTCTATTTTTAACTGTAGGCAGAAAAAGTACTAGTTTTACTTTGTTTCACCAAAATATCATCTAAATACTTGTGTTTGGGCTCACATACAACTTTACAAAGCTCTATCTTCCGGTAAACAACACAAAATTATAAAACAACATTACATTTAACAGGCACCTCTGGGAAGCTTGTTAACAGGACTTGGCTACAGATAAGTCTCTAATTTTTTTTTATTGCCTACAAGTCATTTGTTCTTATGTTTGCACAGTGCTGTCACTATATTTACATTCACTAAAACCACTAAGTTGTTATCTCTTAAACTAAACTTATCACTAGAATCCAAGCCTAAATAGGAATTTTTTCTCCAGATAGCAGAACTTAACCCAGCCCTAGCCTTGTGACATTTCAAATCTTGCATTCTCACACGTGCAGATTATAGATCCTGAAAAGCAGACACTTCCCCCCCCACCACCCTGTAGAAGATATGTTAACGCAAATGTCCAGTTTTCTTTTAACAATGCTTGGTGCTGTTTAATGGCAATAAATACAACCCTTATGCCTATACTGACTCGGATACACGTTGATTTATACGTACAAGAAATAGGAAAGTACCTTCTCCAGCAGTTTTGAGTACTGACAGCATCCAACAGATAAAGGTTTCTAAGTTTGTAAGACACAAATCATATTGAGGCAGCCAGTACCATCTAACAGCATCTTTCAAGAAAAAGCCTTCCTAACATCTGCTACTGCATTGCTGTAACACACTGAAGTCACAAGTGCTAATTTAGTCCTTTCTAGCATGCACATAAATACAATAAGGCAGGTGTCTGCATTCCTTATCTAATTGCTGAAAATACACCCATTTAAAGGTAAAAACTACACACACACAAAAAAAAACCCAAACAAACAAACATTCACTTTTAACAAAATGTTAAGAAGCTTAACAGCATTTTTTTGTTAATGAGGTTATTGTGGCTCAATAGCTGTTTTGATGTTTTAGTACACATGCGTTAGGTCTTGTAGTTTTATGCTACCTAAGCCACATTTTCAAAGTATATGTATTCTAACCAGTAAAAATTAAATAATTCACTCTTACTGTACTACAGGAAAATCTTTCACCTTTAGGAAGAAACAGTGGATGCCTCCCCTCTCAACTTTCTGAGACACTGAAAAAGTACTAAAAACATTTACAATCCTCAATGACTGGAGATGGAGCACTCCTTTTTAACAATGTTGAACTAGAAGAAAAAGTGAATGTCCACTTCATACAGGCATTGCTTTTCCCAAACCATATAAATCTGACAAGAAATCAAAAGCTACTTTTTTAAAACATTTAAATCTGACAGCTGAAATCAAGGGGGGAAAAAAAGAGAAAGCCAATAATTTAAAATTATTTACCATGAATCATTTTATTATCTTTTACTTGTTATCAGTATATATAAATCAAATTAAAGACTCAGCTCAAAAAAACATGCCTAATACTAACTAACATTAATTCTAGGATGCTTGCACCTACATTCATTTTTAATCACAAACATTTTCATGGAATTCATCCACAATATAAAGTTAAATATCCGCCTGCTTGAAGTCCTTACAAGCCAGGATGAAATAAAATATGAATGTATATCTCTCCTGAAAGGCAGGGAAGTAGATTCATCATTGCATATGTATATACGTGTGAAACTTTCAAAACAAGCATGCCTTTTAAGAATATTACTGAATTATTCGGAACAAGAACTGAAGTACAAATATGCGTAGATCGACCAGGGAGGCTTGGGGCACCGCAGCTCTTTCTCAACACCATGTGCTGCAGCATGTATTCCCAGCCACAGGCCAGGAGAGCAGTCACACAGCTGCACAGCTTTCCCATCCACACTGTGGCTGCATCCAGGCTTGACGTTCGCACAGAAAATTCAAAACATCTGGACCTCAAGTCCTACTTTATATGCAACCTTTTTAATATAAATTCTATCAAGTCCACTGTATTTACTGCTAACTTGAGGTAATCAAATAATGCAACTGCAGTGGTCCAGATGCTTCAAGTGAAGGGGATAAATCATATGTCTTCATTGCTGTGTTAAGAGAAACAATCAGAGAAGCACTCCACTTTCTAATGAAAGGACGGGTGCTCTGTCAATCCCTACGAGATATATTTAGCTATATATATATTATATATAGGTCAAATTATATATCATGCAATGGAGGTAGTAAAAATAGATGGTCATAGACAGTGTGACCTCACGCAATGGCTACCTAAATCTGAAAACCTGAATTCCATAATCTCATCTTGAGAGCTAAAGAAGTGGAAAACAACTCCGACATTTAATATATCTTACTAATAAAACCATATCATATTTCTGGTTTCAACTTCTGACTATCAGATATCATTACAAATCTACTAAACAGAAGAGCTCCAAAGTCTCCTGTATTATCTCTTTTTATGAACAGCACTCAAACTACTTCTTCAACACCTCTTCAACTGAATAAATTTGGCTCTTCTGCTCTCAAGGGAGAGCCTATTTTCCAGAACCATACTCACTCAACTTTTTGTTTCTTTACAACCATCTCCATCTCTTGTGAGTTTGGCACTGACAGTCTAGAGACCCAATTTATAAAATCACAACCAAGTTAGTATTTCATAAGTTCTGCTCCCCTTCAACCATTTTCAAAGTATCACTTCCAAAAATACATTTCTGTACCCTGTAGGTTACATTTTATGTTTAACAGCCCGCACCACAGGCAACACAGTCAAATAAAGCATATGATTTAAATCTGTCCTGTCATAGTAATGTTTTCAGAGTGAGTATTAAAATAACGATCAACAATCACTTTGTTTTCTTCCCACTCCACTAACAGCCTTAGTTCAAAACAAAATTGTGAGTAAACACAGTTGATGATCAAAATACAACAAAAAGTAAGTAGACTTGAAAACACATACAAACTTGAAGCAAACTTTCAAAAATGACAGTGGTACTAACTATTCTGCAGCCTTCATCTTCCTGATTGTCTGGAATAGAAGCATTTGAATTCTAATACTGAATGACACTAATTGTGACTCTCAGTGCAGGGGTTTAGGCCAGGCCCAGAAAAATGCTATTTGCGAAAAATTTTTATTGAAACACTTCTGATTGTCTTTGGGTTCCCGAGTCATGTCAACTGGACAGATACATTCCAATACTCTAGGAGATATTCTCTTGCCTTGACAAAGAGGCCACTGCCTTTCTAACCGTTCCACACACTGGTGCGCCAAAAGATCCTTTCCCTCACTAGAGAGGGGCACATCTTCCCACTTCAGCAAAAAACTTGAGAAGCTATTCTCATTTATTTCACTTCACAGCTCTTTGATCTGGCCTCAGAGCTATTCCTCTCCATGTATCAAATAAGGCAAGAAAGTATATTAAAAAGTAGTTTGTGACTAAAAATGCTTTCCTAATACAAAACAAGAAGTAGTTAAGCAATCTAAGTCTGGAATTTTCTAGCTTTGGATATTTGACATTAATATTCTCTCGATTTAAGCTTCTTACTTGCCATCTCCCATTCCTTTATAAAGCCAAACTGGGGAAAAAGAAATCACATCGTGCAGGATGACACCAGCTCGTGGGTTTGAACACCTCACTTTGCCACTTGTCCTATCAGAGGAAACAATAGCAATAATGGACTGTCTTTGTCCTGGCAAATTGGGTAATACAGACGCTTGCTAAAAGCAAATAAATGATGATAATGAAGAGTCCTGAAATAGTTCAGCAGCACTTCTGGACTTCTTTGCCCATTACTCACTTGAGCATTTCTACTCTGCACCACTAAATATCTGCCCAGTGACTTTCTCAAGCTGACTCCTTGTTTCAAGCCCATGAGCCTTTCCTGCTTATTTCCCATCTCTACAATTCTGATTTTTCATAAGTCTCCTTGCCCAGCACATCTTACACTTCCTGACCTCCATTCTCACATTTCACGCACAGTTTTTAGGTTTCACCTTCCAGCTCTCTTCCCTTCTTCACCTAGACTTTGTGTGCGGCCTTGCAAGCGTATTTCCTTACTCTTAAGATTCCTCATCCAAGCTCAGTGCTCCTTCTTTTCCCTCGGGGTTCCCTGCACAGCTAAGAAAAGTGCTGACACCCTCACACTCTGAACCCTCACCAGACCGGTTTCTTCTTACCTGTTTTTCCCTGCCCTACTGGTTTTCAGTCCAGTTCCCCTACTTTTTTCTTCCCAGGCTTCAGGTGCCATCCTTCTCCCTACCAACTCCTGATTGCTCTGCTTTCCACAGCTTACTGAAATTTTCCATCCCCTCTGTCAATCTCAAGGCCAGCCGCACTTGTTCCCATATTCCTTGTTCCAAACCTTCTCCTCTAAAAGGTGAGGGCTTTTCTCCAGACCTCAGCTTTTAGGTCTCAGAATTAAGGTACTGATGAGAACACAGCACACAAAAAAAAAAAAAAAAAAAAAAAAATTAATTGCCTGATTTCAATCAACATATCAGCAGCCCAGCTTGGAGGAAGTTTCTGCAAAAGCAGCTGCTAAAATCTAGCTTTTTACTTTGCCCACGCTGATTTTTCAGTGTCTCCCAAACTGGCCCAAATGGATGATTTCTCCATGCAAAACCACTGCTATATCTTACAAGTTTAAAATCCTCACACCAAAAAACATTATTTTAGATCTTCAAACGTGACAACTCATATTAATAAGCTGAAGGAAACACTCCCTCTCCTCTAGCATTGTTGCAAAAAAACCAACACATTATTTTAGCTGGAGTTTCCACACAGAACAAATCTAACAAGACTCACCAGCTTGGAAAGCTTTTGCCAAACTCAAACCATTTTGGCTAAGCTCTAATCACTTGAAAACAGTCTGGTAACAAACAGTAATAAGATCCTTGGTGCCACGAGGATCATCAATGTCAACCACAAACATAGTCTTTTTATAAGATCATTTACAATCCCCAGTTATTGACCAGAATCTCAACATAGCAAGTACTGTGCAAACAAAAGATAAAAAGGCAGTTTGCTGCCTTGAAGAACTTAGAAACTATTAAGATAAAAGACAACTGCTACTGCGAGACGAAAACATGCACTGAATGGCTCCATTCCGAGATCTACAGGATCTGCTAGACAACTGTTCACAATCCATTCATTACACACAATACGCACAGATCAAAACAGTCTTCTCCAACCTAGCCACTGATTGGATACCAAAGCTTCTCAAGTCTGCTCATTTTATCACTCTCCTACTATTTGCTGTCTTTTTTCTTAATTTATTCCACTTTTTCTTACCATAGAAAATCAGAAGGTATTCAATTGCCAGTCCTTTATCCCCTCTCACTCGGCATCATTTTGACTTACCTCCCTTGCCCTCGTCACCTTCTCTTTCCCAAGCTCCAAAATCCTTTCTAGATCACGTTCTCTTCTTGGCTTCAATGGGAAAAACAGTGACAGGGCAGGAGATTTTTATTTTGTTTTTAATCAAATAACTGCTTCAAATTAAATTCATTAACTAAACTATTAAAAAGGCTGAGAAATCTCAGGGGGAATGCTGAAAAGAAAAACAAACTACCAAGTGCCAGCTACAGGGAAAGTGAAGCCTGTGGGGATGCATGCAGCATGGCCTCAGGTCCCGTAGTTTTGTTTAATTCCTCCTGGATAGAAACGAAACCGCTCTAACGCAGAAACGGGGGGGCTGACCTCTGTCACTGTACACCAAATTCAAAATGCTGAGGTACACATGACACAAGTAGGTTATTCTGCCCTCCACTTTTTCAACTTCTGTTTGCAAAAATACAGCTTCGGTACCATTTCCCTCCTCCTCTACCCTTTCTTTCCCAAGCTTTGGCAGAATGCAACTAACCTGATCCTTTCCTACTTTGCTGCTGCCCCGGGGAATCTGAATAGCTGCAATGAAAACCAAAAAGACTGGTCACTTTCCACTATGCAGAAAAACACAGACATCTCACTAAAGTAACAACGGTAGTCTATTCTCAACCAGAGAATAACTCTGCAATCACAAAACCAGCTCCTGCTACTTAAGTTCTGTAGAAATCACTGATACGTGCTCATTAAAACATCATGCCTTTTCTACCTGCCTCAATGTAAATTTCTCAATCTCTGCCCTACAGCCTCTTCTTACCCAATGTGAAAAATAAATCTATGTTTAAATATCACAGTGGAATATTTAGACAAATTTTCAAGTAGCATGTGACATTTCAACTATTTCTTCAAAACATGCAGTCATAATTTTAGCAATACTATTTAAGTTGAATGGTAACTGAATTTAAACACTGTAGTAAACGGCCAAATCTTTTTCGTTACTGTCTGTATGCAAGATATTCCAGAAGATGAAACCGCATACCCTCCGAAATTTAATGGAAAGGATGACACGTGGAGAAGCCAGATACGTTGTTAAGTCATTGGTTACCTTTAAAACAGCATATTACAAGTAAGCTAACATTAAAACACATATAAATGTTGTAGAAAAATGTGCTCTCTAAAGCATACTAACAAATATTTAATGCCTCAGCAAAAAAAAACAAACGCGCATGCATTAGTGTATCTGAATAATGAGACAAAAGATCTTGATCTGGTAGGTAAATATTTAGGCTATTTAAACAGCTATGTGTCATTGTGCAAGACGGCAGGAATCGCTCAAATTACTACAGTCTTTAACCCAGACTGTGCTTAAATGTTTCTGTGGCCTGCTTAACATTCCAGGCATACTTCTGGCAAGGTAGCTCTGGCTGAGGTTCAAACTGTCCTTGTCCAACTTTCACTTACTATAAAAACATTGTTTAATATAGAAAAGTATACACAGAGACATATGGTTCTTATTTCGCAGACACCTAGAATACTGACACTTGTGTTCGCTAACTCCGCGTGGAAATTTTTAGGCGAACGCTTTCAAGCGAGGTTGTACTGAGCAGGCAGTACCCGCTGCAGAATGGCCCACGCTTCCACCAGTTTTAAGCGGTGACGCTTACATATTGCTTACAACGCAATTCCACTGAAATATGTAAACCCCGTCTGTATTTATTCACCCTAATTAAAACGAAAAGGCCTAACCCAATCTTACCACGCACCGCCAAGGCCCGAGAGACGTGAAAATGCCATCCCGAAACAACGCAGCAGACGGGTAATTTGTAGCAGACCGCGTATTTGTCAAATTAACTGCAGGAATTTACCGGTTTGCTTACCTCCACGCAGCGTTATCTTTTATGAGGAGGTAATCTACCAAATTACTTCAGCATGCCTCCAGCCTGCTGCTGCCAATTAGTTCAGCCCGGCTAATAAATCAGGATGGCCAAGCCATTCGGTTAGAGTGGGGCTAGTCCAGGATTTGAGGAGTACAAGCAGAGGCAGTGTGTTCCCGTCCGCCCCATCTTCACCCCCCCCCACACACAGAAATAAGGCTCGGCCTGAGCACCCGCTACGGCCAAAAAAAAAAAAAAAAAAAAAAAAACTTAAACCCCCCC
>WHYT01016809.1:408161-426406 GCA_009806455.1 Tetrax tetrax
CGGCCACGGCCGGGGGAAGGAAAATGTCGCCGACGGGCCCGGCCCGGCCGCCGAGGGGGAGAGGGCGCGGGGAGAAGGGGACGGGAAGAGGCCTCTCCCCGCGCCCTCTCCCCCTCGGCGGCGAGGCCGGCGACCGGTGGGGTGCACCGTGCTCGGGCCCTCCTTTCCCCGGGATCTCCCTCCGTTCGCCGGCGGCTCCCCGCTCCTTACCTGTCCCGGGGGTCGATCCACGAGGTCTGCCGGGTGTTATGGTCGATGTAAAAGACTCGCCCGTCGAAGTCCCTCGCTTCCTCCCAACCGGCGGGCAGCGGTAGCTCCGAGCTCTCCCGGCCCCGCTGCCCGCCCGCCGGCGGCCCGCCGCCCTGTCCCGCCGCCACTTGCTGCTGCTGCCGCCGCCGCCGCCCGCCGCTCAACCACGGCATGGCCGCTCCGCCGCCGGGCCGCCGCCACCGCCCAGCTCCGGCCGAAACCCGCTCCCCGCCCGCCGCCGGGGCAGCTCCCGTCCCGCCCGGTCCGCGGCCGCCCGCCGCCGCCGCCTCCTCCTCCTCCTCTTCCTCCTCCTCCTCCAGCACTAACAGGCGGCCCCGCAGGGAGCGGGACTCGGGCGGCTCCGGCTGCGCCGCGCCGGGCTCATCCTCCCCCGAGCCAGCCCCGCTCCGCGCCGGGACCAGCCCCGCCGCGCTTCCTAACCCCGCCCGGGACCTGCCCCGCTCCGCCGCGGCTCCCAGCCCCCGAGCTCGGCCCGCCGGCCCGAGCGCCCCCGCCCCGCCGCTCAGCAGCGCCCCGCCGTCGCCTCCCAACGCTCCCGCCCGGCGCCTGCCCCGGCCATCTTCCCTCCCTTCCTCCGCCAAGGCCCGGCCCCCACCTCCGCCCCGCCTGGCTGTTCCCACGCCGCGGAGGGCTGGGCCGGGGGAAAGGGTTTGGAAGGGTCCTCCCGCCGCCCTCCCCTTCCCCTGGCCAGGCCCAGCCCGGCCTGCGGGGGTGGAGGGAAGCGGCGGGGCCCGACCGGGCGGCTGCACCCAGCGCCGCGGAAACCGGGCCCAAACCCAGACACGTCGGCTACGGAGAGAGGGCGGCGGCCCTCCGGCCTGTGCCCGGGCCGGGGGAAGGTGGTTGGGGCCTCAGCGGGGCCCGTCCTGTCCCGCCCCGGGGCCTGTGCTCTGCCACGGCCTGTTGGGGACAGGGAGGGCAAAGGAAAAGGGGAGCCATGCCATGCCCGGCCTTCCCAGGGCCATGCATCCCGCAGTGGCCACCCGAAAAGCCTCGGGGGTGCCGAGCAGTCTGCATGTGTGCAGGGACGGGGGTCCAGCACAGGGCCAGGGAAGGTGATGGAGGAGAGGTGTTGAAGGCCACGCGAGTCACGGTGATCATGCTGTAATGATGCTCAGATAATGGATGGTGGAAAATTATACACCCATCTCACTTGACATCTCAACCTGGTCCCTTAACCTCAGCCTGTGGAGCTGACAGCAGCTGTGTCTGATTTGACCTGAGCCTGCTGCAGACCACGGTGCAGAGTTCCAGCTACCCCCTAGAATTAAATTCCCAAAAACTTAGTCAGAACAGAGTGAAAGTTGGCCTGTGGTACTCGTACCTTTCCAGGATGCTGACTTCAGCTAAACCTTTGAAAATCTGGAAATAAAGAGTTAAGGTAATGCAGGCTAAGCTTCTGAAAACTAGGAAAGGAGCTAACTATATTCTCAAACAACCTTAACCCAGCCCCCTGAAATTGGCAATAACCTGTCAGGGATTATATTGCATTTTCAATTATGTTTCACTTGCGTTCACCGTTTTAAGTTACAGCTCTGTAAACATGAATTGCTGCAATGTGGTTATAAATGCAGAAAATTAGAGGACTTCTGCTTCTGACTTCTTCGGCCTTTATCTCTCTTTTATTCCAGCCCCTCCCCAGTAGTTATCAAAGAACAGAGCGGTGCATGAGAGAGGCAGTATGGACAACAGGACGGATCAGGCGTTTTACCTGTGTTTTGTAGGTTATTTCCATAGTAGTAGACTGGAGTCTTCTTCCCAGAGCTGTTGGCAGCAGTGAGGTGTGATAGGAGAGTAATATGTGGGTTTAGTGATGAAAGCAAAGCAGTGTATGAAGCTCTGAGGTCAATGGTGAAGTAGATTAAAAATGTGGTAAAGGTGTAAAATTTAGCACATGCAAGGTTGTAGGTCTGACCTGCAAAAGCACGACAGCTTACGTTTGGATCAGCTCATCTCAACAGAGGTTTCGCTTCAGCAAACGCTGGGTGTTAGGCTGTCTCCTGTGGTCCCACGAGCTCAGCAGTATCTCAGGAGCACGGTGCTGCTTGTGTGTTACAGATGTTTTTGAGGCATATCTCAGAGGGCAGAGTTAAGGCACAGTGCAAACTCTGTTTTTCAGTGGTTGCAGTTTCTATTATTTTAAGCATGTCTCCCAGATTTTCAGAGGTTTTATTTAGCAGAGGTAGGCGCTCTCAAATGGCCCAAGTCTCTATCTATATTAACAACGTTTTGGGACACTGGATTTTCTTGTTTAAAAAAAAAACCCAAACAACTGTCCTCTGTGCACCACACTCAACTCTCCCTTCATTGCTTCTAATGTCCTTGCAGCAATTACCTTAGCACAATGTCTGTACAGCACAGCACCGTGCCAAAACACTGGGCTAGTTCATAATACCTGGAAACAGAAGAGCCAGGTTGCTATAATAATCCATCAAGACTAATTAGCCCTGCTGAGGATACGTGCAGCATCGCCCTCCAACATGGGCTGGTTCTTCCTTATCAGTCCCCAGAGTCCCAAGAGCGGGTAGAGAAAAGTAAAGATCCTATAGACGGAGGTTGCAGAAGCAGTGCGGGAGTCACCATGGAGGCAGCAAAAAAGATGTCAAATGGAGGTGGGGAGCTCAACACAGCAGTGGGCAAGAGGGGAAATGACGGGACTGTGTGGAACATTTCATTCAGCTCATAGCCCGTCGACTACGTTCTGTTCTTAGCTTTGGCAAATTGCTCCAGCTTAGAGCCAGAAAAGGACTTGGCTGGGCTGTGGTTTCTCAGGCAGAATTATGATGCACGTGTTCCATGTAAAACATGAGCTGTATGTCCAGTGGGGCATGGATCTCATGGATTTATTATAAATGCAGTTGAGGATGTCCATACTACTATGTAAAGGACAGGTCCAAGATTTTCAGGTGCACTGTAGCTGCTTCTAGAACTGACAGGTTACATCTCTCTAAACCTTGAACAAACAAGAAAAAAAATCCTTAGATTCTGCCTGGGCAAAGTTTGCAGGCTAAACGCGAGAACATGTCCTAAAAACCTCAGATTTAAAATTGTCCTAGACTTCAGATCTAACTTTTAGGCTGTCTGTATCTAGAAAAATCGTTAGCTTCAGTTAGGAGCTGAAGCTTCTTGAACACTCATGAATAAAGGTGTTGAAAAAACTGATTCTAAGAGTCCAGCCAGCTGTGCACAGAGCTGCCTACAGTAACCGGTAGGAAATGATAGGCCTAGCAGTTGCCTCACAAGAATAGAAACTACCTCTGTCTGCAGCACGCTCGTGCCAAGATGCCAGACAGGAACTCTCAATTATTTTTCAGGCCAGAATGGTACCCTTCCTCGGATGTTACCTCATCCTTCTGCCTGTTCCTCGGGAGCAAACAAAGCATTCAGGAGCCATGGATTATTTTTGAGTAATGTGAAAAATCAAGAAGAGAAGAACCTGAAAAAGTCACTGTAGTTTTCATCCCAATGCACTAATTTGCAATGCTTTTTGTGCCATCCTTACCCTACAATGAAACACACCTGAGCCTTCATCACTGCTCCCTCCCTTTTATTTTTCCTTCCTCTTCAATGTTTGTCATGCTTCAAGAGGGTAAAGGGAAAGAAAGGGATGGTGAACCCGGTGCACACAACATATCCCTGTTTTGGGTTGCAGAAGGAAGCCCCTCTGCCAAACAAAGACAACCTGTGTAGTATGGAACCGGTCATAACATGGAAGATTTCGACTTAGAAGAGATAGAAGTCTGCCATAGGAAATTAAATGCTTTCAGTGCCTATTTTAATCAATCTGCACAAATGCTAATATATCGTATTTCATATACAGGTATATCTACATAAATTTACATCAGTCCCTTTTCTCATTTATATCTTCTCCATATATACATAATACACATCTCAGTTCTCATGTATTTCACACACCTTCATTCCACACCTGTTTTCCTTTCCTTCCATTTTTTCCACCCACAAACATTGCTCACACATTCACTCATTCCTCAGGCACACCTATTCCCATTAACTCAAAATTACATAAGCAGCTTTTCTTTGTGTACCCTCCCATGCTATCTTCAGTGTTTATAATTTACAGATTCTACCTACACATCTTCTCTGTTATACATGCTCTTATACCCAGGTCCATAATGATATCACAACACTTTCCACAGAAAATGTAGATAATGTTTCCCACTGTAGGTTGTACATAACAAGTTCCAATTTACCTACTGTCCATAGGAGAAGCCTTTAATTCTGCATAAAAATCCCAACCCCATTTTTGGCACTCCAGTTCTTCATCACAATTGCTGGAAAATGGCAGCCAATCAGAATTGTTATCTCGTTGCGTATAATAACAGCTCCATGCTCATCTTCTAGTTGTGAGAACTTATTTGCAATTTATTTCCCAGTTCCCAGATCTTACAACCTGTGTGGGACCTTTACACCGTCTTCACACCTAATAACAAATTATCACTTCTCTGTGATCATAGATGTCTTCTGGAATGGCAAAGCAAAGGCTTCTTCGTCTTCATTGTCCTTTTGGCCAGCTATCATGCTCATCCTGCAAGCTGGGGCTTGCTACTTTTCCTATATCCAGCAGAATAAAATCATAAGAGGCTGGGATATATTTTCTCATTAGCTCCACATAGACTCAGAAAGGTATCTTGTAAGGCCCATCTCTCCAAAGCAAATCAATCTGCACACTGCATGTGACAACCTATTAGCTGGTTCAACTGCTTTACTGCTGAGAAATGTGTCTCATGGGAAGGCTCTCCTCAGGCTGCCGTACGGAGATTTAAGCATCTTCCAGCATGGTGGAAACCATGCTGGCTGCCCCGCTTTTGCAGCCGCAAGCTGGTGCAGCGTCTGAAGTTCTTTCAGAGGGTTGCTGAGCAAAGGAGAGATCTGACACTTGGGTTTAAGTATGTGAAACAAGGGGGGACATTGGCCCTTCCATAGGGGTAGCAACTGAGATGGTATGGAAGGGGAACTGGACAGGGATGGCATAATAGATGACACAGAGAGATACGGTATGTAGTAGGAAGGCTGCTCAACAGTCATCCACTTCAGAGGAACTGAACAGTAGCAAACCCTCAACCCTCACTTGCTGTCAGCAGGCAAGAGCAGGGCTCCAGGAGTAGAGAATCTGTTGATGAATTATGCTCTGGCTCAGCTATAGGTGTGAAGGGTGCCAGGAAGCAAAGCAAAAGTGCAAAATCCCTGAGGGCTTTCAGGGTGGGAGACAGAGTAGGGAGTTGTGTCGGCATACAGGTGAAGGCAGCAAGTCTTTCCCTCTATGCACAGAGCAGGTCAGATAAGATACTCTTCTTGAGGCAGGGTATTTCCACATAGAAAATAGACTGAAAATCCTAAATCAGTGGGGGAGAAAAACAGAGGACAAGTCTGAATCTAACACAAAGTGTAACTGAAAGATTTCACAAACAAGAGTGTTTTATCAGGAGGCTTTTATATAGGGGAAGATTTATTCATTCTGCAGCAACAAGTCTATCTGAGAAAAGGAGAAGTAATGCAACAAGTCTTTTACAATCATTGATATTTTTCCCCTTACTTCTTTTCTTCATAGTAATTTCAATTAAATGGGCCACGGAAGGTCTGTAGTTAACAGTCGTTGGGTCAGTAGTCCACATCCAGCCAAGGAAATAAATAATAACAAGCTATTGTTCAGTGCTTCACTTCCTTGTAGGGAAACAGCATAAAGAGTTGCATTGCCATAGTGCATAGTATTCATAGATGACACGTGAGGTAGATGACAAAGAGAACAGTACATCTGCTCACATGAAGAGTGCCTTACAGTATTTTTAGTTCAAGTGTTAAGGGTGTGGTTAGCCTTTAAATGAAGGCAAATCAAGCGCTTAGATACTCAGTGCAATGAAATGTATACGCAACTGTTTGTTCTCACATAATTATGCCCATAAAACACTGAAATATGTACATAATGTGCTTTTATAATGCACGTTTGAAATTCCGTCTCAGGCTAAAATACTTCATTTATGACATTGATTTAATACACAGTATGTAGATGGAATCATCGATCAGAAAATTTTAAAGAAACCAAATTACGTAGATATACTCCTCTAGGCTTCACAGCTTAGTAAGTCTATGTTAGCTACAAACAGAAAAGCTATGAAATACACAGACGTTAGATATTAAATAACTGTAGCAATAGATTTAAATATAGATCAGTTCCTCTGAGTGCGCAGACCTGCTTATGTCCAACTTTCACGTCCCTTTCTAATCCTCCATTTCATGGCACCTACTCATTTGGTTCTAAAAGGCCTGGGATAAAGGCACTGTGAATTTCTCTTTATCATTTCTAATATAACATTTCACTCTACTTATTTATCAGCTGTCAGCAGTAGTTGCTTAGAACGTTGTAAGTGCTCGTACTCAGGAAATCCCACTGACCACGTTCCCCCTGGACAAATCCCATTCTTCATGCTACACCCTAGCTTGCCAACCATTTAAATGCCCAGATTCAGCATTCTATCTATCAAAAAAAAAAATAGGATGTTTATAATTATAAAAAGTTTTTTTTTCCAAAATTCTCACAGAAACACAATACATTTTTCATGTGCCTTCCCGTAGTATGTTCTGTCCCAGTCAACTTTCAAGTCCAAAGCTCATCGTGAAGTGCTGTGCACAAATTGCACAACATTTAAAATTTTAGATTTTTAAAATTTTCCATAGGGATCTGATGAGTCATCAAGCTAATTCAGTCAATATAGAACTCCTGCTCTAACATCCCACTACAGGGCTTGAGAGGGTAGGGGGTGGTACTTGACAGTCGCCTCTCTCTCATCTCTGTCTTCACTGTGAATACTCACCCACTTAATCTATTTGCAAACTTAAGCCTATTTCACTTAAATGCTTTCCCAGACAACTATATATAGGCTCTTGGAAGTGGTAATTAAGTCAGGAACACATTCACTCACAGGAATTTAACAGCTTCTTCTGGCAGAAAACAATTGTTTTTTCCTCCTCGATCCAGGTCTTTGCAGTTGGCCACAGAGGACCTAAAACACCATTTGCGGTATGATTGTATACTGGCATATTATTATTCCTTTTGCCTCATTATTCATGCTGCTATTAATTTTTATTAAAAAAAAAATGTTGAGAAACAGATGCAGTCTGAGCTCAGACTTATCATGTGCCCAAAATAAAACAGGATGGTGGAAGAGAGGGTGGAACTGACCTAGAGGACCCAAAGGCTGGAGGATGAGATGGTGGGTCCTAGGGAGAACCTGTGGAGATGTGAGCAGAGAAAATTGTGAACTCCAGCGTAAAAAAAATACATTTCAGCTGCCTGAGATTGTAATTGAAGGCTTATTGTACTGTATTTACCCCATATTGTTCTAACTTCAGTGATTGCAATGACAATTTTGTTACACTTGTTTCATCTTAACAAGTTGCTGTAAGAGAACTTCTCTAAAAACCAAATTGTAGACGATAGCTTGATTTTTTTTCAAACATTAGTTAACTTAAATTTGGAGGAAAAAAATTACTTTCCAGAGTTTTGTTTCACCTTATACTTAAAGTAAGGGAGAGTTATTTGTCCTGTTAGATTTTACAAAAATCAACCCTCTCATGCCAGCCTGTTTTTATACACTCAGTGACCACAGCCCACTACATTTCAGCCCCAACAGGACATGTTTTTTTGCCTCGCGCGTCCTGTGCCACCCCATGGCAAGGGGGCCCCCTCCCTGCTGCTGGTGCTGCGTACTGTTCTGACAGGATGCTCGGTGGAAAGCCTTAAGACTGGTATGTGTCAATTTGAAAGATGGTAAATGTATTCACTCTCCTGCATAAAGCTGTTAAAAAAAAAAACCAAAAAAAACCCAGAAATAGAGAACTTTCTAGATAAATTACCATATATAGGCTTTCTGCAGGATTCCCCAGCACATTTGCTCAGTGACTCCCAATTACTTCAACAACACTGTAGTGCTTGTTCTCACATTGACATCATCGGAGAGATATTTATTCCAACATAAGATGTTTGCTGTGCAGAATATGCCCAATTTTGTTTTACAAAAGCACGTTATTACGGTTCATTTTTCATTTTCATCCAAAGATGTATTTTCTGTGGTATTGCATACTCTTAGGGAAATAAACAACAAAACAACACCCACAACTCCCCCCTTTTTTTTTTTCATCTAAAGAAACAGGCCAGTTCACATGAGTTGCAGTAAGCATACATTCCAGTTCAGCAATACAAGAATAACACTGGCAATGCATGTCGTGATTCAGATACTGGAAACATGCTATAAAACCTCTGTAACATGAGAACGATTTCATCAAGTCAAACCAAAGCCCATCCAGCCCAGTACTGTGTTTCTAACGGTGGTCACTACCAGCTGCCCAGAGGAGTACAAGAACAATTCAGACATACAGTGACATTTTTCAGCAATCGTCTTTCGATCTCCAGTGAATTCCATCTCAGGATGTTCTGGCCCAGATGTGCTATCTTTGTATTCAACAGCTCCCGAGGGATTTTCTTTATTGAATTCATCCAATTGTTTTAGCATCTTCACTATATATGGTGAAGATCTTTATCTATACACTTTGAAAAGTATTACCTTTTGTTTTGAGCCTTTGTGCTATTCCCAGTTGATGCCTCCTATCTGCTGTGCTAAAGGAAACTGATTATTCTCCATCTTGCCCATACAGTTGCACCATATTGCCCCTCCATCCTTGTGCCGTGATGTGTTTTTTGTGATCTTCCCAGCCTTATGGAGGAAGAAATCTCTTTTTTATTTCACTCAACTTGGTCTGAAGTGATCATTGCCCCACATTCACCATGATGACTGACCCACAAATTAGAAATTTCCAAATTAGGGTTGGATAATAGTCCCCACTAGTCTATCCTTTCTGAAATGGAGGGAAAAATACAATTCAATGGTTTGTTTTAGCCTTTGGTGCATGTTTCATCTGCTGTAGATGTGCATGGAAGTGCTGAATCTCAGGACCCCCAAAGGCTATACCAGTTCAGAAAAGCAGAATTCCTTACAGAATTCCCCGCTATGCCCAGATCAGAAAAACACAGCCATAGTACTATTACATTAGTATTATAGGAGTACTACATTCATAATCGGAATAGTTCTACTTGTATAGCTGTCATTGATATTTGTTCAGAGATTTTTTTTTTTTTTTTTGCTGGGTTTTGTTGTTTGTAGCTTTTTTTTTTAAATTATTATTTATTCTGGACAGCACTGCCAACCCAGCTGGATGGATACTGTTCTTTTAAGCCAACAACACCCTCAGAAATCAAGTCAGTATTTTATAGTGGTGTAGAAGATCATTGCTAGGTGCAGGATATATGCAAAGAATTTCTAAATTCTTTAATGTCTAATGTTCAAAACAGCAAAATAAAATTAAGAAAAATTAGTTTGATGCTTATCCTTTGTAATTTTTGTCCTCTGTCATAGTGAACATTTGTCCTCCCTTGGTGGACATCGCCTCACCATAACTACCTAGACAAATTACATAGGCAGAAGACTTCTGTGTGCTCTGAGAGCTTTTAAAATTCAGATATCCTCAAGTTCTTGTTAAGTTTACTATAACGTTTACATTTAAACTGACCTCCAGAGATTATTTTTTAAATATAGTTGGGTTAATATTCTCAGTGGATCACATATAATGTTAAGGAAAGTTTAAATGACCGTTTTGGCTGCTTAGAATTTTTTCCAGTGTTTAAAACCCTGTAATTGGCTTTTAAAATATAATTCTAAGATCTCTCACCAAACTTGTAAAATCAAGGCGCTTTTCTTTTATTTTAACTTTATTATAGGAAAATCTGCAAGTTTCTGTAATGCCTGCTATTGTACAAACCATATTGATATCGCAATAATATAGACTAAGGAAAAGCATCTGCTGAGCTCACTATATTGAATTAAGATCAGTATCCAGCAGTGAGCTTCTGTCACTAAGCAGAGCAATCTGGCATGAAGTTACAAACCTAGTTTTTTATTCATTACTTGATCCAATACCTCATCTGCACAGAAAATTCCTTATGTCAAGGTCAGTACCCTCAGAACAGTTTGATGCTAGGGAGATCTGTACTGAGTTTTGTGCCAACACATAATGTTGAAGATTTGGTCCGTCTCCAAGCAGAGAGAGCTTCTCTTCTGTGCCCCTCGAGAAAAGCGAATGTATTTTCCTCTCTGTTAACTCTACCAGCAATATAGGCATCTCGCTTTGGAAGCTCTGGATTTTTATATCCAAGTTATACACTTTGAATTGCCTGAAGAAAATAATGAAAATACTACCCTTTTGTAATATCTGTTATAAACGGCTGCCCATCATCAGAAAGAATTAAGAATTCTGTGGCACAGGCCACCACTGGGTATAAACCCAGTTCTCTGGGGTGGGAGGCAGTTGATTTAATCACCAGACTTTCTCTTTGCACATTGTCTTGCCTCATTCATGAAACACTTCCAGCTTTTGGGATGCAAAAGTGAAAAAATGGAAAGTTCTGTCAAAACTCAAGTTGAAAGGTTTAAAACAACACTAAGCATGCAGCTGAAGAGACCTTCCTGGATAACCAGCATGGCACTGGTCAGTGCCACTGACATTAGACTCTGCGGGTCCAAGGGCCACGTGTGTTTTCTTCACAAGCTCCGACACTGGGATTGGCAGAGGGAAATTTCCGTGGGGGAAAGTTCAGGGACTGCTGCTTTCTCCTTTTAGCAGTTGCCAATATCCTGCAGACATCCAGTTGAAAGATGGAAAGGGGGCTGCCACGCACAGCTTCCAGGCCTAGCTGTCCTAAAGAGGTGAGCTGCCTCCTAAAATATTCCTTGGTTTGTAGGTCTCAGACATCAGTTCTGCCAGTCTTTGACATGACTAGAGGAAACCAAATCTGCAGGCCATTAAATGTTTCATGGAATTGAATCAACAAATAAGTCAAACCAAACAAAAAAAAAAACCCAAAACACTACGAGCAATGTCACTAAAGTTTGGTGAGACATAATTTTAATCTGTGCCTGAATTGAAGATTATGGATTATACTGATTTAATTTCATTATCAGATATGATAGAACAATAGGGAGGTCACACAGAAAAAAAAAGTAAAAAAGAAAGTGAAAAGAAAGCATTAATTGACAGTGTTATTCAGAATGTGCTAATTGTGTGCATGAAAGCTGTGGTAGTCCATTGGATCTTCTTCTTGCCATCCAGCTGGCATACATTATTAATATGTGCTTTTTCATAAGCACTGCTGAGGTTTTGGTCAGCATATTTAGGATATCCTATATTCTGCTGTGAGAATAAAGGATAGTCTAGAAAATGAGCAATGACCATTTCAGGTGTTGTTCTCTTTTCCGTTGTGAGATTCCTGACTGTGGTTTCTTTGTTTGCCATGGCTGTCAACGTTATGATGAAGTTTAAGGACTGCACTGTACAAAATATGCCCTTGAAGCATATGTCAGTGGTATGCTTTAGGGCTGAAATAGTAGAATTTTGCTTTTGGCTGGAAAAACTTATAAATTACATTTTCCTTTCCACAGACGTTATTCCAATACATTTATTTTTTTTTTTCTGCAAGCCAGACTCTATATGATCTAGGTTAATGGCAGCTAATTTTCCTAATATCATTACCCTTTGGGAGTATCATTTTACTAGAAGTAAAATGACATACAATCCTTCCTCCTAACACCACCATTATTTATTACTGCTCTATTAATAGATCCTGTAACTTGGTTTTATTAACAAAAGATACAACTGCATATTTGGTAGTAACTCTCTTGATATCAAGGCAAAAAGCCACAAGATTAGAATCATATTTTCTCAAAAACACTTTCTAACAATAGATAGAATTCACACCAAAGAACATCTTGCTAAGAATAGATGGAATTATTGTGTAAAAATGCTTCATGCACAATGGAAAAAATTCCAATAATTTTGGCTGGGAGGCTACAACAATTTGTGACAAAAAGAAAACGATGCTGTCAAAAGTACAGAAAAATATTTCAGCTCTGCTAGGGTGCTGCTTGATTGCTCACTCCCAGCTAAGCATTTCACACTCTTTTGGCAGAACTTAACCTTTATAAAAATTTGGTACTTTTAGGTAGTTGTTTATCTCCTACCTTAAAAATGTTGGTGTGACTACCATACATGAATGAAAACGGAGATTACTTTTTCTTTGAATCATTGATGTTTTGAATGTGTATCATCCCAGCGTAACTTGCCTTGAAGAGGAGGAGTGCTGCAGTAGTATCTTCAAAGCTATCCCACTAACCCTCCTTTGATGATATCTGCACAAAGTCTGACTGCAGTTAGAAGGCCAGTGTGCTATGACTGTGTATTACACTGACTAATACCGTATCACACTTTACTTATACATGTCTGTCCTGACTTTTCAAACTCCTTCTTCAGCAGAACAGGATCCTACCATTCTTAAACACTAGTCCGTAAGTAGGATAATTAGCAACAGAATTTCTTCCTTCTCAGTTTTAACATCCCCTTCTACCTGGGAGGAAAAAAAGTCAGATGTCTTTAGTTCAGAGCTATGCTGTGTTTTTCAAGGGTGACGCGAATCACGTTATCCCATTGCTATTACCATGAGAAGGGACAGTATGTTAGGGCATAGTCAACATACATGAAACGTGCGTGTTTCACATAATGTGAACATGTGACTTGACCAAATCACTCCTCGACACAGCTGTAACATCCTAACCAAAGTGAACAGGCTCACCTCCAGCTCCAGCAATACCACACTGAGTGAAGCACTTGCGAGCAAGAGCCCACTACCTGCACCACGCGGAAAGGCAATGCTCCACGCTGCTGCGTGCCCCCACTTCCCTTTGCCTTGTGCCCCCACGAGCAAGGTGGGGAACCGAAAGCCAGGCAGCTCTGCCGGGACTGTGAAAGCGGGACCTGCGCTGCAAGTCACCGACCCAGCGGTCTGGCTGCGCAGCAGCACTGGCAGCCAGCTGGGTGAATCTCAGTCTCAGCAGGAAAGCCTGATTTTGATTTAGTAAGCCTTTCCTCTGCCAAAGCAGCTACATGTTAATGTCTCTATATACCCCATTCAGAGAAATGTAAAGCCTGTAGGAAAAAAGGTACTTTTTGTTAATACATTCTCATTTAGATGTATTTTATTTAAATATTTTCTTAATTTTATTTTGGACTTGTGTACCCATAAATTTGAAATGATCTAATTAAATATTTTCCTGGCAGTTCAAACAAAATGTGTAGATTTGAGTGTAGACAGGGCCACAGCATCACAAGTCCTGCTATGTTATACAGCTGGTACGAGGGTTAGGTTTAAAGCTCTCTGGAGGACATTCCTTCAGAAGATAGCTTAATTCCCTTTTTCCAGAAATCATGATGGTTTTTTCCATGGAAATTTCTTGGTGTTCAATATCTTATCTCATCCTGTGTGAAAAGCACTCCTGCATTTCAAAATCTTTTTGAGTCATGTCTGGAAGCCAAATTTCCCTCCATTGGTTTGCGGCTTGAACCTTCACTTCCCGTATTAGCCACAAAATGCAGAACTGCCTCTTTAAAAAGAAAAAAAAAAAGTCAGCAAGCGTAGCTTGCAGTGATTTTTATGTTCTTTCACATTTTCCTGCCACACTTCCTTTATTTTTGTCTGTTATTAGGTTAATTGTAATTTCATCTGGCTTAGGCATCTGTCCTTTTGTTTGTCTTTTCTGTACGATGCATACCAATGGCACTGCATAAGGAACAGTACAAGTGTGTTTATGTTAAGAACAACAAGCATACAAGGAATTGTTCTATGTCAGGTGCTATCTTACAGTGTCCCATTAAAAGGACAGATTACCAGTGAACACTGAACACCTGTTTTTCGCATTCTTTAGTAAATGACTAATGTTTATATACAAAGAGAAGGTGACCTCAATTGCAAGCTGTAGCAGCTGGCAATCACATTGCCAAATCCTTGCAAATGTTAGCCAGTTAGCAAAAACAACAATTTTCTTTTGGTGACCTAACTCCTATATGTATAGGATCGCAGGCCAAAATGCTTCCTGCAGCCAGCTGCTGGCCCCGAGTGTGCCTCATCCATCAATCGATAGCTAAGGTGGCGTGATCACAGGATTTATCTCGACAGAGGCTTCACAGGTTATCAGAGAGAGAGGAGAAAGATCCCGTATGTAAGCAAAGCAAAGCTGTACAGGGTCCCTAGCGGAGGAGCAAACCCAATTTCCTGCCTGGCTGAGATGGAGGGCAGGCGGAAAGGAGGAGGAAAGGAGATACTTCCATTGTTTACAACAGAATAGAAATTCCAGCTTGCAGAGACCAAGAGGCAGAGACCTAAAAAGACGTAATGACATTCCTCCTGCCTCACGTGTTCACCTCCAACTGCTCTTTGAGAAATATTTCCATAAATACCTTCCCTGATGAAAAGGTGAAAAGTATTCCTAATCTTCCCACAAAACATGCACAGAACACGAGTATCTGAACAACACACATTTCTAGAGGGAAGAATATGTAATTGACATGAAAACCAAGGCAGCACACTACATTATATTCAACAGACACCTCTAGTTTGGAGGGAAACAGATTTTCCATATACCTACCCAAATTATGCCAGAGGCAGAGATAGAGTTTATGATTCACAAAGCACAGCCTCCAGTTTGCCTGCTCGTGGACCTGCAGGTTAAAAGTCAGCACAGTTACCACGAGAGAAACCAGCTCTCTTTTCAGTGAAAGCGCTTGTATTACAAGGAAACATTCCCAAGTCTTTATGAAAGCTGAAGAGCCAAACGGATTCTTACGGCAGCATTGAAGTAAAAACCAATGCATCACTTATTATTGTTACATACATGCCAATTAAAAGTAAACCAATTTAATTACCAATATTGATTGTAGATTTTTCTTTCCTGGCTGTAATGAAATGAAATCTTTTGAATGTGTTTGCAATGTTGTCCAGAGTCGTACAAATTGTTCAACAGGAATTTACTCATTCATATCCATGAAGCTGCCCACTCACATGGCATGTGCATTTTGGTCATCAATCCATATTTGAAAATTATGAACAAGGAATATAAGTTCTACCTATTTCATAGTTCTGTTTGTTGTTTTAATTCAGTATTTTATATTACATGTTTTATCATCTTTCATAGCGTTGTATTTACTGAAAGCTGCCTATATATAGGTCTAACATCTTTTCTTAGAATTAATTTCACTTTAAGTTCTTTCTTTCCATCTCAATCTATTTTGGAACCCAGACCAAGCCTGAAAATTTTCAGCCAGAAACAATGTTTATGCCACTAGGTAGGGCACAACACATCCTGTGTACACACACACACACTCCCTCTTGCTGCACAGTATTGCAATTTCTTCCCAGCTTTGTAGATCTTTATTAGAAAGTAGATTTATGAGTAATGCTTATCCAAATGAGAGCTGTCACGAGAGCATCTGAGTTAAATTAGGTGTAGCAACATTCAAGTCTTGCATATCTAGTTTTGCCTTCTGTCTTATATTGCTTATCAATGTTATGTGCTAAGGAGTTTCCCTTTTCCACTCTAGTTGAATTTTCAGTTTTTCTTTTAGATAAAAACCTGAAAGCTAGAACGGAAGCAAACTTAAAGTTTTGGGTGTCCAATATTGACTTCCAGTCAAAGAAAAAGAAAAGCTTCTGGTCAAAAACAGTTGAGCACCAATCACCCCTAAATTTTTTGAAAAATCACAGCCCAAACAGTGTGTGAGTACAGTGTACTATGCAGCTAGCCTCCTCTCCCAGCTTCCTTAAATCTGTGTGGAATGACACCAGCTCTGGTAGCATGTGTCTAAATGGTAGAGCAAAGGGCAACTTATTAACTGCCTTTGGTAGTTATAAGACTTCTGCATCCTTGTGTTATCTTAGTTTTTAATATCTAATTATATAAATCCTTCTGAATGTTTATCACACAGTTTACAGTGGATGTGATACTCTGCTACTCGCATGCCTAATGATAGATTTTAAAGTAGAGAGGCTATTAAAAATCAGGTGTTTCCTACCTAGTCAAGGCTCTTTCTAGTTGTGTCTGTGACAGAACCACAAGTTATTTTTAAATAAAAAGCTTTTTTTTCTCTCTTTCTATAAATTCTCCAAAGGAAGGAAGTCTTTACCAGAAGGCTTCTTAGGTTGGTTTCCTTTTACTGGCATAAGAAATGCAATTTGATGGTTTACCTTGAAATTGAATCCAAACGTCTCATCACTGCCTGTCCAGGCCCTCCTCCACATTGACTTTATTGGCCAGATTAAAAGGTGAAGAACCTGAAATGTTCATAAGAGTGATACACAGGGTGTTTCTCAGGACACATTTTTTTTTGTAATGTCTGCTCTCCCAAACTGTGAGAGATGTGGCACCACTGTGGAGGGGAGATTACCAAACAATGTTAAGCACCAGCAAAATTAAAGAGAGAAAGGAGAAAAACTTCTCTGGCAGTAGGAAACTGAGGTCTTCAGAAGACAAAGATTGTCTTTCAAACTTAAAAAATGAAAATGAAAAAGGTCTTTCACAATAATTGTTATTATTTTTGCCACAGTAGTGTAATCTAGTCATAAAGAAAATTGCTGTAAAATAAACATACCCTTTGTAGCTACACCAATAAATTATCATGCAAGTGACGGTGTCTCAGCCCAGGCTGCAGTAGACAGTGGTCTACCGTGTCACTGTACTCAATTGCAGTTTCCAGAACTACAGTACGGTGCTGTTCCTGTACTAGACCCGTGCCTCTAAGCTTCATTCTCAGTGTAACAAAGTAGAACCTCGGAAACGTGGTATGTAAATTTAATTCTGCCCTGTGATATACACATAGCAGTACCTTCTCTTGTAATGTGGGAACGTATGTTTTTCAAGTGATACTAACATCCTTTTACCACATCAGAGTAGCATTGTGCCATATGGGAACAGAGCAAGCACCCTAGGAGGGCTCCAGCTCAATACAGCACGCCAATATTGCACAGTTCAGCAAGCTTCAGGGTCTCAGTCCTGCATAACCAGAGTCAGATGAATTTCTGAAATTGATTTTCTAGAAGTGCTAGAACTTCAAAGTAGGGCAAAAGGCATTGATATGTCAGAAAAAAAAATGTTACGGAAGCAGGGGCATCTTTATTTCCCTTCCTGCAAGTTCTAAATTTGGCCTCAAGAAACACTTTGTGAACATCAGTAGTAAAAAATGTCACTGCGCTCAAAGGAAAAAATAATACAGCTCAAGTTTGTTAAACCATGTAATATTTTTGGGGGAGAAAAAAAAAGCTTTATTGAATGAGTACAACTAACAAACCTTGCACCATATGCTGCAAAAATTCAGTGAAACAACACAAGGAATGAAAAAAAAAGGATGGTATTAATTAAATGATTGGGATTATGAGAAAAAGAGCTAGAGGGATGGAGAGGATTTATCACATCTGTCCTGCATCAAAACCAGTTCTCTAGCGCCTTGGCTGCCCGCCTCGTGAGAAATGTTTCTGAAGGCCGCTCTTGGACACCTCCAGCGATGCACGCTCACACCCTGCATCGCCTTGTCTTCGCTAGGGGTGTGTGCTGGTGGGGGGGTACAACAAATCATTTTAAAAACCTCCTCTGTCTGGGCAAGTACTCTGGTCTCCCCTTGTCGTGTTTGTAGGCAGCGGAGAGAGGCAGCCTCCTGAGGAAAACGATTTTTGGGGTAGGGCATCCAGAGGAAGCTCTCTCTAAGAATGAAGCTGCTCCGTCTCCTCACCCAGAGGCAGACGCCCGGGCAGCTGAAGCCCGTTGGGATTGCGTCCTCCATGTGCCGACCCGGGCCTCCGCCTCCCTCGCTCCTTGTCCATCCAGAAAGAGCTGCTTTCCTTCCCGTTTGGGCCATACTGCTCCGCCAGGCCTGGACAGGGAGAAAGCAACCGCAATAACGGCATTTATTTACTCCAAGTGGGGCGTGCTGCAAGTTTAGCGCTTTGCTAAAAATGTCTGCCACGGCTAGGGCTACGAACGGTTAAATCCACCTTCCCGCTTCTGGGGGCCGGCCTGGGACTGCAGGGG
>WHYT01016809.1:444321-465267 GCA_009806455.1 Tetrax tetrax
ATGGATTTCGACAAGGTGGATCGATGGCTGAGGCCAATTGTAAGAGATTCAATAAGGCCAAGTGCCGGATCATGCACTTGGGTCACAACAATCCCATGCAACACTACAGGCTTGGGAAAGAGGGGCTGGAATGCTGACCAGCGGAAAATGACCTGGGGGTACTGATCCACAGCCAGCTGAATGTGAGCCAGCAGGGTGCCCAGGTAGCCCAGAAGGCCAAGAGCATCCTTGCTTGTATCAGGAACAGTTTGGCCAGCAGGAGTAGGGAAGTGATCATGCTCCTGTACTCGGCACTGGTGAGGCTGCATCTTGAATACTGTGTTTAGTTTTGGACCCCTCAGTACAAGAACAACATTGAGGTGCTAGAGTGTGTCCAGAAAAGAGCAATGAAGCTGGTGAAGGGTCTAGAGAACAAGTCTCAGGAGGAGGTGCTAAGAGAACTAGGGTTGTTTAGTCTGGAATAAAGAAGGCTGAGAGGAGACCTTATCACGCTCTACAACTACCTGAAAGGAGGTTGTAGTGAGGTGGTGCTGGTCTCTTCTCCCGGGTAACAAGTGATAGGATGAGAGGAAATGGCCTCAAGCTGTGCCAGGGGATGTTTAGATTGGATATTAGGAAAAAAATACTGAAAGGGTTGTCAAGCTTTGGAACAGGCTGCCCAAGGAAGTGGTTGAGTTACCATCCTTGGAGGTATTTAAAAGACATGTAGATGTGGAGCTTAGGGACATGGTTTAGTGGTGAACTTGGCAGCATTAAGTTGGACTCAATGATGTTCAAGGTCTTTTCCAACCTAAATTATTCTATTCTATTTTATTCTGTTCTATTCTATTCTAAAATGATAAACTGGTTTATTTAATCAACATTGAAATTGTTAAAGGAGGTAAATTTGCATGAAATGAATGTGGCAAGGAACCATGGATGGCAATTGCAAGTCAGCAGCACTGCAATTGCATCTGTGATCTAAAACAATTTCCTTCTGCAAGAATCCCCAGGCTGAAATCAGTTAGTTCTCTCAGTAATAAACTTCCAGCCTTTCAGTCTAAAGAAGCAAAATTTAGCCCATCAGAAATACCTATAACAAAAAGAGGAAAAAGAATTCGTGCAAAGTAAGAAAAGTATTCAGAAAAGGAGATTCAAATAACTAGCACAGACATCACAAATTACATGTGGAGTTGTTTTTTTTTTTTTTTCATAATCCCAGGTGTTTCCTCTGAGAAGGTTGAACTAAGGTTCGTAGAGTTTTAAAGCATATTTACTCTTAATGTATGTCTATTAACGGATGAGACTCAGTTCCTCAACTAATATTAATTGGTTTCATTTTATGATGTCAGCTGATAATTTTTTTCCCAGTGATGATCTGGTAGAAAGGCAGCCTGTCCTAAAACCAAACTGGTATCTGTAGCTACTTGCTTGCTGCTCACTCTGAATAGTGTTAAATCACTGTTCCTTCGTTCAGCCATTCAGGTGTTGTCTGAGCAATGCAAACAATTTTCTGAGTACTTCACAGACATGAATGCATCTCCCAACAGTCATGCGTCTAGCCATGCACAATGATTAGATCACTAACCACAGGAGCTAGATATCAGCATTTTTGTGGTTTCTAATCCAGACTTTGGTCACCAGCACCAATCTTCCAAAGTGGACTGATATAAAAACTTTTGTCATTTGTAGAAGCTTAAAAGCAGAAGCTAGTCTTATCAAGTCTATTCAGTCTGCTGTCAGATGTTTCTGCTTTAAAAGACAAAGAGATCTTTTTCTTTGGACTGTCTGCTTTTTTTTTTTGTTTACTCACCAGCACTGAATTAATCGGAGAGAGCATTTGTAAAATACTGTTACCACGGGCTTCCTCTTCTGGCTTTCCAGTAACTGACTACAATTTCTAAGATTTCGTGTAAACAATGGTTTAAACTGGCTTTGGCGTTAAATCTTCCTTTTGCAGCACAATTCATCAGACTGCAGTGAATGGACAGAGAAAGGTATTAGTTGAGAGAAACTAACATGGATATACTCACTCAGGATGAAGATGTTGGTCATCACAAATAAGATGTTTGCCATCCATTTACAAACCCCTGTAACTCCAAAGGTGAATTCCTGAGAAAGGCTTAGGCAGATGGCTATTAGTATGGGGACAGGAACTGCCAAGGCTCATGTATGCTGCAAAATATATTTTAGAATCATAGAACAGTTTGAATTGGAAGGGACCTTCAAAGCTTATCTGGTCCAACCCCACTGCAAGGAACAGGGACACCTTCAACCAGATCAGGTTGCTCAGAGCCCTGTCCAACCTGGCCTTGAATGTTTCCAGGGATGGGGCATCCACCACCTCTCTGGACAACCTGTTCCAGTGTTCTACCACCCTCATTGTAAAAAATTTTTTCCTAATATCTAATCTGAATCTACCTCTTTCTATTTTAAAAACATTACCCCTTGTCCTTTCACAACAGATCCCGCTAAAGAGTTTCTCCCCATCTTTTCTAGAAGCCCCCTTTAGGTACTGGAAGGCTGCTGTAAGGTCTCCCTGGAGCCCTCTCTTCTCCAAACTGAGCAGCCTCAACTCTCTCAGCCTGTCCTCATAGGAAAGATGCTTCAGCCCTCTGATCATCTTTGTGGCCCTCCTCTGGACTCACTGTAGCAGGTCCGTGTTCTTCTTACTTCGGGGGCTCCAGAACTGGACACAGTACTCCAGGTGGGGTCTCACCAGAGCAGAGTAGAGGGGCAGAATCACCTCCCTCCACCTGCTGGCCACGCTCCTCTTGATGTAGCCCAGGATGCGGTTGGCTTTCTGGGCTGCAAGCACAGATGGCCAGCTTGTGTTGAGCTTCTCATCAACCAACGCTCCCAAGTCCTTCTCCTCAGGACTGGTCTTGATCCATTCTCTGCCCAGCCTGTATTTGTGCCTGGGATTGCCACGACCCAGGTGCAGGACCTTGCACTTGGCCTGGTTGAACTTCATCAAGTTCACACAGGCTCACCTCTCCAGCCTGTCAAGGTCCCTCTGGATGGCATCCCTTTCCCTCCAGCGTGTTGACTACACCACACAGCTTGGTGTCATTGCAAACTTGCTGAGGGTGCATTCTATCCCACTGTCCATTTCGCCAACAAAGATGTTAAACAGGGCTGGTCCCAATACCGACCCCTGAGGAACACCACACGTCACCAGTCTCCGTTTGGACATTAAGCCATTGACCACAGTGCAGCCATCCAGCCAATTCCCTATCCACCGAGTGGTCGCTCTGTAAGATCCATGTCTCTCCAGTTTAGAGACAAAGTTGTCACATGGGACAGTGTCAGATGCATTGCACAAGTTCAGGTAGATGAAGTCAGTTGCTTGTCCCTTATCCACCAACGTTGTAACCCTATTATGTGTGTTATACAAATCTGCAGTCATTTCCATTCTCTACTGCCAGAGGTACCAACTCTAAGCTCTCCAGATTTGAGTGCTAGGCCCTCAGTCACCCATGAAATCACAGATCAGCTAAGTTGTCTGTCTGCGTAACATTCTTTTTGTTTTCCTTCTGAATCTGAATCCCTAAAGTAAAAGTGTCCATTCTCATTTTCTGAGTAAAAGACCATTTCAGGCTGAATTCTGCACAGGTAAAATCAATATTTTCTGAACCTTGAATCAGATTTTATCCTCTTCTCTTCCCTGCTTTTGTTAAATCACCTTTCTCTCACTTTCCCTTTCTGCTTCTCTCTTCTGTATTCATGTTTTCCTGCCTCTCTCACATCTTTGTCCTCAGTAGCTCACTTAACTTTCTGCTCTCTTACCCCTCACAACCTTTTTTTGTAGTTCTCCTGTTCAGTGTTACTCTTCTCCTATGCCTCCCATGGTTTGTCCCTCATTGCTCATATGCTTGTGTGTTCTTTTGCTTCACTCTTGATCTTCAGTTTGCACTGGTTGTTTAGACAAGAAGAAAATCTTTTAGATCTCTTAATGTATTGGAGTGGCCATTATGATAATGGTGGTTTTAATTTAGGTAATTTTAAAAGAACTGTATTTCCTTGTCAGATTTTCTAGAAACAACATGATTTATAAATAGAATAATGGGGTAATTTAGGTGGCATAGATTTCTGATAGTTTTCTTTGAACTATCTAGTTTTCCTTTAGCTTAAACCATGACAGCATGTCCTTAGGCAGTTACATTGCATATCAGAGCTCAGCCTTTTTAGACCAGAATTAAAGAACAATCCTGCCATATGGTGAGTACTTTCCTAATTTTCCTTTTACTTCCATGATCAGACTCACTTTTCAGGCTAAAATTCCTCCTGACATAGGGTATGGGCGATGTCAATGCTGTCTTCAACTGGGTTGATGACTAGCCTTTCAAACAAGAGAGCAGCACCTGATGGCAACATTGGAGACCTGGACTGAGCATGGTAGCTAGAAGGACCCTGGAGGCACTGAAGACTGCCACCAATTTCAGTGGCTGTTTGCATCAGCTTTGAATGTCAGCCTCCTCCAGACTAAACAATCCCAGTTCTGTCAGCTGTTCCTCATAAGACTTGTGCTCTAGACCCTTCACTATCTTCATTGCTCTTCTCTCCACACACTCCAGCAACTCAATGTCCTTCTTGTACTGAGGGGCCCAAAACTAAAAAATTGAACACAGTATTCGAAGTGCAGCCTCACCAGTGCTGAGTACAGGGGCTCGATCACTTCCCTACTTCTGCTGGCCACACTATTTCTGATGCAAGCCAGAATGCTGTTGACCTTCTGGGCCGCCTGGGCTCATGTTCAGCTGGCTGTCACCCAGCACCCCCAGGTCCCTTTCTGCTGCGCAGCTTTCCAGCCCCTCTTTCCCAAGCCTGTAGCGTTGCATGGGGTTGTTGTGACCCAAGTGAAGGACCTGGCACTTGGCCTTCTTGAACCTCTTAGAGTTCACCTTGTCCCATTAGTCCAGTCCATCCAGATCCCTCTGCAGAGCCTTCCTACCCTTGAGCAGATCAACACTCCCACCCAATTTGATGTCCTCTGCACACTTACTGAGGGAGCACTCAATCCCCTCATCCAGATCATTGATAAAGATATTAAACAGAACTGGCCCCAGTACTGAGCCCTGGGGAACACCACTTGTGACCGACAGAAATAATTTGTCGCATATTTTATTTCTGTTCCCCTGGATTCAAACAGCAAATTCTGAATGTCACTGAAGAGGCATGGCTGAACCCAGGGAGTTCCTTGAGCAGATGAGGTCACTGGGTTGCTCTGTTTACCATGCCTCACATTTCTCACAGGCATCTGAAGCCTGTAGTATCAGAAGGAGCCTTGGCATCCAGCACAATAGCATGTTTATGTTACAGAGAAAGGGTCCCACTCATGAGCGCAGGACAAGGGCTGTAATCCCGGTAGGAGCGGCAGCACCGGCTTCCTGCGCCCCAGGCTTGTGTGGGGAGAAGGGGAAATGAGACACCATGGCTGCACGTTGCAGAACAGAAATTGCAGCTCATGGGGATTAACACACATATGCCAGCAAACATTTTCAACATCCCCCCAGCTAGGAAAAAGCTGATACATGGATCTTGAGCACAACCCTTATAAATATTTCTTAGAACAAAGCTTGTAGTTTATTCCTGGTGCTCCCAGGTTTGTAGCAGCCAGTGAAAGCATCTGGTTTCCAGGAGGTAACGTCTTCACCGAGTCTGACTCTGTGACAGACCTTTATTCAAAAGTCCCTGGAGATTCTGCAGCAAGTGCTCAGGTTTCCCGGTTCCCAGCCGAGCAGAGCTGCAGGAGATGATGGAGGTGGTGTCGGTATGCCGTGCTTCGCACTGCTCTGGAGGTGACGCCCAGCATCCAGCCTGGCGTACCTGATGCTGACCAGCTGGAGGTAGTGCCAAACAGGGCATGACACCTCTGGGAACTGCCACAGCCATGCCATAGGCAAATGCAGCCCAGGATGGATGCATTGTGGGAGGAAAAATAAGTACCGTACATTATTTTACTGTGGCGTTCAGCACATGTGGCTACCGCCTGCGCTCAGTCCGCCGGGTCCCTGGTGTCCTCAGTGCTGCAAAAGGACGCAGTTCTCACCTCGCCCGCTGCCATGAAGGACTTTGCTGAAGCCAGTGTGGTCAGATGGGAGCATGGTGGGCCCTCTCTCTGCTCTTTTGCAGTGTTGCCTTCTCTATCATCTACCTCTTTTTTCCTCTGCTTTTCTTCAGTTCATTTTTGCTTCTCTTTGAAACACGTGACTTCTACTTTCTTGTTAATCTTTTTTTCCATATTTGACTCATCACTTGTTAGTCACTCCTTCTGCCTGTTGTTGAAATTTTCATTAAATATTGATTATTGTAATGTCAGATAGTGATAATATTTTGTATTTTTTATAGTGTCCTTGAATTTGCTTATTTTTCCTTTTAACTCCCTCCTTTTCTTCCTTCTTTTCCCTTGCTGTCCCTCTTCCCCCCACCCTATCCTTTCCCTTGTATGACACCATTCCTTTTCTACCTCTTGTCTGTTAGTAACAGCAAGACAGCTTCATACACCCAGGGGACTTCTGCATCCCTGAGTATGGCTTCGGAGTACAAACAAAACCCAATGGTTCAGCAGTTCTATTTCAGTGCCTTTAGTGGCTCCCATCGTACTAATCTTTAATGTATTTGTCGCTATAACTTTTTGTGAGCTGCTATTATCTTTATTTTAGAAATGGGAAACTGTTGTACAGAAAGACCGTGGATCAGACTTTACACATATTTGTTATACTAAAGCTCAGATGTAAATAAGGCTCTGAGGTCCACTGACGTTAATTATTCCAAAAGTTGTATATGGACAGCTTAAGGTTTTCAGTAGGACTTTTGAAAGTTCAGTAAGTGGATGACCACATCTTTACATGGGCAAGTCACTAGAAATCTGGCTTTAAGTAATTTCAAATTCACCCCAACTTTAGTCCTTTTTTTTTTGTGGCCATGGCTAGCTACTGGATATTACCTAGTTCTTTTAGAGATAGATGAAATATTTCCATATTGGCCAGTTTTGTTCCCCTACCTTCAAACTGCTATTCAGCAATAGCACTGATATTTCCAGTCTCTTCCCCAAGCTGGGAATGCTTCCAGTTTCATAGCCTTCAGGGTTTTTAAGCATTTCTGTTGCACGAGGGATTTTTCCCCCCTTCAATTTCAGTCAGACGGCAGCTGCGAGACACCTACCTAGTGGGTGCAATGCCTCTAGTTTCCAGTTTCCCATATGCTTTCTCTCCTACTTGTGATGTCGTTCCTGAGGGCATGTGGGGCAGGCTGGGTGGGCAGGTACAAGTTGTTCTCATCAGCTGATCTCAGGTATTTGATGATATTTTGGCAATGTTAATTCAAAGTTTTACCTTTACCAACTTATTCCATAATGGGTCTGCATGTTCAGCTGCTGGAAGCCAGCCTGCACGTGCAGTAACCTTGGATGATGCTGGGTATAAAATCTCACCCATAAGTGTATGCTTCTTCAAAATATTGTTCTGGGAATGAACCTTGCACATGATCTTTTCCACATATATCCCAAGGGAAAGAGGGTGACATGACATTCTGTGAATTGGATCTTAACAGTGCATACTGTACCCTGTTCCCAGTTATGAGCCGGTATTTATTGCTTTTATAATTTTGAGATGAGATTCACTTATGTTTTCTTGATTGGTGTATAGTTGGTTTTGACAAAATAATTGAGAGCCAATACATTCCAAATCACTGTGTTAATTATGGAACAATCTCACCTCTCTCAAGCAAGGGAAACAAGTAAATTATTTGAATAGTGGAAAGGGAATATTTTGGCTGAAAAATGTGTTTTTATGAGCCGATACTGGATCTGACAATGCAGATGTTGGCAAGAATTAAAGGAAACCCAGTTCATTTTGAAAAAGGTATATTTTCACAGAGATCACGTCTCTTCTGGGAACCTTTAATTTAACATACATTGGTTTCCTATTTTAAGAAAACAATTTGCTGTTAAACACTATGCCAGTCAGACGTATATTTTTTAAGCAAAACCTCTTTGTCCTAAAGTATTTTAATGGCCTAAAGAGCAGGAAATTGCCTGTGACATTTCAGTTTTTCCATTCGAAGGGAAAAATGGTCCGAGGTCTAAAAATAGCTGTCTCCTGAAAAACACCCTCCCTCTCATCATTGTAATATACCATAAGCCATGTGACAACAAAGAAAGACATTTCTTTTTGAGCCCAGCGTTGCTTTTAATCAGCTAAATTGGCAATTAAGACTGTCTTAATGTAAAACTGCTGACTTGAATAAAAATTTTGTTTACTGACTTAACCTGAATAATTTGGTGACCTACTCTACAGTACGATGTCTCCAGTTTCTCCCTCTGCCTTTACCTGAACACAAATGATGTTGGTCAGAACTGCGTATTCACTTGGGGAGAAAATCTTGGTAGACTTTGTGCTATGGGCTTGTTTTACTATTAGCCACTTTTCAGCTCCATCCACTATTTGAGCATCCATCTTTGAGAGGAATAGTGAACATATATTCATACACAATTTGGTCTGCGGCCATGAATGGACAGGTGAGGTAGATGGTATGCATAAATAAGATTAACAAAACACATTGTGTGGTGGATTAATGCCAAGGCGTGTGTTACGGAGGTCAAAGATGGATGCTTTATCGTTATGCCTAGATACTCAGCAAAACTCAAAGGGAGTCTTGGTATTCAGATCATTCCCCCAGCAGTGAATTCAGACATGTGAGTGAATCACAAGATGCTTGTTTATTGTCAACTCAGAAAAAATAAAGCAAGACTGGTTTATGTGTAGACTGAGGCCAGCGTGGAGACATTCCTAGACAGGGTGGAGCCCACAAGGCGAGCGGTGCTGTCACTGGGGAGGCAGCAGGTCCCAGTCTGCACCGAAGCTGGAGACGGAGCTGTGCGATATGATCTCTTCGGTGGTGAAATTTGCTTAAGAGGTTCTTACCCATTATCTCTCTATCTCAAGGCCCCGACAACTCACCCCTGTCTTTGTACTACAGCTTGCTGCCTGTCCTCAGTGTGGGGCCAGGCTATAGCGTAGCTCCCTGAAGTAATCTAGGTTAAAAATAGCCTTCCAGAAAAGTTTTACATTTTTGAGTTTTAAATTGAAATCATTTCAGCTGCCTGATTTTACAGACAACCCTAAAAATAGCTGTACAAGCACAAATGAAATGGTAGCAAACTGACTTACTGAAAGGTGACTTAGCTTCTCGAATTCTGAAACAAATGTGTCATGAAAATATGCACAAAGAAACTATGCCTCCTCCCTGGTGAAGTAAAAGCTTAGGAGCTTTACTGTCTTCCAACACCAAAATCTTAATGAATACGAACATTCACTAAAATTTAATGAATCACACAGCCTTGAGGGATCAAGATTAGACAGGCTTCATCCGTTGAAATCAATAGAAGTTTTGCCTCTCCCTTGTTTTGAGCTAAGATTTTTTTTTTTCTCCTATCTTTCCTTCAGGGAAGGACTGAGAGTTTTAATATAGCCTGGTATTTGACTATAGACTACATTTTATCATATATCAACATATGATCTGGACCATGTGACTGTTGATAGACTTCTGACCTAGGAGGTACAGCAGGAAAGGACACCAAGAGCTCTGTCTACATCACCCCTCTGTCCTGAAATAGGCTTAGTCTCACCTACAGTCTTCAAGACGCTATTTGTCTAAACGTATTTTTGACAAAAATGTTATTTGAAAAACCCACACATCTCCCTGGGTAATGTATTCCAGTGTTTAGATGGGGAATTTCCTCCCCATCTAGCCTACGTCTGACAGCACCAGTGTTGTACAGCCCCACACCAGGACAGATCAGCAGAATCCCTGGTGGAAGCAGCTGTGGCAGCAATACAGAATCTTGGCCTGTGTCTGATGTTGCTTGTTGCTTTTTCTTTTAGCCGAGAAGAATAAATGTAAATTGAACCAAATCATTTAGTGACTATAGCTGAGAAATACAGTTGCGGTTATTGACATTTCTGTGTATATATGAACTCAAAACCAGTTGAAGAATCAGTCGTTTTCTAGTAAAGTTCAAATTTCTTGCCAGGGAATATTGCTGTTTTCTTATTGTGGGGAAATGCTGGCGTGAACACATGGATAGATCTTTTTTTCCTTACAACTACAATAAGATAAAATCTAATATTATTGTAGGCCGTGTGGGAAGAGATAACAGTTCTATTGACTTGCACATTTGAAAACAAAACCTACCAACATTGTAAAAGATGTATAATAAAAATCAAACTAGAAACAAAATAGAATAAGCAAGCTATTAAATCGCTTGCCTTCATTGAAACACCACCTGAAAGTGCTTTACAGCATTGTAAACTGCCAAAAGATAAACCCTTGCAGCAGATGAAAAAAAATTATGAATTATTAGATAAGCTACTGTTTCAGAAGAGACTGGAAGACCAGAGTGGAAATGAAGGTGCTGTAGAGATTCTGTCTAGACAGTAGGTCTGGCAAAGTCGAGACTGTGTGGAAGATCATCAAATCATAGAGTGGTTAGGGTTGGAAGGTGTGCAGGAAAAAATTGGACTGCTAGGACAACTTGAGGTAGTAATAAAGAAGCAAATTTCTTATATCTGTATATATGTCATGGGTTCAGTGAGGGTGAAACTTAAGGCAGAAATGAACAAGTAACAGCAATCTCGATAGGACAAAGAGTGGCAATGTTAACCAGGACCCTGGAGGAAAAAAAAAAAAAACAGGAAAAAAAAGGTGCTGAAAAAGAACCTGAGCCGTTGCCTTTCTCCTGAAAGTAAGAAAATACAAAGTTTGCCAAAAGATTGAATTGCTTTTTGTTCTCTATCTCCAAATTTCAAAGACAGCAAAAGTGTTTACCATCAGTCACAGCCAGAAGCAATAAGAACTGGTTTTCTGGTGTTATAACCTTTTCTTGTAATGTACAAGAACTGTTACATTTTTGTTACATTTTCTTTTCTTCTTTCTCTAAATCCATGAGTATTTTAGGAAATGGAGAACAATTAAAAGAGTAAAACTAAGTCACTTATATTCTTGTAGCATTTCTTTGAAGGTTTTTGGTCATCTGTTTGTCAACACTGTTTACTCATTCCTCCCAAACTCTTTATTTTTTTTTAATTGCCCTTATTGCAGCATTTGGGACATTTCTTTCTTTCTCTATGTTTTTAATGGCACTGGCATATGAAATGCCACTTAAATGACAGATTCATTTCACCTAACTTTATCTACCTTAGGTGAAGTTTGGTTGTGTATGCCAGAGTTAGCAACTGTAGCTCTTACAGCCATTTAACCCAGTGAGTTAAAAGAAAGAGATTTTTAGGGAGCATGTCTTCTTCCAGCCATTCTAGGCATCTATTTTGGAAAAAGACTGGTTTTGTATCTACACTGGCTATAAACGGAGCCCGAAGTGACCAGTCTAGATGTAGATGTCTACATCAAGTCAAATGAATCATACCCTCAAAGTTGTACTGAATATTTCCAGTTACCGTAAGCACTGATTTTGACAGCAGTTTTGTAATAACTTGCAGAAGTAGTTTCCGTCTTCTGCAATACCTTTGGATTCGGTGAAACATCTGATGAAGAAGCAAACACTTGCAGACTTTTTGGCTCTGCCCAAGTGAGAAACTAAGTGCGCACCTTGCCCACAGGCAAACATGTTGCAACAGAAGATGCAAATAACTTGAAAGAAAAATGGAAGCATTAAAGACACAGCTCTTTATATGCCCTAGAGGAAGAGGAGAAACTGGCAAGACCTTTGTAAGACAATTCAAGGAAGAGTCATTTGACACTACCTTGATGACACTCCTATTATTGGTATTTAAAGTCTTGACTTGTCACAAATATACTTTGCTACAGATGTAATTAAATAATGGACAAAATAGTTTAGTACCATCAGGGACGCAAGTTCACATTTAATAAGTGCCATTTCACATTATTCTAACAGGACAGTTAATTCAGAGTCAGCTCTTTGAGCATGGTAAATATCTTACACAAAAAAAATAAATTAATCAATAAC
The DNA here is from genome assembly GCA_009806455.1 of Tetrax tetrax. Taxonomy (NCBI): domain Eukaryota; kingdom Metazoa; phylum Chordata; class Aves; order Otidiformes; family Otididae; genus Tetrax; species Tetrax tetrax. The sequence goes on from WHYT01016809.1 coordinate 456,287, forward strand.
ATTTGTATATACAAAAGAGGACAACAGATAAAACAATCACAGTTGCTGCTCAATAGCAATGATCTCAAAGATGAATCTCTGGTCATATGTGACAATTAAGATGGTAATTCAGCTGGTTCATGCTACAAAATAGTGTGGCTACTGTGGACTAAAACTAAATCCAGCAGTTTCTTGACTATGAAATCACTTGTGCTGCCATCCTTATGTCTTGACTGTGCTCTTGTTCTGAAACAGCATGGAGTGGTTTTAACCTGTCAGAATTTCGTGATAGTGTCTGTAGTCACTGGAATTCTGTATGAGAGAGAAAAAGTCCCGCTTAGCAGCAGGAGGATGACAGCTACAATCCCGACAGGAATGGCAGCACCAGCTTCCTGTGCCGCTGGGCTGGAGGGCATGTAGTAAGAAGGAGGGAAAGCGATGCTCTGGTTGTGCGCTACAGAGTAGAAGTTCCAGCTCACAGGAATGAGGACGCACAGACCAGCCAATATGTAGAAGAAGCCACCCATCAGGAAGAAACGGGTAATGAGAGTTTTGTGAGTGATTCCCATATAAACATTTCTCAGAGCAAGTACTGTGGCAGCCAGTCCCAGCAAGCCCATGAACATGGCGATCAACATGAGACCCTGAGCAGCATAAATTTCATGGGGGATGGAGGAGTCATAGCCACTGAATTTATGGCAGAACTGTTCTTTATAGCCAGGAGAGATGTGAAGGTAACTGATGAAGCAGACTTTCCAAATCCCCACCCAGGCAATGCCGGAGGAGATAATGGTGGTGTTGTTCACGTGCCACACTCTCCATTCCACAATTCCCATTGAAACGGTGCACAGGATCCAGCCTACTGTACCCAGAGCAAAGGCAGCTAGCTGGAGGTGTGAGGTGCTGGCCAGGGAGCTCATCCTCTGGAGGGCTTCTGCTCCATCACAGACACGGTTGCCATGTGAAGAGAGAGGAGCTGGAAAGAAACGTGGCATAAAATTACAAAGACAGTTATTATTTGGGTGAGTAGATGAACCTGTTTTTGAAAAAGAAAAACCAGGAGAGAATATGTGGAATATATGTACAGAGGGAGGATGGTAGTCATCTTTCCCCAACTGTAATGAATTGCTGAGGTTTGATGTCCATAGACAAATAACATCTTGGCTTTAATTCTGTATATTTTGCGGTATCACAAGGAGCAGAAAGGGTCTCTGATTAGCTCCCATTACAATCTCTAGTTTACATTACCAAAAGGGAAATTCACATATTTTTCCAAGTTATTTTCTTCCTTAGTAATTAACCGTTATGTTCAAAGATCCTTACACACATGACATCATCAGGAGCTCTAGGGTCACTGGCTAGGAGAAACTAAATCTGACAAAATCCTCAGGATCCTTGTTGTTGCAAGAGATCCTACAAAGCAGCCACAGAAGCCACGCTCCTCTCCCCTGGCAGCTGGGGTTTCGGTGCAGCAGCCCTCCTTGAAAAGATTTCTGCTTTTACGCTGCCCTTACAGAGGGTTGCTGGGACCAGTGTTGGACAGAAAACACCGTAGTTCCGAGGGGTGAGCAAATCCAGCCACAAAATCTAATAATGACCACTGAACTTTGACCATTTTTAGATTATTTAACTGTGAATGCATTAGCAGAAATACTTGGATTAATCAGAAATCAGCTCTGTGCAGGGGCTGGAGCCTGGATGTGCTGCTTTTTCTTTCCCAGCCTCAAACTTTAACCGAGGTTTCTTTAGTGTTTTACTCTCACAAATCACACTTGTTCATAACTTGCCCAACTTCTCCAGTTCAAATCATCCTACCACTGTGGTGGGAAAGATTTTAGTCATTTAGCCCAGCAAAAGATTTTAGGTTTGTTTGCTGACTGTACATTCTGAGTGCAAATTAGGTTTTATTCTAACAACACAAAAAAAATCTGTTTATTTCCCACATCTTTCATACAACCTTCTGAAAAATTAGAGGAATGATTTGTGATCAGAGAAGATCTGGCCTTGATTTTATTGTGTAGATCTGAAAGGTTCTATGGATCTTTGCATTTTATGAGTTATCTGAAATACCTTTTCTCCTGCTCCCATTGCATTCAAGACAGAAGAAATACTGTACCAAGTTAACTCCAATAACAAGAAGATAGATCTGCAACTGTGTTTTGTTACTAAAGCAGAAAATGTTCCTTTTACTTATCTTAACCTAACAGATTCAGTGATACAGTCTAGTTGCAAAAAATCCAGCTGTGGGAATATTAAATAAAAAATATCTTCATAACAATATGGCCTTAACGAAACACTTTGCCATCTTCTCATACCAGTGCCCACTGTATACTTACTTCAGTTCTGAAGTTGATGCCAGTGAAAAGAGGATGGGACCAAGTGGTTTTTGATGCCAGCCAAACAGGGCAACATCTGCAAGTTTGTCATTTTGGCCTCCCAATTCATCTCTGTATCTCCAATAGGTCTGATTTTCTGTGGGACATATAATTTTCCGTTATTGCAAATGTTCATTTAACTCTTTCTTGCATACAGGAAATTGCTCCAAATAGCCTCCTGTGTTTTTATCTACTTAAAATTAACCCCATTTATAAATGCTATCTCGATCTGCTATGTTATTTACAAAGTCATTACAAACCCCCCTATCTAATTAAGAGTGGTTACCAGCCATACAGCATAGTAGCCCCACAGGAAATGATGAACGGTTTTCTTTCTGTCCCAGTTCCACATCAAAACAGTGTCATTTCTGTACCTCTCTCGTGATGGGAAGATGGTGGACAGAAAAGACCGTGATCAAAACAGTCCTGCGCTGATTCACTTCTGCTTCTGTTTTAAGCAGTTGAGCACACAGATGCCAAACCTGAACCATATTAAAATACCATTTTTGTGCAGAGCCCTTATTTCTGTAATGCTTCTTGTATACATCATAAAAATTCATTTAAAAAACTTGCTGATATGAAGGTCATAAAAGATAAGCAAACAGGCTGGTCCATGTCATTGAGAGCTGTTCAGAGTATGATTAACAGTGTATATCTTCATGGATTGCATTTACTCACCTGTCTTTCCACAGAATTAAATGAGATCATATCTATAATTACTGAGCCCTCTATCAAACCATCATGTGCTAAGTTACTTAGAATGGTGTCCAGAATTGAATTATAAAATTAAAAATTAGGAAAAAACCTTTTTTTTTTTCCCATGAGATTCACAAAAAACACAGAACAAGTAAACATGCAGGGTGAAAGAATTCAAGGCTTACATGAAAATTCTGAAAACATTGCAGAATAATCAGCTAACAAAGATGAGCTTTAGGTGAGGTACCAAATGTCTAGACACAAAAAAAAAAATCGCTTATGTAGGAAATGATTCATTTTGGCTCATTTCTCCACACCCTGCCCCCTGGAACTTATTTGAACTACCCTGATAGTATTGACTGACTTAGCAAAAAATCAAGGTGAAAAAGAAGTACTTTTGAGATTGATGATGAAATTGAATTTCAGTTATCATACTTACCTGTTTTGGAAAAACAGACAGAAGCCTGTATTTACAACCTTTTGGTATTCAGATTCATCAAGACAATAAGGAACAAAATATCAAGGTGAAATAGTTAGAAGAATTTGCTTGCCATATCAAAACATGCCAAAATTAAAACAATGATCTAGTTCCTGATTCCAGCCTCTATTGTTATGAATATTAATAAACACACTATAGGTTTTGTTGGTGTCATCAAATGAGGATAGATACATATTCAGCCTCACGTTTCTGACACAAACCCTAAGCCTGAGCGCTGCCATGGGTCGCAGCACCCACAATTGCCTCGGGCATGCTGTGGGACGGGGCATCCCACAAGGCGGCCCAGCCATGGTCATGCTCTGTGACAGGCAAAGAGCATCAAGGCAACCCGTTTTCCCCCAAATGTAGCAAGATGAGACATTTATTTTTTTCGGGACTACTGTGGCAAGCATTTCCAAACAGAAGACATTCTGCTTGCATATGCCAAGTAAAAAGTGAGCTGCAGAGGGCGTCTTCCTCCAGGATTTCACTCTCAGCTGTTTGCTTGCTGTGGAACCTCAAGGAAGACGGAAAGAAGGAGGAAACCTCCTAGCAAGAAGAGCTACCAGGCTCACAGCAGCGTTAGGCCTTAGCAGCCACAGCCATGGACCAACTCCTCGCCTCAGCAACCCGCGTCTGTGAGCGACATGGGGACTGGGGCGACCCTGTGCGAGTCCCCACCCATGGGGGGATGTAGGCCCTGAATCTGGTTCCAACACCAGCAGTGCCCTTCCTGTAGGTTTTAAAGACAGAGGCATCCCTTTTGGAAAGGAAGGATTTGATCTATTGCTAACTTGCAATTCGCACAAAAAAAGCAAAGACATGATTTTTTTTTTTAGTAAACCTTTTGGTCCCTGTGCAAATGCCCTGTCCAGCCTTCTAAGAAAAGAGTGTGAAAGTTCAGTCCCTGCATATTTAGACCTATATTGGATAAAATACAATTCAAAGCCCAGATCACATGGCAGTCTGTGCTAACATGGACAGCAGTGGCATAATCTATTGGCTGGTTTCATGCTTTAGTAATTGTATAAATGCTTTGAATTAATTTAATTAGTATGGCAAGATTACCTGTGATTACCCTCTGAATAATCAGCTGGTGTTACTGGCATACGGTTCTTGATTTGGAACCTCACTCAGAGCTGCAGGTCTCAGCATTCCAAGTGTGCTTACCAGCTCTTTCATGGGATGGAGGTAGCCTACAAAAGCAATCCTGCCAGGAGGATGTGGATAAACCAGGTTTATGTGGTGTGTACACCAGTGGATGAAAAGCATGACTGAAAACCCTTTTCACCCAAAGAAACAAGAGAAGCATGTTAAGAGGTGGCTATGGTTCCATCTCTCGGTGTCCCATGATTTCATCAATGTTTTCATTTAAAATTGATTCAGTCCAAACCAACAAGCATTGCAGTAGCTTCTAAGGACAGTGTCCAGAAAGTCTAGAATCAATAGCTAAAAAAGGAGAGCCGCTTCTACAGACTTCTCACCTGGAAGTCCCTTGCTATCATTTTCTCTCTTCTTCTTTCATTTCCTTCATTTGGAAGGGCTTTCCTTCCTGGATGTATTTTTAACTGAATACCCTACCTGAGTAAAAGCAAAATGTAAACTTGCTAGCATTCAATGGAAATTTGCACAGAGAAGACAGAAGCTAATGGTAAAAGATGATACTTTCTAGTGAATATAGAAATATAGAAACTTGAAGGATTGCACAGTGAGTAGCTGTTTATGAAAAGTGTGTTGAGCCATGCCCGTATACTTCAGGGACAGAATGAAACAGGACTTTCCCCCTCTTAGCTACAAGAAACAGATGAGGATGCAGGGGAGCTGGGCTGACTTCCCTACAGCTGCAAGCTTGCTTCTAGGAGAAAAAAATGTAATGAAGCTGCTCTCTCAACTGCCATGTGGTTTCATAGAGGGTTTTTGGGGTCATCTGTGCATCAGGCTCACCTTTAAAAAGATTGAAATGAAATGCTGCAGTCAAAGAAATAAAGGTCAGTTCTCTGTGGCTACCATCCTAACTCCTGATGTTCTCAGCAGCAGGAGTAAACAGAAATGGAACTATACTTGAAATTTTGTTAATACTTCTTCTACTTCCAGTAACTGCTAGTGACAAAAGGCTGGGGCTTTGATGTCACTTCTCAGAGCAGAGAAACCTAAATGGCACCAAATGCATTTGCACTTCTGGAATTAATACTGAAAAGCTATTTTAATTACATTCAGCAGTCTGTATGCATCAGCTGGGTTTCAGATCTGCTTTCTAAAACTTAACCTGCCTTAAGCTCCTGAAAAAAAAAGATTTAAAAACCCTGCAGGTAAATGGAGGAAAAAAGCTAGCAACTTTTCTTGATTAGTCCATTTAAATAGAATTGGGCCTTTCAGGTTACTGGGTCTCAGACTCCCTCATCAGCTGAGGGCCTGTGCCAGGGGCTGATGTCCGACTTGTAGGGTGGCGTAAGAGAGTGCCTCAACCATGCAATCAACCCGCAAGACTCGTCTTTAAATGCATCATTTCATGTGATGGGTTGAGGGCCAGATGGCACTAGCTTTCAGCGGCATGGAGGGAGTTCGCCATTTAGCAAGAGGTCCTTTAGGGGTTGGTATGTGCTAAGTAAAACATCCTGCAGCAGCAGCATCCCCTCTGTAGTATCTCTCCCACTCTGTGACCTGAAGCACCAGACAAAGCTGGATGGGTCAGATGTCAACACCTGGAACATAAGATCTCAGATACAGAAGGAGGCTGCAGGGAAGTGTGAGATGTAGCTGGGGCTTGTAATGTGAATTTGTGGAAGTCTTACACAAATTGAATGACCTTTGACATGATACTCAAAGACTGTACTCACAGTCTAGACCCTTGCGTTCAGATGTGTCTAGAAGAGAACTTCAGAAATGTCGTTTATCCTTCTGTCATCCCTGTTTCAGCACAGCTCTAGTTGAAATGTGGCTTTATCTCTAAGGTTATCTTATTGCTGTGGTCCCTGCCACAAGAGTTGCCAGTAGTGGCTGCTAAATCAGTCTATTCCTAGCTTCTTCAAAAGGCATTTAAACAAACTCCGTGTGGCAATTCTTTTGCTCCTGTTTTCCTAGATACAAAGTGAACTACATTTATGACTCCTTCTTCAATACAGTCTCCCTGACATTCATGAAGTATTGAACCCTGATGTCTCAAGTCAGCTGTCACCAACATAGTGATTTTCCATTAGAAAAGCAAACTAGTAGGGCATAGAGTCTTAAAAGTCCTTCCAGAGTATCTCCAGATTTAACACACCTTATGTACTCAATTCCTTGCAAATGTCAATATTCAGTGTTATGAACTCTGCTGCTTCAACTTTCTCATTGTGTTGCAAAACAAGTAACCCAAATCAACCGTAACCTCTGTTCCACAGAGTAAGAATACACTGACCTTTAGTTGTGTAAAAGTTCTTTGCCTATTTCAGGAAAATATTATGTTTGATTTGCTTTGATGGTAGGATGAAGAAAAACTGGTATTTCTATATATTCCTTACTATTTTTTCCAGGCCTCAGTTTACTTTTCTGCGGTTGAGCCCACCTTAAGCTCTTGTTAAACAGGGAAAAGTTGCAGGCTTGTAGGCAGTGAGATGACAGTAGGCTTGACCCAGGACCCAGATGACCCCATATTATTGTAGTTTCTATAGTTTGTTTTGCCTCTGCCTTGAAGGGAGCTCCATTTAGACCCTAAGTAGAACAGTTCGGGGGCATGCCAGGAATGACAGCCCCTGGAAAACCAAGGCAGATAGATACACTGGTTCTGTTGAGAGAAAGCTGCAGAAAGCAGAGGAAAACCCAAAAGCTTGTCTGCTCTGGGTGTCTGGCACAGAGAAAAGAGCACTAAGGAGTCAGAAGTGTGACCAAGGCAACCACATCCAGGTCCCAGAGAGTTCAGACATGACCGGGAAGGTGAGGACACTGAATATAGGTTTGGGGCATGGGAAGATGTCACCCAGGAGGAGTCACCGTCCAGCCAGAAGAATGGGAGATAATGCTGCCTGATGCCTGTGGGAGAAATGAAGGACACCTGAAGCACCTAGAGCATCAGCCTGGATGTGCTGCACGGGCACCTGCTCGGGGGGAACGAGCGTTGCCTGTGCTGACAGAGGGTAAGGAGCTGCCTACAGAAGAGGAGATCAGAGGGCACACAGTCTGCACACAGCAACCTGCTGATGAGCTTTTCTTCAGGGACATCAGGTGGGTGGTTGAAAGGAGAGCTTTACAAAGGGATGGGAGACAATACTTGTTTCTTTGCATGTGACAGCCCAGCTAAAATAAAATACAGTAAAAAATGTAACGACAGAAGGGCAAAGTATGACTCTCCCTTTCTGCAGCCCAAAAGACGGTTTTGCTTTAGGAATTCTACTGCGACTTGTAACCAATTCAAAGACAAAGTTCATGATAAACTCTTCCTGTATAAAATATGCACAAAGTTATTTTTTTTTCCCAGCCTGTGTAAGCAGGAATTCATTTATTCCCATTTATTTCATGTTTTAAGCAAATATTTTTGCTTTAGATGTTGCCAGGCTCTGCATGCATTTTGAAATAAACATTCAAATGCTGCTTTTGTAAATTTTATAGCCTAGATGCAGCTTTATTGGTCTATACTGGACATGGCTTACTAACCAAATTCTTTGTTCAATCCAAGTCTTGCAGCAAAAAGGGAGTTAAAAAAACAAACCCCAATAGCATTGTAATTAAGAAGGTCTCTTCTTAGCAATGATTTAATGCTTGAAAATTTAATTCTTCAATTCCCAGTTGGGAAAACATTCTTTATAGGAAACAAATAAATATTTAAATCTCTCTCCATCTGTTCTCTATCAGCACTTCATAAAATAAGTCATATTTTTAAAAAAAGGAGACTTACTTCTGTGAGTCTGAGAGTTGCCTAAGGCTTTGAAGCAGTGTCAGCTGGATGAAGCAAGTTCCAGAAGGGAGGTGGAAAAAAATGCCCGTGCAAATTGTCCGACTTGTTATGCTACCAAATAGGTACCTCACAGTTCCTTGTCACTCTCCCACTAAGTCAACAAAGATGTAGGAAGTCAGTTAATCATTAACATATTATAAAAATATGAAAGCCTTACCATATGCCATTTTTTCTAATTGCTCGAAACCACTTACCGAAGTACACAGATAACTCCCATGGAAAATTCAGTTTTCCGTAAGACACCCTTTCAGAATATCTGCCTTTGTGATTACCTGATTTTCCAGCCTGAGACCACCACGATGTCCCAGCCTGACAGCCTGAAGGACACAGAGTTCTCATCTGAAAGAGAATGAAGTGATTTCATAACCCTTTCTTCTTTGGTAGAGTTTTCCTCCTATATTTATGCAACCCAAATTAGTGCAGCTCTACAGTGGGAAGAAATAGAGGGGAGAAGGAGGAGGTTTTCCAAGGAGTAAACTCCAGATGAACTGGCCTCTTGTTGGCAGTACCCATACTTTAGCAC
>WHYT01016809.1:475779-537407 GCA_009806455.1 Tetrax tetrax
TGCAGAAAGCAGAGGAAAACCCAAAAGCTTGTCTGCTCTGGGTGTCTGGCACAGAGAAAAGAGCACTAAGGAGTCAGAAGTGTGACCAAGGCAACCACATCCAGGTCCCAGAGAGTTCAGACATGATCGGGAAGGTGAGGACACTGAATATAGGTTTGGGGCATGGGAAGATGTCACCCAGGAGGAGTCACCGTCCAGCCAGAAGAATGGGAGATAATGCTGCGTGATGCCTATGGGAGAAATGAAGGACACCTGAAGCACCTAGAGCATCAGCCTGGATGTGCTGCACGGGCACCTGCTCGGGAGGAACGAGCGTTGCCTGTGCTGACAGAGGGTAAGGAGCTGCCTACAGAAGAGGAGATCAGAGGTCACACGGTCTGCACACAGCAACCTGCTGATGAGCTTTTCTTCAGGGACATCAGGTGGGTGGTTGAAAGGAGAGCTTTACAAAGGGATGGGAGACAATACTTTTTTCTTTGCATGTGACAGCCCAGCTAAAATAAAATACACTAAAAAATGTAACGACAGAAGAGCAAAGTATGACTCTCCCTTTCTGCAGCCCAAAAGACGGTTTTGCTTTAGGAATTCTACTGCGACTTGTAACCAATTCAAAGACAAAGTTCATGATAAACTCTTCCTGTATAAAATATGCACAAAGTTATTTTTTTTTCCCAGCCCATGTAAGCAGGAATTCATTTATTCCCATTTATTTCGTGTTTTAGATGTTGCCAGGCTCTGCATGCATTTTGAAATAAACATTCAAATGCTGCTTTTGTAAATTTTATAGCCTAGATGCAGCTTTATTGGTCTATACTGGACATGGCTTACTAACCAAATCCTTTGTTCAATCCAAGTCTTGCAGCAAAAAGGGAGTTAAAAAAACAAACCCCAATAGCATTGTAATTAAGAAGGTCTCTTCTTAGCAATATCCCTATGATTTAATGCTTGAAAATTTAATTCTTCAATTCCCAGTTGGGAAAACATTCTTTATAGGAAACAAATAAATATTTAAATCTCTCTCCATCTGTTCTCTATCAGCACTTCATAAAATAAGTCATATTTTTAAAAAAAGGAGACTTACTTCTGTGAGTCTGAGAGTTGCCTAAGGCTTTGAAGCAGTGTCAGCTGGATGAAGCAAGTTCCAGAAGGGAGGTGGAAAAAAATGCCCGTGCAAATTGTCCGACTTGTTATGCTACCAAATAGGTACCTCACAGTTCCTTGTCACTCTCCCACTAAGTCAACAAAGATGTAGGAAGTCAGTTAATTATTAACATATTATAAAAATATGAAAGCCTTACCATATGCCATTTTTTCTAATTGCTCGAAACCACTTACCGAAGTACACAGATAACTCCCATGGAAAATTCAGTTTTCCGTAAGACACCCTTTCAGAATATCTGCCTTTGTGATTACCTGATTTTCCACCCTGAGACCACCACGATGTCCCAGCCCGGCAGCCTGAAGGACACAGAGTTCTCATCTGAAAGAGAATGAAGTGATTTCATAACCCTTTCTTCTTTGGTAGAGTTTTCCTCCTGTATTTATGCAACCCAAATTAGTGCAGCTCTACAGTGGGAAGAAATAGAGGGGAGAAGGAGGAGGTTTTCCAAGGAGTAAACTCCAGATGAACTGGCCTCTTGTTGGCAGTACCCATACTTTAGCACAAATAGTACCACGCTCGCTATCTTGGATCCTTTTTTTTTAAAAAAAACCTCACACACACTTTTTTTTATTATGTTATGTTTGCCTTGCTTTGAGGTCTTCCTGTGAATGTAAACAACTGTTCTTACAAATGGTAAGAGACTTCTTAACTTCATTCTGGTTTCTCCTCTTTGAAAGCTGGAATAAACCATGCTGATCTCCAAATGATGCACTGGCTCCTACAGTGGGATGACATTTCCAGGGCTGATGTTGAAAGACAAAGAAGTGTATTTCAGAGAAGTATCCTGAAATGGGAAACCCTCATTGAAAAAATTCTTCTTGCCTGTAACATGCACCACGGTTGGTCATTGCCACCACTAAAGAAGGGTGCAAAATGGCATTTAACCACATCCTTCAGTTTTGTGCATTACTTCACCCAGTTCCCCTCCTCTCTTGCTGCATCTCCCAGCTGACACTGATTCACTGATTCCACGCGCAGGTAATGCAGCCTGGCTGTAGCAATGCAGTCTTACCTTCTGCAGCTCACCGGCCTGGGATCTCCTCTCTGGCCGATGGTGTTTGTTGCACAGGCAAACTCAGCCCTTCAGGCTTTGCTGTTGCATGCCAAAAAGCCCCAACACCTCTAAACCCCAACGGACTTGCTGTCATGTGTCAGACTTGAATACAGCTTTTCGACATGGTGATGGGTCTGCTGATTCAGAAGGACAGCATCCTTGGGCAGTAGGCAGCTGGCAGATAGATTTATTTTCCTGAATTTAGTAACTGTTGTAAGACAAAATTTGCAGGCAAACTTATTGCTGATTTTACACATGAAGCTGCTGCAGGCAGCCTGTTTCACTGACCCTGTAATAGGAGTGGCAACCCCTACACTACTCCCTGAAAAACACTTCTTTGCCCCCCAAATTCTGTATCTCTGACCTATTTCTTCTGTGTCACAAAAAATGTTGTGATGTTTTAAAGATTAAATTGTACTGAAAAATAATAATGTTGATATATTTGTCAACTGCCATCAGTGCAGTGAAGTTTAATTCAACTGGAAAGCTACAGTGCTTAGTCTGTGATAATGTAACCAGCAGCACAAGCACTATTACATTAGTGCAAAATACAACACACAAAATGAAATGGAAGCGAGATAGGAAGCAAACAACAATATTGTTTTTTCTGCTCAGTATATGATTATGACTTCCGTAAATGTGCTCATTTTTAGTGCATTAGCGACAAATTATTAGGAAGCAGATGGAAATTAAATAAGTTTATGACTGCCTTGTTTAAAGGAACACATTTTACACATTAGACATTATTGTTCTTTGAATGGAAATGGTTAATACTTTTTTGGACAGAAGACATTTTCTTTCTTCCTCCTGTGGCCTTGACTCAAAGTGCATTGAAATCAGTGGGAGTAGCTCTGCTGACTTCAAAGACCTTTAGATCAAGCCCGGTCCCTTCTGTGGTTTACAATTTCATTGTTAAATACAGGAAATATTTGTTTCAAGTTATTTTTCTTTTCATTTTCCACGTTGAAAAAAAAACAGCCTGAAATCAAGACGCTGTGCAAGATACATTGCCCAACGAGTGGTACCAAATAGGCAGCAGACAGAGCCCCCTAAACAGCTCGGAGACTTACGTTCAAGTACGTCCTTGCTTTTTGTTTCAAGACAAAGGTTACTTCTCCCAGGAAACACAGCAGCCTCCCTGCACGCAGCTTGCCAGTCTGTGATCGGTGGACTGGAGATAAGAGTTATTGCATCCTCACTCTTTGTCACCGCTTGTCCTCAGCAGATAATCAGACCAACACCTCTCCAAATGCAACATTGAACCTTAGTGTGGGCCTCTAAAACCATAGCTTGAGTCTGAGAAAAAAAATTACATAAACACCTTTCCTAACTGTATACCTTTCTGGCTAAACTAAGTTGTCCTTTGAAATGTGGGAAATTCAGAGATGAGACAAACAACTCTACCAAAGAACGCAACTCATCACAGAGTGCTTCACAGCCCAGCAGCAGTAGACTCTCTGCCCATTTCTGTGCCTCTTCAAACATGGGCCACAAATACCATTGTCAGCAGTATGCTAAATGACATTGAGAAGCAGGACACCTAGAATATGAGGATGCGTTTTCAGAGATCGCACGATAACCTCATCGCAATCGTTGCCCCACTGTGGAGGCTCATCCCAGAAACAGCCCACTGGACACCTGCATAGATAAACTCTACAGTTGTTGCAATAATAAACACTGGAAAGCAAGATGGGCTTTTGAAAGGGTTAAAATCCCTTGCATTTCATGTGCCTTAGGAACGGATAAGAAAGCTTCCACGTGAAGGGGAGGTTGGGAGCCCTCCAAGTGGGTAGGCTCCCGTTGCTCTGCAGATGGAGATGGCCAGTGGTGGTGGGATGGACGTGCCACAGCAGGGTCCTCCCCATGTTCCTAAACATGACCCTGGGGCAGGGGTGCTCTTGTCATAGCACGGCAAAGGGCTCAGTTGTTCAACAGCTTGACTTTTGCTTTTAGAGTGGCTGTCACTCTCTTAGTCCTGCCAAGCCTGACTAAAGCTGGGATCGTGCAGCGGTCAGACTGCCCAAGTCTTGCCTCTAAAGACAGGCACGGGCCGCCAAGCTCAACGGGCTCCACAGGGAAACACCACACATTATCAGATACTCAACTCCATCCCAAACTATGTTCACCTCATTCATAGCTGCCAGCTTTTGCAGTTGATCCCATCAGGTGGGAGATTCTCTGGCTCCAGAAAACTTGGTAATAGTTTTATTCTGCTACTGCCATTATGTCATTGCATTTTGCTGGCTTTGATTTCTCTCCTATTTTGTGAAGTCCCAAATAAGTGTCCAAAATGCTGAGGCCCTACTCTCCTCTATGTTAGTTTTGTTTGTATTTCTTTTTCTGTTCAGTGTGGGTGAGATTTAAACACATGTTTTTGTCTGACACTCCAGCGGACATTATATGAGGGACCCTATGTGTTGTCCCTCCTAGCAAGAGAGACGGTGTTCAATGCCCAGTTTAGGTACTGGGAGCTGGGAAGCCTGTACTTCACCCATATCTGGAAGTACAGATATGGGTGTTGCTTCTTCCAAACCATCTTGCACAGTACCGTTATCCCTATCAATGGTCAAATACTTGCTTAGTGCTTCTTCTAGCCAAACTATGTCAGAGATCTTTCATCCACTACCACCACCACCAGTGGTGTCCTCAGACTCCCCACTGACACACTAACAGCTCTTTTTTTTTGTGCTTAACTTTTCCTGGATTGCCTTTATAACTGAGCTAGAACTCACAGAAACGTCCCATGAAGAAGTCAACCCGTTTACTATTGTTCGATTAAAAACAAGGGGGAAATGGAAACAGACAAAACACAGCTGCCCACATTATCTCCAGCATGGGTTGTTCAGATGTTTTCTTTGGAGACCAGCAACTGTAAATCCTTTGGCATGAGCTCACTATTAGATTTTGAAGCAAAATTGAGATGACAATTACAGACTCAATAATTTCAAAAGGGGTGATTTCACTGTGATCATGACTCAACAAGGGGCTGATTTAAAACAAACAAGATTTGTCTTTGGCTCAGCAAGAAATCAATGTTTATTCCTGGAGAAGAGGAACACACAAGTCCGCACACACAAAATGAAGGGCTGCTAAAATTAGATGCACTCTTGTGGTCTGGGTAGTCTTCTGGTTATTCCCAGATACTCAAAAGTAGGTCATTCAAAGCTTAACAAAGACATCTCCCTCAGACTTGTTGACATTTCAGAGCCAGTGGAAAAGACCACCTGATGGGAGGATGTTATCAATATGTCACACTCAGGTTTCGCTCTGCCTTGGCAGCATTTCCACTCTGCAAGAGCACTGCAGCCTTACAACGCCAGGCTTTTTTCACTTCATTGGAGCTGCCTTAGCAGCTTGTTCCTAGCAGCCCTTAGAAGTCATAAGAAAATCAAATTCCTATAAATTTCCTTTGAAGCGAACAAAGGTAAGTGATCGATAGAAACCTTCAGCTGGTGAGATATCATGAGGGTTTTAAAGCTTCACAAAGCAACTTCCTGCACAAATCACGGGGCACTGTTATAGTACTATTTAGGAGAAACATGTGAATCACTGGTTACTCATTAGCTGATCATGGCTGTGACCTCAGCTACAAGAAGATCTTCAGTTTCTTTACTGACACCCCCAAAGTTTTGCTGTGTTTCCTGGTTATCACCAGAGCTGTGCGGTGACTGATTTTTCAACTGATTGACACCCCATTAAGACTGATGCAGCAGGAAAGAGAGACAAATGTTCTGGTGGGACAGAAGACAAATAAAATAGGATTCTGCAGAAAGCAAAATAGATTTCTTATGAACCACCTGATCACCACAAGCAAAGTGCTGGGGGGGAGCAGGATGCAGTTGTGTGAAGAACTCCAGCCAGGACAAATTCCTTAAATAGGTGAAGGGCAGCTGCTTTTCAAAAGCATTTTGTTGCAGCGATTATGCCTCAGGGGTAAGCCAGCTCTACTTTTTATCCTTGTGCTAGTCTGTCATTTAGCCGGTGCTGACGGAAAGAGGAGTCAAACTGCCCCGTCTTTCCCTCAAAGCAAATGTAGCCAGTTCACATATTACAGGCCAAAAGATCCTCCGCTGACAGCACACATGGGGGATGGTTTCAAAAAGGGAGGGCAACCACCTGGTAGGGGCTGCTGAAGTGAGATCAGTTTTATGTTGGCACAGAGAGATGTTTTTACAGACAGCTACATTTGTCAATACAGGAGCACTGGTAGGAGACCCGCCCATACACAACACATTATCTCCGAAAACATGAGAAAAACCAAAGCAAACTTAGTAACTAAATCTAAATCATAGATTTAGATTAGATATTAGGAAGAAATTTTTTACAATGAGGGTGGCAGAACACTGGAACAGGTTGCCCAGAGAGGTGGTGGATGCCCTGTCCCTGGAAACATTCAAGGCCAGGTTGGATGAGGCTCTGAGCAACCTGATCTGGCTGGAGATGTCCCTGCTCCTTGCAGGGGGGTTGGACTAGATGACCTTTGAAGGTCCCTTCCAACCCAAACCATTCTATGATTATATGATTCTATAACTAGCCAGCCTAGTATATGGAGAAGAGTTTGTGGCAATTCCTGTAGGTCCATGCATGGAAAGGGTCTGTAATGGAAGAAGAAAGATCGTCTGACTGAGACGTGCCGCCCAGAGCACACAAGCCCCGTTTGCAGGCTGAGGACTTGCAAACCCCCACGTCTTTTCCTGACCTGTCAATCTACAAAAGCCACATGTTATAATTACTTCTGCTCTTTTAAGACCCCAGTTATAAAACCGTTGGCAGTCTAAATATTTACCAAAGTAGTCACACCTTGGTATGTAACCATGTAACCTAAGAACTTCGGACACGAAAGGTGGATTTATGGTGACCATAAAATTTTCATTCCATGTTTCCTGACTGCCAGAGACTTTAACGCCCGACCTTCACACTGCACACTTTCCCTGCTGTTCAAGACACCAGCACTGTACTCCTGACACTCTTGAACATTTGCCCATAATTTGGATTTTCATGTGTCTGTCTTGTGCTTGCTGGTTCTTGACAGGACTTTTTCTGCTAAATGAGTCACATTTTGTACATAATGCTGGGCAGTGCATACACAACAATCTTCAAATCTCAGCTTTAATAGTCTCTCTACTCTATAAGAATTTAAATGAGTCTTTTCTAATGTTTTCCACTTTTCCAACACCTTTGCATTGGCTATGGATAGTAGGAGTAGACACAATATTTTAGAAAGTTTCAGTAATATTGCATGGCAAGACACTACTTTCCCTGTGATCGCCTTCTCTTGCAAGGCACTGCTTCAGCCTTTTTCCTACAGCATAGTGTTTATAGGAGCTGTTCATTCACCGTGACCTCACACAATTTTTAAGAGTCATTGTTTTCTGGTTGGTATGCCATCACCCTGTCCATGTGATCTCCATCACTTGCTCCTTGATTAATTGCTTTGCATGTCACTGTATGAAACGGCAATTTGTTTGAACACACCCAGACAGCCAACCTTGTTCCATACAACTTTCCTCTTCATTGTTTGCCATAAAGGTGGCAAGTGGTGGCCATTACCACTGTGCCTCTTTCGTAATCATCTCTCTCATTTGTGTGGTGGAACTGCCCATTTGTAGAAAAACCGTTGGTCTAAATAACTCCACCCTTGCAAAACCAGTATGACAGAGTTTATTCACCTAGTTCTTCTTTGCCCCATTGCAGTAAAGGTAAAAGGAAAGGCTGTTTTATTTACTTCTTGAACTATAAATATACACAAACACACACAGAGGATTCCTAGAAGAGAGTGACTGAACAGAGTTGTGTAAGAATCCCTAGATCTCAAGCCTCAGAGACACACATTCTGTATTCAAATTGAAAGGGTTCAGTGTGTGCAGGCAGTTGATGGATGGACCTACAATTAATGCCATGCGCTGCAACACCCAGGCTTTTAGAATGTAGTGCCGAGCTACACACCTAAGGCATGGGTTAATCCCACTTGGGATTTTAATGCCTCAATTAGGAGCTTCGTCTTCCTAGAGAAAGAGAAGGAGGTGGGGAAGGGAGAGATAGCAGAATTGAACCAAGCTGTTTTGGTAATCTTATCTCACCTTGCCTATAGAGGGAACCAAGGCCAATTAGGCTCCTAATTTAGGCCCCCAGCTACGCAGCTAAATGATAATCCAGATCTAGCAGTCTCATACAGGCTAAAGAGGAAGAGTCAGACTGCAATACTGATATTAGTATCAGTGTCTGCACCCAGAAACCTCAGAGTAAAAAAATACCAAAAAATCCAAACCAAACCCAGAAGGAGGGTGCATCTGCAGCTGTATCCTCAACAGCATTTAGCGCTTGTCTTACTGCTGCACTTTGCCAGTGCTTTAAGCTTGGATTCAGAGCCTGATGTTACATCCTGCATCTGCAGGGTACATAGGGCAGTAGGACAGATTCTGGATTCCCTTCTTCCCTGGACTATTTCTGTTTTTTAATTCCCTGATTGCCTACCATGAACGATGTAAGTAGTCCTAGGAACAGAAACCCCAAATCCTCCACTCTCTGTTGAAACCCAAACGCTGAGGCTGAATATTTAGGCCAGCTTTGCTTCTGGCTTTCTAAATCGTATTCTCCTGGCAGCACATGACAATCCACTGTAAGCAAAAACTGGATATTGCTCTGCCCTCAACAAAAAGTCTGGTGGTAAATCAAGCTCTTAAGAGGTGGCAATTGTGCAAGCAAAACCCGAGAGCACACGCCAGGTCAGTCACTCGGTAAACGTGCGGTGTGCTGTACGAGACAGAAAACATCCTCATCTCACAGCCCAGGTGACTTAAGCATCATGCCTAGCTAGAGAATTTAGGATGACTAGAGGGGAAGGAGGACTTCTTCCTCCATGTGAGTGCTTGTTAGTGCCAGAGCCATGCCAGTGTCTCCCCAGCCAAGGAAGGGGCGTTACTGAGTGCGTTTAACAGCATGATGGTCCCCTCCTAAGACTGAGAGACCTGAGATTCTGAACTTCCGAGTTGTTCCCCAGAAGTTTAAATTTCAAAGATGCTTTAAGGTTGTTTTTTTTTTTTTTACACTGCAGTAATTAAAAATGCCTGCCCTAGCATATGGAGACAGTATGGTTTTTCCTGTATCATGTATGGAGAAAGAGAAAAGCAGGAGACTCACAGCCCTCATGCATTTTACTGCTTGTTTATTTTGCCTTCCTTCAGGGCACTGATCCTTCCAGGTTTTCTTAGTTTTCACTTGAGATCTGTATCACCCCATTACTAGTGAAACAAACTTGGCCTGCTCCACCCCTTTCAGGTCAGTGTTGGCCACTTCGATCATCTGTTTTATTTCCCTTTTTATCTCTGGAGAAACCATACCTGTGTGTGAAAGCTGCTGAAGCTGTAACTCTTGGGAGTGGCTGTGAGTGGTACTCAGCAAGACTCATGCTTTTCTAGTTAGATACCTATCTTCCATGGCTTATTATTAACTCTGCAATTGCTCATTGTATTTATATTTCTGTGAGGCTGTTCGAGAAGACACAAGGCTAATTTACCAGTAACAAACACTTGATGAAGAGAAGACAGTTGGGAAGCGAAACAGATGTTGAAACTAAATGCTTGAAATGATCTTCATCAGGAGGATTTTGTTAATGCCTCTCAGGTTTCTGGACTCAGAACTGAGTCAACTAAAATAACATTTTGGTAAAACTCTTGTAACTATACATCCGTTACCCGGTTTACAGAACGTGCTCTCCATCAGGAGGCTAGCAAATGATGCTATCACAAGGAACAGCAGCAAACTAACAACTCTTGGCAACCCATGTCAGACCACAGCTTTTTCAGAGCTGATACTGGCTCCTCTTAAAAAAGTTGCTTGGAATGAGTAAGGTCAAGTTAACACAGTCACAACTTAGTGTATGTTAAGAAAAGCCTTCCTTTCAAAAACTCCATGAGAATATATGAACGCAGATCTCAGATTCTTGAGTATTCTCACCTGTGACTTGTAGCATCTGTTTAGACAGCATTTTGCTGGAGATTTATGTTACTGAAAATAACTATGATTATTCTTCTATATCTTTCAACAGCTTGTAAATCTTAACTCCACAGTCACAAATCTGTTGGCTTTAATTAAGTTTTCTCCCATGTCAAGACAAGCAATCACAAACAGCAAATACAAATATTTCACTAGAAGTGGGTATGTGGTGGGAATCTGGTTCTTCTCTGCTGGTACTACTCTATTTTAGGTTAACAACTCAGACCTAGGGAGCAGGAGATGCACAGAATTCCTCATCTTGCTTCATCCCAGAAGAGATGCCAGAAACTACCGCATTAGTCAGTAGTCCAGATATTCTCAGTATCCCATTTGCGGCAGCAGCCAGCACCAGGCAAAGTTTTCCAAAGCAGCAGCAGGCGATAGGTAATGACAGTAGTGGGCAAGTTTCTTGTCAACCTTACCAGTGAGCAGTTCGTTGCATCCAGAAGAATTAGAGGAAGTGAGAATTAGATTTAGAGCACCAGACTCCACTAACACCAACACGGTTGGCAGTATCGGAAGGCACAGCCTAGTCACAAGGCCATCTCCCCCTGCCAAATTTTGGAGACTGCCTCCATGATGGAGGTATCAAAGCACCTAAAAATGAAGCCATTGTGAAGATTTTTAAAATACCAGAAAAAAAAAATAAATGTGTTTTACTAGCCTTGTTCTCAGGAAAGGCTCAACTGTTTTGACTAAAATAAGTCAGCCTAAGATAAACAACAGCCTGTCTGCCCACATGGTTACAACCCAGAAAAATGTCCTAAACGTAGCCCATCTTGAAAAGATACCTACTGTGGTTGTAGCTGTGCCATTGTAGTCTGAGAGAGAAATTACTTTCTGCTATTTGAACTGCCACTGAATGAATGTATTTCAATTCAGATTTTTTTCCTGAGATGTATTCAATTAAGTCAACCTACTTCAAATGGAACAGCTTTATTCACAGAAATATTATCAAAACAATAGGTAGGGAGAATGAAACACAGGATTTCAGAGGTGCGCTGCCATCATGGATTACACCAAGTGCCCAGGAAACCAGGCACAAAGAGATGGGTCCATGTGCATGCAGAGGGAGAGAAGAAAGGGGTGAAAAGCATAGTTAGAAGTTTAGAAAAATCCTACAATACCCAAGTATTTTTCCTTCCCTAACTTCCTATTCCCACATAGTTTCTATGTAAAGACCTTCACAGACAATTAATTTCCAGGATGATTTAGCAAGCTATAAAGCATTATCTGTGCTCATCTCTGCACAAATCTGTGTACACTTGACAGCGTTTCCCAAGAAGGCATAAGATTCTGCAGTTAATCTTAGAATCTCCAGTAAATTGAAATTAAGCAGTTTCTGTGGAAGTCTGTTAGAGAAGGAGAGTTCACAGTGATCTGTTCTTGCAAAAAAAACGAGAACCACCGACTTTAGATATTTCCATATAAAGTACCATTCTAAACATGGAATTAAGCCAAAACAGTGTAATTGCCCAAGTAGAAAAATCTTAACTCCTTCCCTGGTATATATTCCATAAGTCACAAGAGGCTGATTTATTTTATCCACCTCGTAACGTATCTTCCTTTCTGTCCTCTCATACTCACACACTTAATGTACCGAATGGATATGAATACACTTCTGGTACTCACACCAGCAACTAGAGAATGATCAATTAGTCAAGATGTTAAAGAATCTGTGAAAAGACAGCAAGCTACTTCAGACCACAAGGTAACTGGCCTGGTCTTTAAGAGCTACAGGCAGTGTTGACGGGCACCACGAGACGGCTAACACTGCACAGCAAAACAGTTGTTTTCGACAGTTAAAACTGCGCACAAAAACTAACTCTACATTGAAATATACAGTTTATTGTCTCAAAGTCAAGCAATAGCATTTATCAGTACATAAGTGTTACGTGTCAGGCAGGAAAAACTGTACATTTTCACTCTGGGCTTCAGGATCCAAACAGTTGGAGAAACATAGTGGCAATCTTTCACTATACAAAGAGATCTAGAATTGAAAACAACAGAAGGTGAAGGAACAGCCATCCCCGGGATGCCAAAGGCAAAACATTAGCACCAGATTTTTTCAAAAAGCAACAGTACAGCTATTTACAGATTTACATATAACATTGGGAGGCAATCATCTTCAGGTTCCCAGGGTGAGAGATTTTCAACACAGTTTTAAAAAAGGAAAGGAGAGAATGGTGTCTACGCAACTGTTCTGTGAAAAGGATAATATATATATATATATATATATATAGCATTCACAATATTGCTACCTTTTACCGGAAAGATCTAAATCGAAGTACTGTATACAAACACATTGTAATTATATTATTATTCACATTTCACATACACATTTCAGAGTAACCACAATATGTAAAATTTTTAAAATGCCACAGATAAAACAATGCACACTTTTCTCCAAGCTAAAAGACAAGCATAATTTATTTGGGAATTGTTTAGTTTTGGGTTTGTTATGGTTAAGGGATAAGATTAAGGACAAAGGGATCACTTGTCCTAGGAACATAGCAGCAAATAACTGTGAGATGCCAGAGACTACATTTCTGAACTAGGAGGAAGAAACTAAAGTCAGCTGTAGGTCTTGTAAAATGGTGGCTTCATTTGACCTCAACTGATACACATCAACACAATTTCATTAAAGATTTGGTCCAGGTGTACAAAGTAGTGCACTATAAGGGGGGCAACAGTCCTTTTAATGTTTGCACCTGTCTGTAAAGGAACTGGTTCCAGAAGATTTTTGCTCCCCAGTTCCCCAGCTTGCAAGCAATCTGCTGGTCAGCGCCTCTCTGGTTCTCTCCTCACGGAAGAGAGGATTCAGGGAAGGACAGAAAACCTTTTGTGAATGCTGCCACTGCAGGAATAGCGGGAAGAATTATTTTCTCTCTCTTCAACACCTAACTACGTGTATTTTCAACCTGCTTAGCTACAAACTGGCATTCACATCCACCTCTGAAACGGCTTCTTGTTGGGCAACCTGTTTGTCTACAGAGAGGTTTTCTGTACTACAATGTAAATGAATAATGAAGCATATAGACAAAGTCATCTAAGACTTTCCTTTGCCTGCAAAACTTTATCTTAACATGGAACTTGACATTTAGACACTACAGAATCTCTCTGCAGGTATCTGAGCAAGTCAGCACTAACATATTACTGCGCTAAAACATGAGTTAGCACCTCTTTTTAGAGCTACTGGAAATCATCTGTTGTAAGTCAATGGCAGTATTACTAGAACACAACCAGTAATCTGATGCTGTGAACTAGCATCCTCTCATTTATCATTGTGCAATGGAAAAAACAAACAAAACCCACTTATGTTCACAGTTACAAAGCAGAGCTGCTCTGAGTAATGCACAGTATTTACATGGCAGAAGTTGTTTATATTGCATTTGGTAGTCTGAGAAAGAGGAAAGAACAAAGAGCATTATGTAGGTCAACTTCTGTATAACTTAACTGTCTATACAAAATTGTCACAATCTTGAGCAATCAGAAGAAATACAGAAGCAGTTTATTTATTTTCATAGAGTGGAGCGGTTTTGGGGGAGGAAGAATAAAAACATGCATTAAAAGCGCAAGAAAGAGCAAACGATCTTTCTAAATAATTTAGATAAAAAATGTTTTGAAGAACATCGTCGCAGTACTTCCAGCCTGTTTCTTAAATCAAGTACAGCTTGGTAAAGAAAAATTACTTGCATTGCAGTAAGAAGGTGTACAACTATGTCTTGCAAAATAATTTAAAAATAACATCTTCAGCAAGGTAGCCATTAGGTGATTTGCAAACTGGTTTAAGAAGTGTTTGACTGAGACTGACTGTAAAGTTATTTTCTGCAAGGGGAAAGTGCCATCCTATATACAATATTATAAAAAAGTGTCTGATGCCACAGGATCAGAGTGACACTACATTTCAGCAATCTGAATATATTAGCTATAAGATGCACGCTTCCCCTATTTAATGTGTCTTTAAAAAAAAAAAAAAGCCACTAAATTTAGAGCTTCTAAATTTGTGTGCATTCATAAATTGCTGTTGGGTTTCCCAGCAGTCTGTACAGCATCTGAACATAACGAAAGTATACAACCTATTCTAAAAAACATTGGTGTTTGCATGCGCAACTACCACAGACTTCCAACTTACTGAGCAGAAAGCTTAAGAGTCTCTTTTCTGTGGAGTGTTCTGTAGGTTAAGCAATGAGAAACAGCTGTAGAGTCCAGCAATAAAAATGTGTTCTAAAAAATTAAATACATCATCCCAAAAACATGAAAGAGAGCATTATTGCTGTTGTGAGGGCTATTTTTCTTTTGTGCACTTGTTTCTCTACCAGACACTCAGACAAGCCAAGATATTCATTTGTATACTTGGAAACTCCCTCGTCCCTTCCTTCTTTCCCATTGTTCGCATCCTTGGTCAAACTCAGCCCTCTTATTTGAGCCGTTCAGGTTGGAGACTATCGGTCAGACACTTCAGTTGCTCTTCCCCCAGTTTGATCTTGTCCTCAAGCTCTCGCTGCTCAATGATGAGGGCTGACTTCATTTTTACAAAGTGCTCATAGTCTGCTAAGTTCTCCTCGCTCAAGTAGTTCGCCAAAATGTCAAAGACAATGCGCTCTCGACGATCCAGGTTTTCCTTCAGTTCTTTTGCATCTTCGTGTTGCTGGGTCAGCAGCTTCTGCTTCTCTACCAACGTCCGCTTAGGAGAAAAGAAAAACAGTTAAAAATTCACTGGGTTCACCAGGTCAGGACAACAGCTTCAGCATTTAAGTCTCAAGACTGTTTTCTCTGCAAAGACAAAGACTTCGCTGAATACTTACAGAGGTAGAATAAGATTGCTCCTTCAAGTTTATTCTAATAAAATGCGTTAACAAAAAGGAAAAAAAAAATGTAGTAAATCAATGAAAGATGCACCATTAATTTCTATTGGCCTTAATAGCAAGAACTTCAAAGACTACTTTACTATTTAATAGTTCACAATAGTTATATAAAATACAGTTGCCTTTGAGAAACATCCAAGTTCTCTAAATTAAGGCCTCACTCAGCAACGTCTTACATCTTCAATATATTGCACCAGACTTGCACACTTTAACAGCTGTGGTTAGAGAACCCAGAAACAGACTGATTAACGGAGCAATTTTTTCTTACACAGCTCCTGACACTGCGATATTTTGCAGTTCTGTGGCAATCTGCATGGCTTCTCGTTGAGATGTGATGTTGTGTGGTCTTAAGACGTAAGCAAGAGTGAGAGCTGGGGTAAGATAAATGGAGGGAAGAAAAAGTAAAAAAAAAAAGCATCATCTTCCCAAAAGGAGTGTAAACTTTCTGCTTTGTGCCCTGACAAAAGACAAAATAGGAAAAAGGGAGGTTGAATGGAGACACACCCAAAGAAAGAGGACAGGAGCTATAGTCCATTCATACATACATGTGAGCAAGAAAGGTGAGGTTCATCTCACCCAACTTCACCTGCCTACACAGTCAACAGCCACACCTGAATCACTCAGCTACACTCCTTTAGCAGTGTACGGGAAGAAATAGGAGCTTTATTAATCTGACCTCTTTCAGATGTCTGCCTAGAAGTGATTGTCTTCTTCCAGCAACACAGTATAGCTGGCGCACTCTGACATCAAGAATTCCTGTACAGACTTCTGAACTTTAATTAAAAACTGCTCCCAAGAGGTACCACTCCATAAATTTAGCTTTGTTTCAGAGATGAATTTTCTTTGAGAACTCATGTCTTCAAATAAACCAGTCTGTTCAAATAAATGTGTGCCTTTTTTTTTTTTTCCTTTGGACTTCATGTTAAATCACACATGCTATAATAAGCCTCAAGGATTTACAGAGAAGTGGTTTTGTAGACTACAAAATGGAGTCTTTACAAGATGGAAGTATGAGACAAATGGGGATACAGACCAACAAGCTTTACTAGACCTATCTGTCTGAGTCGCACATGTATCCTGTGCTGCCTCTTTTTCTATAGACAGCACAAAGCTCAGAAGGTGAAACGCTTTCAGACTTGCGCTCTCAATGTACTTAAAATACACAGCCTAGATTACCTCAGAATCATAGAATCACATGGTTGGATGGGACCTATGAGATCATCTAGTCCAACCGTCTTCCTACTACCATTGCTGCCAGAGCTACTGAACCATATCTTGTAGCTCCTCATCAAGCCGCCTCTTGAACACTGCCAGGGACAGCAACTCCACCAAGTCCCTGGGCAGGCCATTCCAGTGCCTGACCACTCTTTGGGAGAAAAAGTTTTTCCTCACGTCCAACCTAAACCTCCTCTGGTACAACTTGTGGCCATTACCTCGGGTCCTGCTTGTTGCCTGGGAGAAGAGGCCAAACCCCTGCTCATCACAACCTGCCTTCAGGAAGTTATAGAGAGCTATAAGGTCTCTCTCTCAGGATTCAAGACAGCCATGGAAGACAAGTCACAGAAATCACACATTATTAGAAAAAACACAGTTCAGTTTTCCTTTGAGCATATGCCAGGGAAAAAACCCAACCTACTGCAAGTTGCAAGCAGAAGTATCTTCCCCAAAGAGACAGAAGTACTCTTCTCCTAATTTCACCAGGGGAACTAGCAGCCAAGCCCAAACTTGAGAGTGTGGCTAGACCACTCCCCAGGACAGCCTTGCAGCTCTTGTGCACGCTGAGCAGGCAGCAGAGAATTAGACAGAATTTGATGAACAGAACAGGGCATGTATCAACCAGCTCAGTTGTAGAGTTACTTGGGATGTACCTTGGTATGAAACAGCTCTGGTTTTCAAGCCATTCGCTATCATTGTCAACACACACAAAAGCAATCAAGTGTTTAGTCCTTCATAACAATTCCTGAGATTTATGGTTTCTGCTTACCAAGCCTATGGGATGACTTTAAGATGAACGCAAGTAACCTGACAGTTTAAGGAAAGTAAATGCTACTTTCATTATGAACTTTGCATGACGCCTTAGTACCTCTGCCCTCATAGAGGTTTAGGGAATACTTAAGAGAAGTGGGATGCAGAAAGGTAGAAAGCAAATGAGATATCTCTTGAATTTGCTTTTACCTCTGTCAAAGATGACTGACACCAGAAAGCCTGTTTTGAAGGGTAAAGTGAAACACACTGAAGCAGGCCCAAAACATCATTCTTGAGGAGGTTTTTTGAGCAATGGGTAAATGGGTTATCAGGCCTAAAGGCGTAAATGATGTCAGATGACTTCATCTGCCTGACTTCAACCAATCAAAGCCAAGCTGAGTGAAGGTGTATTTTTTTTTTTACAGTTAGCATTGCTCTGAAGCCCCAGCCAAACACAGGCCATCTGAAGCTCCTCTGATGGAACAATCTTTGTCTCTTTCTATTGAGAGTATTTCTCAAGAATTGTTCGCTGTTTTGAACCAGAGCCATACGAAGAAGGACTCCCTCCATGTACTTGACTTCCAGCACCCTGTTCCTAAACTACGACCCCTGGAACTTGTCCCTAGTCTTGAAATAGAATCATAGAATGGTTAGGGTTGGAAGGGACCTTCAAAGGTCATCTAGTCCAACCCCCCTGCAAGAAGCAGGGACATCCCTGACTAGATCAGGTTGCTCAGAGCCTCATCCAGCCTGGCCTTGAACGTTTCCAGGGATGGGGCATCCACCATCTCTCTGGGCAACCTGTTCCAGTGCTCTCCAACTCTCATTGTAAAAAAATATTTTCTAATATCCAATCTAAATCTATCCCTCTAATTTAAACCCATTACCCCTTGTCCTATCACAACAGGCTCTACTGAACAGTCTCTCCCCATAATAACAGATTGTGTTGTTCCAGGCACCTGATCACATCTGCACACTGCTGGTTCAGCACTTTAGGGTTCTCAATGCACTCTGGCTTTAATTGACAAGGAAAGTAATGAGAAGACACTGGTCTCACTGTGTGGAAGGAAGGAGGCTGGTAGCTATTTCAGATGAAGCCCCTTTCAGAAGCTAAAGTTGAAATACCTGATGCTATTCCTTGTGGCAAGAGAGACCTATGACAGAGCATCTAATAGTCAGAATATTGATTTATCAGTGATTATTTGCCTGCTGACCGATTAAAGTCTAGTGAGCTGTTGGTGGCTCCTAGAAAGTGCAAAACTATCAGAGTAATGTTTATTAGACATCATCATTTTCAAAAAAACCCCAAACCAACAAAATCAGAAAAAAAATAATCATAATCACTAGAGATATGATCCCCAGGGATGGAAGTAATCTTCCCTTTTTTGTTTATACAGTACATTAGTAGTACACCAAATATTATCACGTGGCCTCCAAATTACAAAGGACAACCAAAAAGGCCACATGTGCCTGTCTGAATCCAAAGGTATGCATATGTAACCCTACATGCACTGTATTTATAATTAAAATACCTGGGGACTTGATCTGTCTGAGAAGCATCTCTGAGCAACACTTTTAGATAAGTTTCTGATGTTACTATGGCAAGACTTTGGTGTCAGTGCATGAGAAGATGAATGAAAATTAAAATATGTTAGAGATTTGGATTTCTGCCAGCCTAAATTTGATGGCAGAGCACACAGACAATTTCTGACTGCCCTTACTACACCACCTACTCACCTTCTTCCTTGTCCACACCTAGCCAATAAACTATTTTTATCACAGCTCTCAAACTGTGTTTCCTATATGCTCATGTCATCTGGTAGCTCTTTCCTCAGCTCACATTCCCATCTTAGAGTCCATTAGGCAACTGCAACCAAATTTAGAAAAAAGAAGTCTGAAGAAGGATAAAATTTCCTTTAAGTTTCAGAAGCTTTGATCTGCCCTCTAATAAGCTGTCAAATACCTTCCCTTCGCCTCAGTCAGAGAGGGGTCTGGACAGCCATTAAACAAGTATGTTTGGCACCAGCTAGGGCCAAACAGCAAAAACACGGCTTTAAACTAGTCCCAGCACTTACTGGTTCTTATTGGTGAAACAACAGAGCACATTGGAAAAAATTCTGTTACAATGCTTAGGTGGACTGCTGGCACTTCAGACCAGAGCCACAAGCCAAAAATCCCACTTCACATTCATTTTGACTGTAGAAACTAAACTCACGTGACACGTACCTGCCTCCCACCCTCTCTATTTATTTATTTTAGTCTTCAAGTTTCACAAGTGTCTACATCTCGCCTTTGGTGCGTATCTGTGTCACCAGATATCTGCTTCCCAGCTAAGGCCTGATGGGATCTGGAGCTAAACAAAGCGCTGCCGGCAGAGGTGAGGTCCAACAAGTAAGAGCACCTCAAACGCTCCTGAAATTTCCACATCAGCGGGAATTCCTCCACATCACTACTGGGCTATTCTGTATGAGTAAAACATGTTTTCTACTGAGAAATTATTTTTGCAATGCCTGCCTCTCTCCTGCCCACCTCCCCACTTTTTTTTTCTTTTTTTTTTTTTAAGACTTATCCTTTTGTTATTTCTTGCTCTTGGTCCTTGCTATGCATTGTGGAGGAAGCTGTAGTAGATGGGAAGCATTTTCTTTTTAACAGCCTTATAGATTTGTATAAAGATCCTTGTTAAGTATAAAGAAGTCTGTAAACTTTCAGCTTTACAGCACAAAGTGACACTCCATTTCCCATCTTGAATCATTAGAATATTTTTGTGTGCCTCCTTTTTACACTCTTATCAGTAGTTCCCCTCTCTCTTTAAACTTTTGCTAAGAAGTCCAGTATGTTGCAACCCAAAACATCACCTTTTTCTCACCAAGTCACTCGTTGTTTTAGTATTCCAAGCAAAAGCAAGGCAAAGAGAAAAGTTTTAAGAAAGCTAAAGAAAATGGCCTTATGAGTTTTATCCACATACTATCATCAACTTGAGCTCTGCAATTTAGATAAACAAAACCAAGCAAAACCCCCCACACCAGGTTCACTAAATGCAGTGATATTATTATTATTGCCTTTTCTCACCCGTTCTTCCGGAGAGGTACTTTCATCCAGGTTATTAAGGGCATTTTCCACCCGGGCCAGACGACCTGACAGTGACAGCAGGAGGTTGACCACTTTGTCGAGGTCACCGATAAACATCTTGAATTTGTCAAACTCATTTGGTTTGCAGACTTCTTTCACAATGGCCTCGACCTCCTCCCCCAGTATATTGTTTGCTTGGATGTCTTCCAGAAGCGTCTCTCGTGCTTCCCTCAGCACCTGTAGCTTCCTACTAATGCTGTCAATAAGTTCTTGCTGTGGAAATTAAATAGGACAAGAGTTTATTAGAACTATCACATTTCTCCCCACTTCTGAAAGTCATGACAGGAATCTAACATTTTAATACGCTGAAATCCCCACGTGGCTTTGACAATGAATGCATTACAAAAAAATGTATGTCTAAGTATATGTCTAAGGTCTATACCTCTGGATTCAAAGGTTCAGGATGTAGGTCTACGATGCTCAGCTCAAGATCTGTGTTAAAGCAATTTACCTTTGTGGCAAAGGATGAAGGACTTCTCCCTCTGCCCAGCCAGCATTCCTCCTCCTTTGAACAGCTTCAAAGCCTGCTATGGAGCAGCATAAAGTATAGCACATCCTTTTCTCTCTCTAAATACCAGGTCCATAATACCTTTGTGAAGAGCTATACTTCGGAAGATAAACAAAATTCTGTATTTTCCACATGATGCAGTTAAAACTAGGACACTGTCTAGCTTTTTCTTTCCTCCTGCATAAAATTAACATCCCTCCAATAGCAGTCCTTCCACTCTCAGAAAATCTTAGCATTAACAGTGCCTTACAAAATTTCTGTAGGGAAATCATAATCCCTGTGGCTCAGAACAGAGAACAAAATCTACTTCTGTATCCTACAAAGCAGCCCTGGGCGAAGCTGTGCAAAGTGGCTCTGCTAAAAGACCAAACAAGCATCTCTGGCTGTCACTGTCCGATGCCAGGCGAATATACCACCTCATCTGCAGTTTGTCAGGGTTTCTCTAGTTCATTCCCCCTGCCCTGGGATGCATATGCCCTGGCTTAAAAAAAAGCAGGTCAGGTGCATCACTGGCAGAGCCAGAGTGAGAATCCAGATCTCCTTCCTCAGTGACCCCTGTTCCGTCCTTTCTCCCTGCGTTTGGGCAAGAGGGCTTGTTTCTCATGCGTCCATTAGGCTTCACTCATGCACAAGGGGTGGAAGTCAGTTCAGCTAGTCTTCTACCCTAACCTGAGATGAATCACACCCTAAAAATACCTCATTAATTGAAATGTAGATGCCTATTTAGTATTCAGCTAATTTCAGGTAAGAAAAATTTCCAAAGTATTCTCTAAACATACACTTCTTAGTGCAATTTCTAAATGAAAACTGCATCCTTTAAAATAGTCATTATTACACAGTACTCCTTCAAATTTTTTTTTTTGAAAAAAATTACTCGTTACATTCTTTAGAAATTCTGCTTTCTAAATGCAAATCTGATTACAAGCCTTCATGATTACCGAGAAACATACTGATAGCAGAGCATACCGCTCTCAGATGCCACAGAAGAGTCATTGCCAATTTATTTTGGGAACAAAAAAAACCCAACAATGACAACAACAGTCTGCCATCTTAACAGAAAGCAACTACACGCTGAAAATGTAGCAGCTTTTTTGAAGGTAGAAATTAAACACATGGACTATTTGAGCTGGTTTTCTCCTTTTTTGATCTAATATACTCAGGCCAGGTTAATCTGGATTTGGGTTATCTGTTAGTCTGGGTGCCCAAAAGATTAAGGTAGTAAGCAGTTCTACAGATGCCTGCTTTACTGACTGATTAATCTGCAGGATTTGATTTTTCCCCTCCTTCTCTCAATGCAAATGCAGTTTGATTTGGATTATGTAGGTCACAGTGCTACGCTCTCATTTCCCTCAGATGCACATGCACAACATTGCTGTTTTACCATCTGAAACACAACAGGATACTGTCGTGCTCTATGTCGCTATCTCGAGTTTTTCTCTTCTGCAGCTGTGCTGTGACTTTCTTGAATGAAAAAAAGCCATACGAGTGCTCAGCGTTTACCATTCTGGTCTGACAATCCAGATCAGCGCTCTCATAAAGTTTCTTTCTTTAAAAAAACAAACAGAAAAAGCCATTTTCCCATTTTCCCTATTTAGATGTCCCCAAGCCAGCTGAAGCTAGCTTCCAAACAACCGCTGTTGCAGGTGAGAAGGCCATCAGTACTCACCCTTCTTTAAGACTGTCCTATCTATTAAGAATTGAATTATGATCACTGATTGCTTCCTATCCAGATGAAGCGGCCCTTGGATGCAGCAACTGTGAGCTCACTGCATGCTTTTGCTAAGCAGCAGCAAACCTATATTACGTTCAGTATCTACTGAGCCAGAAGAGCTCCAACCTGCATCTTGAAACAGGCAGATGAATAATTTACAGTGGTGAATTCTGTACCAGTAAACAAGAGAACAATAAAATATCATCTTTTTTTCCAGTAATTCTTGCTGATCTGACTAGCAACAGAGAAAGTAGCTCAGCAGAGTGCTGCTCAGATGGTTTACTGCTTGGCATGCTTTATGTAAATTGCTCTCAGCTCACAACCTCATTTCACATGAAGTTCAGGCCTGAAAGCAGAAGAAATGTGGTATTCTTCAATTATTTTTACACTCTCCAGGAGCTGCTGAAACTTTCCTAAAGGCAAAGGGCACACTTCCTACTCAGCCACACGTGGATTTTCCTTATTACAGAAACCACTCCTGTAGTGTCTTCAACATCTGTTTAATATTTTATAATTGTGGTAAAAGTACATCAAATTCAGTACGAGACACACATTATATTTCTGCTAGCTGAGAATACAAGGATCGCCCCAAATTAAAAAAAAAATAAAAAAAAAATCTTAATGACTATATGAAATTCTTATTTAAAAAGCAAAAATAAATACACCCCCTCTCCCCCCCAAATAAAAACCAAAACCACACGACACATTTCTGGTTTTCAGAGCAGAGAATGGCAAATATTACAATCATTCCACAGTGGACTGCAATAAAGATATCTCATAACAGAACTGACCAATTTCTAGGAATCAAAGGACAGGTTCTGGGCATACGCCTCCTCTAAAATAATTTAAGTCGTAAAGTGTGCTATTAAAGTGTTCAGGTCCTTAATGATCCCTTGTTCAACTGTTGCCAAATATGTGAAGCCAGGCCGAATTATATATAATGGCTGTTTTATAAAGAGGCCTTGACCCACTTACCACAAGTTTTATACATTTTCTGACAAGATCCAAGATGAAAGCCCACTGAACTGAGCGCTCGCGTCCTACCGCATGTGGAGGAGCAGGAAGAGTACGCAGCAATGTGTGCAGTGCTGTGACACTTTGTACTTTCAGAGAAGATGATGGGGAAGCTCTGCTAAAAGCTCTTCACGAAATACTTGCTATCTCACACGATTAGTGGTGTATAGAGGGGCTGGGGGGATGGAGGGAGGCATACGTAAAGCATGAACGTGATTTTCCTGTTAACAGACATCAACACGAATAAATGGCACTTCTGCTTATAAAAGTTTTAGTATTTAGGTTTTGAGCAAACAAGAAAGGTTTAATTTTAAGACCTCCCCCATACGTACACTCCATAATTAAGGAGAAGAAAACTAATTCTAGCAAAAACGATGATCGTGACTGTCATGCGTTACACCAGATAAAACCAAATTACTGGAAACGCAGTGAAATCCTTCATTTGTCTAAGTAGTGCGGCTGTTGGATTGAGTGGCTCTCCGGCCAGAGGGTAAGGGCAGCTCTGCCGCTGCGGCCATGCCGTGCCCCTGGCAGTCAGCGCACGCCGCATTGAACTGCGCGATGCAGTGGGGGCACAGGGAGGGAGGGAGAGAGGGAAGGCTCAGGGAGGGAAAAAATAAACAGAATGGTAACAGAAAACACTGCAGCCCGCTCAAATACAGTGGCATCCACACCTGCACTGAACCAGAAGCGGGAATCTCCTAAAGAATCTCTTGTTCTTAGCACCTAAATATATTCCTAATATTTAATTAAAGGATATTTCTTTGGGACTGGATTACCAAGGATTATTAGGGAGAGAGTTGACTTCAACAGAAAAGATTTGCACACCGTTGCGTTACTAGCTTAGGCAAACAGAGTTCAACTACATCACTTTAATTCATCAAACAGACCATTTCCTCCAGCTTATCTGTACTACTGGGAACTATGATTAAAATATTTTGTGACAATTCACTAATGAGATGAATGTGATGATTTTAACGTAGGACAATACTTTCTCAAACCACAGGAATGCCATTATATCATCATTTTAATACCTAGGGGATTATGTTGACCTTAGATCAGAAATAAAACACCAAAGGATGGGGATGCACAAGAGCGGAGAAGACTTCCTCCCTGGTTATGAGTAACTTCCACTGAACCCACCAAGCTGATTAGCTATCTCCCACCACTACTGTTATTAATTTGGGAGGCAGGAGAAATAGAGGGCAGAGTGGCGTGTTGCTCATGAAAACAAACAAACAGAAGAGTGAGTGGGTGACAAACCCAAAAGGGTGATTTGGGTGACAAACCCAAATCCTGCACCTAAATTTAAAAATATGGAGCAACTAAAACCACCACCAGTTACAGTGGGATACATAAGCACTACTGTTTCTTAGTACATAGCAAGTGAGAGAAATACACTAAAATCTCAAATGGAAAACAATATTTGAAAATAACCTCCTCAGAACTTCTCCCCTTTGGACCTTCCAAAACATGTATCAAGCTGCAAAAACCACCTAATAGGAAGTTGGGCACTTAACAATCCCCTCAGCCCTTAAAGAAAACCCAAAACAACAAACAAACAACAGGCTGATTTTCCAAGTGATCCTGTACACACAGAAGGCCTTTTATTTAGGGCTATTTACCTATCAAATTCACAGTTAACGAAATGCACGCAACCAAAAGCCTCTCATCACACTTTTAGAAATGTCTTTTACCTTCTTTTCCGACAGGTCATGATCCAGCTCGTCTTCAGAATCATCCTCGCTCTGCTGCTGTTGCTGCTGCTCCTGCATATCCTTCATTTTAATCAGCAGCTCTGCTTTCGGTGCAGATGTGCTGTAGTAAGTAGAATTGGTTGTCAGGGAGATGGCAGACGGCGCGCTCTGCTCCTCTTTCCTGGTAAAAAGTCAAAACTTTCATTAACTGCCTTGACACCCTAATCACTGAAAAGAAAGGAGAATCTTTTAGAGCCATCGTTTCACCAGTCAAGCAGAAGGCTCAACAGAAAGCCATTACCTATGGAAATAGGACAAATAAACAGTGGTTGTGAAGTAAATTTGTGTGAACTGAGCACATGGCCACCAAAAGCTAAAACTGAAGTAGTGCAGAAGACTTTTCACCATTACAATGAGTGAAATGGATCCAAGATATCTCATCTGGAAACAAAATGTAAAGTTATATATTACTAACTAGTGCAAAGACCTCAGTGTCATAGAGAGTATTCTTTCAGAGTGCCAAATGTGGGATACTACAACATTAGCATTTATCTTTTTGATTATGGAATTACATATGAACTTCAAGAAGGCTACAAGTTAATTTGATAACTCATATCAAGAATCAAAGGACCCACAGAACATCAACATGGATAGAATTTAATGGCATTTAAATTTTTTCTTAGTTTGCTCTCATTCACTTCTAGGAAATGCCTCCTGCCCACTTCATGTTGTCTTCATAAATTTTCATCACATTAAAAAAGGCTAAAATATTGTTCCTTCTCTACCCAGTTACTAGACTGGATGATCTTGGTGAAATATCTAAGCACTATGAAACGGGAGAAGTTAATTATTCCTTAAGTTCTCACACAAATAGTTTTCAGCCAGGTCTTGGGAACCTTTTCATATCATACAACAATGTTCTTTTTCTGTCATTAATGGTATTAGGAGTATTATGCCTGACTGCTATTCTAATGGAAAAGTCTTAGAAAAGCCCCAAACCTCAACAGCAGGAAGATCCTCACCTTCCGTCCCCTAGGAAAACAGACACACTTTGGACAGCAGCTTACAAGGAACCACCGGCCTACAGAAAGTAATACTCACTTCTCCTCTGAATTTTTTGGAGAAGGAACTTTTGGCAGGAGCTTCCTGCGCTGCTGAGCTTCTTCTAGGAGATGTTCATCTTTTGGGAATATTCCAACCATCAGATCCATTGTTGTTTTTATTTTTACGTTAGGATCTAGTATGTCTGCTAGAGATTTATCTCTTCCCACAATCTCTCTGGCCAGTTCCTCTGACTTCCAGTCTTCAAAGGTCTTCTCTTTGGCCTTTACATAGCTGACTGCTGGCGTGGCAGCACTGCTGTCCTTCAAGTTGCTCCCAGGTTCTTCAGCTGGTTGAGGATCAGCTGGTTTTGTTCTGGCTTCTGGCTCGGGCTCAATACCTTGCCTAGTGTAAGCACAGAATCGTGAATAGGACTGCTCAGAAGTGCTGAGTGTTTTAATTTGGTCCTTTTCCAAACCACTGGGTAAAGCAGGAGGCTCCATAGTACTGACAAGACTTTGCCGACTCTCCTTCTCCGCGTTGCTCTCAGAATGAACTATCTTGATGGGAACCATTTTCACCGTAGTATTGTTGTCTATAACCTTTTCAATTCTGGAAAATAAAGAAAATTCATCTTTAGAAATGGAAGAACTTTAATTCTCAATGCTTATCTGCAAATCAGAGGGGAAGTCCAAATATGAAAAAAAAAGTAGATAAGAGATCTAGGCAATGGAATATTCCTTGCACCATATCTCAAACCCTAAATCTACATGTTTTCTTTTCGGCCCACACATTTTAAATAGTATTAGTTAATTTGTAAGTAATCCTAAGATCAGCCTTGCACAATACTCACAGTACAGGATTTCTGTTTGTTTCCATGAACAGGAGAGTCCAATCTCAGTAGCCAGGTCCCAGATTTGAGACAGTGCTGCTGGACTGCCTTTTACCTCTTTGCTGCCACACATACAGAGTAAAACACACCTTGAGTTCAACTCACTGCCTCATACAGATCCAACAGTGGTCTCAGCTTTTGGCCTGACAAGTGTCTTAGCTGCCTGGGGAGGTGTGACACCCTCATATCAATTCCCAGCTCTTCCAAGGGAAGAGATAACAGACCAGATGGAAGCATCCTGCAGGCTAGGTCTTTGCTCAGATACAAGAATAACAAATAATCGCACATGGAAAGCTTGGAAATAATTCAAAACTTAATTATATGATTTAAAAAAAAAAACAATTTGTATTTTTAAAATTTCACACAAGATACAGAAGTTTAATAAACAGATCCCACCATAGTGTCCTAGTTTTCTACTTTATGAAGAAAAACCAGCCACTGAAGAGAATAACACACAATTCTGGATACTCCTTTTAAGGAAAGCTTATAGCAAAAATTCTATACTGCATAGCACAAAGGGTCACCTTGGACATTCAGTCAGGCAAGCTATTTAAGGAGGAGGCTAACTTAGATTTTTTTAATTGGACAATAACATGTTAAATAACATTACTGAAACATCTGTACTGTATGTAAACCGTATAAGAAACTGAAGTCAAGTTTGGTGGTTTTGAGTTTGCAGAAAGTTTATAATTATTGTCATAATGTGGGTTTGGAAGCTCTAAAGCAAGTAAAGGAACATTGCCTACTAGCTAAAATATCTGGTTTCATCTGGCTGGGTTGCTTGCCGCCTTTCACGTAAGTGAGCAAGACATACTATGGCTCTTTTCCTCTAAGTGTGGGTGTGTCACTTTCCTTAAAAATAAACTCAAACTTTATTGTGCTGCACTTTCATTTCGTAGGGAATAGCAAAATCTGTTTGACTTCACATTTTTCAGAAGTTTTATCTTATATTTTAAAGGTACATTTGCTTCTGAATGAATGTGCAGCCTCCCAGCAGGCATTTACTTTCCTCAAGCGCTCTGTGGACGTGCTTTGGCAGACTGATTCAACTTTTGGGGCAGGTTTTCCAGCCTGTGCTGAAAACCCACTCCCATTTGGTTGGGGTGTTTTCATTCAAGGAGACTGGCATTTTAAAGACTCGCTCCTGTGTCTGCCGCTCAGCCCCAGCTCCCTGCCTGCAGATGTGGGCTGGAGCGGAGCTGGGCAGAGGCCTGCCACTGCCCCCAATCCTTTCTTTTGTTTGTTTTTAAATAAAGCCCACACCTTCTGGATTCCACCAGACTGTGAAGAGGAACATATTTTTTTTAATTTGGGGGAAATAAAAGATGTGTGCAAAAAAGTGCGTGTAAGGCAACTGGAAGTGAGCTGACTGCAGGCCTTTACCTAAAATGCCTTGCATCTGTTTTGAGACTCTGAGTACATTCCTCTCAGTCTAGTAAAGGATTTTTCAGATACTTAAGGCATCATCAAGTCAACTGATTTCCAAAGATAGTTCAACACCAGGTGATTCAGAAATTGTTTCTGCAGTCATATCCTCCTGATATCTGAAGGTTTTCTATTTGTGGAACTGCGGCATGAAATTTTGACTTGCAGCAACTTTTCTTGCGGCCATTACGTAGCTTTACTCCAACCATGAGCACAGTCACTCCTTGACCTGTGTGTATGTTTACTGGAAATCTATTGAAGCACATCTACTGATGTACTCTTTTCATCTTTATTATTGCTAAACAGTTGTCTTTGGAAATAGCTGGGTTCTGCACACCACCAATATTTCCCCACACTTTGTGGGGAAAA
The DNA here is from genome assembly GCA_009806455.1 of Tetrax tetrax. Taxonomy (NCBI): domain Eukaryota; kingdom Metazoa; phylum Chordata; class Aves; order Otidiformes; family Otididae; genus Tetrax; species Tetrax tetrax. The sequence goes on from WHYT01016809.1 coordinate 504,610, forward strand.
GATACTGCAGGAAACCCTACACACTCATTCGGTTTATCCTGTTGATAAAGACGACACCTTTCTTAAAGAGAGGTAAACAGCTACATGCTGACATCATCAAACATTAGCTGCCCACAGCAGGCAAACTGGCATGTTCAAGAGCTCATATGCAAGGAGCCAACATAAGTAAAAAGCCAAATCTAATTAATTGCATATTAAGGTAAACCTACTTGACATATTTTACTCATATGAAATATGAACCATACAGTAAATACCATATAGAAGATTCAGAGGTATTGCCTGCATCTCTTTCCTTTTTTGCCATATTTGTGTTTTTTTGAGTAATGTAATTATTAACTAAGGACAATACATTGTGCACAAACAAGAGCTGACTGGGTGTAAGAATTTTAAATATTAACAAAGATTTGCAGAGTAAGTGTATTATCATTCAGATATGGGCATATAATTAGGCACACCTCAGTGCTCATTTCAACATGAAAGCTTAGTAAGAAGGAAGGACAAATACAATTAGCTTTCCATACACCCATAATATCTATTCATAAAGCAATACATGAAGGAAGTCAAAGCAATACATTAAGGAAGTCATTACTGTCATCTACTTTTGCACATAGATGCTAGGGTTCACATGACACGCTGCACTTTTCATAGTAAACTGTATTTTTACTTCATGTTAAAAACACTGCAGGATGAAACATCAATTTTTCCCTCTGGTGATGAGAGGGAAAACATCGCAAGGCATGTTTAGAAAAAAATGTTTCGATGTCATACGGCACACTGGAAAACAGCATGATTGGGACTATTCAGCCATTCACACTGCAGCAGAGAAAAGCTATTCCAACTACTTTTGCTCAGAGAAGCAACCTCTGCATTGATTCAGCTTGGCGGTTTTGTTTTCATTCATTAATCGTGAATTATAGTGCCGAAGGATTTATGAAAATTGAGATTCCTGAGCTTCCTGGAAGAGTTTGCTATCTCGTGGGAAAATAAACTTTAATGATGTTAGCAGCATATGACAGACACAGCCATCAATTAATTTTCAGCCAGTTTGTCTAATTCTGAGTTTATCTGGCCTGGGAAAGGACTGATGTTCTCATGCTGAACCTTCAGACCATCTCACCGCAAACACTGCTGCAGACCCCTTCGCAGACTACCTGGAGTGCCATATTTCATTGTAAAAGCAACATGAAAAGAGTCATGATTTGGCAGTCTACCTTACTGTGTGCGCTTTCAAAACAGATGTTCTCACAAAGGATACAGCTTCCCTTCTCACATCTGCTTTGTTCCTACACTGATTCATATTCATATACAGACTCGGGCGGGGGAAATGACAACAGGGAATCTTCTGATTTCACTCTGACTTAGAGTGGAAAATCTATTTGAATCTATCCTTTTCATTTTCTATGAATGACTAGCTGTAACACCTGAGCAGCATCAGTCAACTAAAAGAAACCACAGACCAGCTGAAGGACTTTAACGGTACCAATTGGAATTTCACACCAGTCTCTTTAGGTCTCTTTAGGACACGCTGTGGTGGCTCGTGCTTAACGAACCCAAAGGATGTGCTTTTAGTAAAGAAAATGAACAGTCAAACATTAGTAAGGTCTAAATGGGCAAAAAGTGTTAATAAAATAGTAAAGGAATAACATCTAGTACCTGGCTGGGTTCTCATCCTGTATGGACACAGGAGGTTTATCAGTGAGCTTCTGTGGTGCAAACTGAGGAGAAGGGGACCTTGATGTCTCCATGCCAGGTTTCTGAAGATACCGATACTTGGAAGATAATACAGACTCAGACTTAAGGTACGTTTTTCCTTCTAAGTGCTGACAAACATTCTCCGTGGACAACGCTTGCTGGAGTTGCTGTGGATTAGCACTCTTCAGTTTTCCATTGAAAGCTGCAGGACTCTGACAGAGAGAGGAGTGACTGGCAAATACTTCAGCGGAGCTGGGGGACAAGGACGGAAAGGGTTGGCTGGGTGCCACCAGCAGAGATTCAGAAGAGGTGCCAAGCGACGGCGCAGAATTATCTGGTCTCCTGTATTTATCTCTTTTAGGCGGTGGCGGCCTCTGAGGAGCAGGTCCACGCTTCTTGTTCAGCAGCGTTGGCTCTACCCTATGGTTTTCCTCTCCTTTGCCCTGGGACAGACAAGAGTGGTTCTCGTTCAAGGTCTGGGGCTCAGAGCAGAGGAGAACAGGCAGGCTACGATCCTTGCTCTTCTCATTCACGTTTTCCTGAGAGTATCGGTAATCACTAGGCAATGTCCCAGACCTCCCCCGGCTCTCGTGAGGAAGAATCGTAGGCTCTTGCGCGTGCAAAGGTCTGACAGATGCCTTCCACTTGTGGCCTAAATTCTGCTCCAGTTGATCCCTCTTCTCCTGTGGGTTTTGCCTCAGGGCCCCTGCGTCAGCTTGCCTGGAGATAAGAACACATCATTAGCATGCTGCAGATTTATTTCCTTCGGCGCGAGGCCACCGCACTGATCCAGGAAGCTTGAACATCGAGATCACATCCAACATTTAACACCAACTTCTCCAATCTATGGTAACTGTACGGCACAAAAACACCCTCTCATGTATGGGCACTCACAGCGTACCTAATCTAACGTGATGAGTCAAAGCATAATGTCAGGCTGAATCAGGGTACGGAGCGCCACAGGATGTGACACAATCTTTGGGTAACCCAAGGAGCTGCAGCGTGCACGGTGTAGTTAAGTATATAGCACACCTCCAGCGCTGATGTATGTGATACAGCCAAACATGCAAATGTTGGTAGAAAATAAAACTGTCTCAAGAAGGGGAATCCCAATACTAAAATGGAATTCTCTTCTTGCTGCAGAGTCAGTAACAAAGCGTGGAAAACAAGTTTCTTCTCTATGTGTAAAATTAAGACTTCAGTGTCATTTAAAATGTGAACTGAATACCACAAACTTGAATTATGAATCTGGAGGTCGAATTTTTGCATAACTGGAGAAAAATGAAATGAGTGAAAAGAAAATGTTTGCCAAAACTAAAAAACTGTAAAGGGAAAATGAACATCTGAAAAAAAAAAAGGCAGAAAAGGAAATTTAGAAAGGATAGTGTTTTCCAGTCAAGCTTATTTTAAACTTGAACTTCTTTTGCCCCGTCAGCCCAAATGACAAACAATGGCCAAAGAGGCCTTCTCTTAGAAATATTTTTGGGTTTATTCCAATTTTACACACTCTATTTCTCTAGCCAGGAAACAACAAGCTTTCGCAGCTCCAGGCTTGCGTTTTGCTACAAGATGTAGTTCATTTGCGTTCACCAGATAAAGACAAACTGGGAAAGAAACAGAAGGCAGAAAAAAAAAAAAAAAAGTACCTCTGGAGCCCCAAGAGGAGACAGTTTGCTTCTGCTTAAAGAAGGCTGAAGAGACACTGTGAGCTTAGAAAAGAAGCTGCAACAGAGAAGTAAAAGGCTTCAGAAAGCTGCTAATATCGTTTGTGCTACCATCTCTGTCCTTTGAAATAGGAACCCTGTAGATGTGCACTGCCCAAGCTTTCTTTTGAGGTGCCCAAGAAAGAGACACCTTTCTCAGCCCGTTTGCAAAGCAAAGTTAACTTGAATTTTCAACATAAGCAGGTTATTAACCTTACTGTACCAGTTTTGAGAATAAGTCTATAGGTGGTTAACATCAGTGCGTACAAAAACAAAATTTGCGATAAAAGTACATAAGTGCTAGGTAAAGTCCATTATAAATTCAAGAAGGAAAAAAAATGGAACAGTTACACACTGCATTACTATTTTAATGAAATTAAAACAAATCTCTAAAACTAAGTATAGTGGGAAGACATTTGATTAAATGTGAGTTCTACTTTCACAACTGTACAATCAAATTACATGAAAGATGATTATTTTTTAGTCCTTGGATCTGTGATGTTTTAGCTCTTACGGAAAAAAGTTCTAAAAAAATCTGGACATTATAATTAAACTGCCTGATACATGTGATTTTTAATAATTTTACTTCACACTCATTTTTGCATGTCAGTAATAAAATAGCATTGTACTCCCAAGAGAGTTGTCTTTTTCACTATTTAATTCCTGAAGTCACATACGCAATCTCTCTCTCTCATTTTGAGTTACACTTTAAAATTCAATTTTAATGGGCAAATTTTCAATTTAGCATGAATGAGGAGTTGAATATTGTTTAAGCTCAGATCTCTTCATATTGCTCTTAAGTAAGAGTAGCTGGTTCAGACAACTTCGAGTTGTCTGACAAACTCAGATTCAATTCTGTTCACAAAACAGTATTTACTGACTCCTATTTTAACACTTGATGAAGGACAGTTTTGTTAAGTAAACGATGTAAGGCCAGAAAGACCAACGCTATTCAGATTTGGTTACATGCCATCTCTAGAGTCAGATGGTTTTCCCCAGTATGTTCAACGTAAGCAGAACTGGACCTCTAAATAGTTCCTCTAATTTTAATGGAAATATTTACCAAATGTAGACCACAGGCCCTGAGTATGAAATACTGTGTTTAAATCAGTGTAGAGCACAATTTTCTCCTAGTTAACCTGTGCAAAAAAAAAAAAAAAAAAAATTCTTCAGGGCTCTCTACTCATCTTCACATACACAAGCCATAACATAAGACAGCTGCACTTCGGTGCATGGAAGAACCGAGGACACGGCACAAAATGTCGCAGAGACAGAAATTACATGCACGACCTCAGCCAGTTTGCAAAGTATACGTGGAACTTTGCATGCACATTAGGAGTGGGTGTGCTGATGGAAGCAAACAGGACAGAGTATACCACCGGTCTGACACATTTACATATCCAGAGCATGCAACCAAATTTGTTCAATATTACCCTAGCTCAGAAGCAATTAATGCTTTGGTAGTCCTGTCACCTTCCAAAATAGAGTAAAAGGAAAAAAGGAATCACAGCACAGGGAAATTGTACAGATGATGCATTTGCAAATGTGGAGATCAAATTCAGAGATTACACACGTGCCTTCATACAGCTTCCACAAAATGAATCAAACATTTTGCAGTGCCACAGAAAATGGGTCTGAGGGAAGGTGGCTACATTCAACGCTGAGGCTAGTTTGCATTCAGTGGGTCCTCATGCAAAACATGCTTATCACATTATTTTGGAGAGATTTGAGCTTACTGTTCAGAAAGGAGGAAAAGAAAGCAAGCGTCAAGCCCCAGGAGAACACAGTGGCAAGAACCTGCGAAGGTGTTACATTATCATCAATACCAAGAAGCCCACTATGCTACTTTAAATCTGTTGGTGCTTCACGTAACGATATACGCAGAGTACAGTTGTTTTGGAAACGAGGCCCATAGGATTATGCAAGGATCATGTACCACTGAAAGGAACCCATCACTTATAACCAAACATCACAAAGTGAGAGAGACAGAACAGACATCTGAAAGCATGACAATTGACTTAATTACCACTATCATTCTAGACAACAAACCAGTCAATATCAAAAATGTTAAACACTTAAGTTATCTTCAAACTCAAATCTCCCCCAAACCCATCCCTGTGATACAATGCCACAACTATCCAAATGCAAGAGCCTTCCTGATGCAACAGATTCGGGAAAGCTCACACCACGTTCCCCATCCCTGGCATGTGATGACCTTACAGCGTTGACTGTCAGACGACTTGTACCACTCACTTAACCTGAACTGCAAAGGAAGTGTAATCAACAGATTTATGCTGTTAGATACACAGTGGTGTTCAGTAAGGGTGAGTCTAGTACCGGAGGCTAACATGAGCCTTTTCTACTGTACCTGCTTTCGGTATTTAGGTGTAGGAGCCTTCATATCTAAATGGTGCGAGGCAGAAGCCCAAAATATGCTACTAAATGAAAAGAAGGAATTGCTTCATTACAAAAACCAGTTCTCCACATTTTTGGGAAGTTCCCGTTTAGAAGAGGGCTCGGCTCTCTCAGAGGAGGCCTGTGTAGAGAGACAAGAGGCTGTGCACTCATGTCCAGCTGAGCTCGGCAGGAGCTCTGCCCTGTGGCTTGCACGTTCCACGTAACGGCCACAGCCACCAAACACAACACCACTGCTTACCACCACAGGAGTGGAAATGCCTATCTAACAGCACTAAGGATTTTCTGCCCAGATGGACAAGTACATCTCTCGATTTCCTTCTGGCTCTATTAGTTTGGGGTGTACATGCTCACGACTGAAATGCAAAGGCCAAACAACCATAAAGCCAGGGCAAACAACCAAGCCTCCTCTCCAGTCCAGACACTCCAGTCCCCCAGCAAGAACATAACAGGCTATCGTAACAAACCAGAGACAGGTAACGGTAGTGGAAGCTCTTACACGTAAGTTAAACCATGGAAAGACACATACACACATGCACGTGTGCGTGTGTTAATAAGAGCCTGCCAGTGGAGTCAATGAGCAATTACCAAAATGAATTGTTATTTACAGATGCCTATCAGAAGGATAACATTTTTGGTTGCCATATAGCACAACCCCAAACCACTTCCTTCGTTTGCCCCATACTCAGGATTTGGCTAAATCTGGACAGAAGCAGAATGATCTGACTGAACGTCGTAACTCAATAAAATAAAGTCACTTCTGTCAGCTCAATGTGTCTGCTTTTATCTGTCTGATTTACAGTTTCTTGAGAACTCCTCAGGCCAAGCCAAACAGTGCCACAAGACACTCCAACTTTAAAATACCAGACTAGATAAGCTTTGCAAAAATGTATTAGCCAACATCTGGAAAATGCATCGTTTGTTAAAGACCTGACCTCCGTGCAAAATTTTCACCATAAAACGTAAGCACGGTTATGTAAGCAACAACATGTCCTGCACTAACTTATGGTCAAAAGAGAGCAAATGGAGGGGCTGTTTCTGATTTAGCTTAAATTCCTTCTCAAATACTACAAGCTACACTGGAAAAAGGCCTTCGCACCTGAGTAAGACTCCTCCATAAGAGTCCTCACCCTACAATAACAATAACTCCCTCAAAATCAAGGCCGAAGTCTTGCAAGTCCTTTAAACTCATCTAAATGCATATATTTTGCCAAAAGAGGCAGACTGCTGCGTAGTCCACTCTGATTTTGTCTTCCTGCTCTCTCCATTGTAATAGCAGTAGGAATTGTACAGCCTCACAGAAAATTGGATGAAGGAACTGACCTGGCTCAAAACAGATAATTATGTGGCTTAAAGCAATTGTGAAACACGGTCTTTGCTCATGCCAAAACCCTGTTTATAGGCAGAGCCCTTGCTGATATGCTACTTTTTCAGCTGTGAACTTTATGTGCTGAAATTATGTTTTCATTGTGTATTTGCCTGGCACTTGGCACAGTGGGATCTAAAAGCACTTCTGCAACAGTCTGTGAATAAAGAGTAGTTTCTTCTATCCAGTACAGTCCTGCTTGAGAACACAACAGGATGCTATGAAGTTGGAACAGGATGCACAGGGTATGACTGTTCAAAATTTAGGAAAAAGTTTGAGGTCCATTACCACCTTTTACTCCATACTAATATGGTCAATGCAATCTAATAGATTCAGCTCATCCTAAAGTAGTCTCTACAGGCAAATCACACATTGGTTTCATGGACTAGGGGATTAATTTAGTTAGCTAAACATAGGTGTTTTATACTATTTCAGAAACTTTAAATATTCAAAGGCATCAGTTTCCCTACGAGGTGGCAGCTGGAAGCCAAGTGGAATATGCTGGTCTGCCTCAGGTCTCACCTACACACCGGTGTTTAGCCAACTGAATCAAGCCCAAGATCTCTGTGGATTATAATTTGAACCAGCACTTCACTCACTCGCAGACATCTTACCTCTATTAGGTATCCAAATCCTCACCTGAGGCCCACGTGCTTTTTCTTTCAGAGGCTCCAGGATTCTAAAGGTTTTGAAACCCTCAAATTGGTTTCACTATTTGAATGCCAAGAAGACATTAACACAAGAACACCACAATTTGGACATCCAAAACAAAGGGAATTACATTACCAGTGGCCCATTTTTTTTTCTGATGAGCACCACATCTGTCATCACTAGTGAGTCAGTACATCATGCACTATCCACCATTTAGTGACACATGAAGCATATTCCAAAGATGCCAAATGAGCAATTGAACTACAAAACTTAGAAATCTTTAAAGACAAACGCACAGGATAGAGGACCCTCTAGAAAACAGATCATTCCTCTAGAAAACAGATCATTTAATCACCATGATGGCTGTACCATAACGGTCACTCCAGGAAGAGGCAGAGCACGGAAGGGACTACAAAGAAGTGGGGCTCTTCACTGCCTTGGTCTGAAGAGACAGATGATGGCAATGAGCTTCCCAGAATCATTACTGAAGCAAATTGTCTTAAAACTGAAGCATGTGTTAAGATGAAAAGAATAATGAATGCTGAATGATGAGACAATGCACTCTCTCAAAGAAAATAAGAGAGAGATGCCCTGATATACTTCAGGAGACAACTGAAGGTACAAAACCAGCAAGGTATTTCACAAAGTATACTCCATGGCACATCACTGTTACACTACAATCCATTTATCATGATGCGAGTCTTGTTTTTCCAATTCTGTCTCTGAATACCTGTTAACATTATCTGCACCTTGATGGCAGCTATCTGTTCAGTCAGTCACCTTAAATACAGCTTAGTTGTTGCATCCAATGTGATAAAGCAAAATGTCACTCTAGATTAACAACCCTTGCATTATCACCTGGCTTTATCACAAAATGAAATACGATAAAAGACTCTGCTCACCAGTCCATTGATCCCCACAGAATTTCTCTCCTGCCCTGCCTGCATGGCAACATACACAGCAATAGTTTTTCATCTCACATTCCTTCTCTTTCAAAAAATATTACCTCTCTCCCCATGAAAATCAGAAATAAATTTAACAGAGACTCTAATTCTGCAGTAGATAAGTGAAGGTATGTTGATGGATGAAACATAGGCCAGTCAGTCATAGGTACCAACACAATGCATAGGCCCACAGTAAAAAAAACCAAATCTGATTATAACTAAATTTCTTATAACAGCATAGGGGCCTTTATGCATATGGGAAGAATCCTGTGGGAAAGAGCAGAGGGAGGGATGTTTTTCTTTCCTTAGTTCAGAAAATGAAAGCCCCTCCTCCATTCTGCTGCACATCAAAAATCAATGATAAAAAAATAATTTTTCTGGCTGTATTCTTACTTGCTTTATCTATTGCACGCCTCTCCTAGCACACATGGAATTGCCTACATGGAATTAAAATGACTTCTGCTTACTTAAGTCAACTAGTTAATGCGTTCTGTACTTACACACTGAATTCAATAATCAGAATATCCCAACAGTACAACAAGAACCATCATATTACACAAATGGCAACCACTGCAGAGACAAAAGACAATACTTTCCAACACTGCTAACAAGGAAATCACAGTCATGTTTAAAAAGCTGAAAGAAAAATGATTGTTTTGTCAATTTATTTAAAAAAAAAAAACCAACAAGAAAAAAACCAAAAGAAAACCAAATACCTACATTCCAGTTGCCACTTTATTTTATTTTTTTTTTTACATCTAGACTTTTTTTTTTTCCCCCGATATGCTGTTTTCTGGTTGCTATTACTACTGAAAACAGCTGCTTGCAGCTGAAAAAAAATTCAGGAATGGAACAGAAGCTATAAAATGAAACACTTTGTGAATAATAGCTAGGTCACCTGGGTTTCTCAGGCAGGCACCGAAATGAACACATAGCTCATCTCAAAAGGAAGAAAAAAAAAATCCTAAACCAGTTATTTAAATTAATTAGCATGCACATGCACACATTTCAAAAGTCATCTTTTCACTCAGAGCCACACTCACCGCTTGCTTCCAATAAGTCACATCCAATTCTCTTACACTCCCAGCTAGTATCTCCTGCTGCTGTGGAAAAGGTCTTCGTGCAAGCCTGCGCTCACAGTCACAGGCTTGCCAGGAAAATAACAAGATGAAAAGCTCTCGCACCACCCCTAGCCGAGAGGAACCCTGAGCCTGGCACCCCGAGCCACAACAACGGCACTGCAGCCCTCAGTCCAGAAAACAAATATTTTTGAAAGGCACTGCCTTCTAATTCCAGTGTGCATGATGCCAACTGTGAAAACAAAAGCTGCTAAAAAGGGTGCGCGTGTGCGAGCACATGCACACAAAGCATCTTAGCTGGAATTAACTCACGTTTTCCCCCTATTCTCCCAACCCATCAGTGAACAGAGTGGTTGATTACGCTAAGCAAAATAAAATTCTGTACCAAGCATTGCATCGTTCCTAATTTGCTACTGTAGCTTCTGCTGATAGGGAGAGAAGACACAGCCTGTACTCAGAGACCTGGAGAACAAAAGAAATACTGTATGAATTAATACTGCAAATTTCCCTTCAGAACTGACAGAAAAAGGTAATTAAACCGTGCACCTCTAGCTGTTTCTCTCACGCTGTAACACTAAAGACGAGACAATCTTACCGGGATTTACAGCTGTTCACCCATATTCACTGGATATGTGAGCTTTGCATCCTTACAAACGTGCCAGCCACTTTGAAAGCCTCGCAGAACTGAATCTGCTTCAACCTCTGCGTCTCATTTACTGTAACACAGAGGATTTTCAAAGCCATGCCTCACAACAGCTGGCTTGTTTTTGCCTGCTTCCTATGATTGACAAGTTCATACAAGCTCCGTCAACTTTAACCTTGATAAGTGAAGGCTTGGTCTGTATTGTACGTTACATCATCAGAAACTTCTGACCTCAGGGAAAAGATCTCAGAGACTTCAAAGCTTTTCCCTTCCCCCACCCCCACCCCCTGGATTTGGTTATTAAACAAAAAAAAAGATTTTAAAAGGCCTTTAATTTTTTAAGGGTTTTTCCTTTCATTTGTGAAAATCATGATCTGCATTTCAGCAACAACAGTTCCGCAGGTTTTAAATATTTAAAACTATTTTAAAAGATCAGTGTGTTACTAGGCTGCCTTCTAAACAACGTTCAAATAACCAAATCTTTAATTTTAGAGGAGAGTCTTCATCAACAGCCCTCCAGCTTGAATTTTTTTGCATGTGTTGTGTGTACAGGCGCTCTCTCTCGCAGGAGATTCTGCAGGGAAAGAACTAAATGCTTTCATGCTGCATGAGCAAATTACCACCCCCACGCTCCATCTTTAGAAACCAAAGGCATCGTGGCCTTCATCAGAGCAAAGCTCAAGCTCCTTTCAATTTTTCTACAAGAACACATTAAAGACGTAACAGAGCAATTGTGGCTAAGGCTTTAAGATGTATTAAAAGATGATTTTAAAATGACCATTTTAAGAGAAAAATGTTATTTAAACTGCATGTAAAACCACATACAGCGGTTAGATATTATGATGCAGCACTCATATTCAATTAATCCCCTCCCCTAAAATTTTTCTATCTCCCAAAGCTGTCTATTTGATTTCAAGATATAGAGAGAATGACTTCAAGAAAACTCATCTGTTTACATAATACAACACAACTGGTTAACAGACTGTAGCAAGTCTGGTTGGCCTGTGCAGAAAAAAAATGGCAGTTATAGCTGTTATGTTACTTTTTAGCACAAAACTTCCCTCAAATTTACTGGCATAAACAGTCTCCTGCATGACAGCAAATCACAATCCATGTTGCCTAAGGGCTTATAGCAGAAGGTGAACATTTCACAGGCTAGCTTTTAGTACCAGAACACCGTAAAGCCGCTCCATACATTAGAAATATATGAACTGCTGCACCTAGGAGACAAATCAGTCACCTATTTCCAAAGATGCTTTTCATCAAGTAACTCAGGGGAAAATAAAATCTACAGTTCATCAGTATTTGCTGCTTTTATGAGTATAACCACTAGAGACAATATCTTATATTATCTCTAATCTCCCTACTCAACTGTTATCATTAAAATAGCCACAAGAAGATAGTTGGATTTCAAGCAACGCAACAAAAACAAAGTCTTTAGACAGTTTTCATTCTAATCCTCTTTCCAGGAAAAGCAGTGAAACTAAACCAGAACAGAAAAACAGACTAATACGTACATAATTATCTCTGTTTCTCCCTCCACAAACTTTTTTTGCATGCCATTCCTCTCGTCCACCCTCAATTTCAGTACCTTCAGAATCACATCTAGGACTTCTCCCAGCTTCTCACACTTGGCAACACTTAGCTTTGGGGGCAGGGGAGGAAGCTTCCCATAAGGAGAAACTCCCCTCTGACACTTCCTTTCATCAGACCACGGTGGCCTCGCATACCCCTAAGTTGTCACTGCATGCACAGACGTGAGAGGAACTTCACTCCGTAACAAGAAGCTGGAAGTAGAAAAAAGGGGATATGGGAGGTGGGGTAGCTACCCTCAAGTTTAGAAACAGGCATTCAAAATTCACCTAACAAAGGCAGAGGGAGAAGCCACACTTTTAAGGGTGTGAGGAATGAGCAACTTGGATGTGGGAGAAACAGGGCTGCATTACTGTAACGTACTGTAAACCAAGCGCAGGCTTTGGAAACAGCCCAGCACCCATTTAACAAGGTTCAGCAACTGCTGGGGACCAAGGCAGAGCATCACACCGACCTGCAGGATGGGCACCTGGCAGCCCTGGACTGAGCACCATTAGGAGAGTGAGGAATGGGAAGGCAATGGGACAAGCCTGCAAGGCATTTAGTCACAACCAATCCTAGATCCCAAAATAATGCATTTGGGATGCTCCTGAAGAACCACGTATCTCTCAGCTCAAGCAGCCTGAAATTTTTAAAATGGACAACAGGAGGAAGAAAAAAAGACTACAAGTAGGATAATTTATCATGCAACTCCTGCCTTGATCCTGAAGCATGAGAAGAATCTGGTTCAAAACTTTGCTACTTGAAGAGCTACCCTGTGCCAGTGGCCATATGTATTTAGATTAATCATTCTTGGAAGATCAAGAATCCACACTGTGGTATTTCATTTTGAAAAGGGCATTTACATACACGAGAGGAATATTTTTAAAAGGACAAGCCATCTGGTATAATCCTAAGAGATAACATGTCACAGAAGATACAATATATAAAACTCACAGAAAATGTATAACATCTACCAAAAATCCAGAAGACCACCCTTTTCCCTCCCCTCTTTCTGTCCCTTCTGAAGGTTGGATGAAACAGTAATTAAAAGGGCATCCACTAGAGAATTAAAGTCCTACCAAATTATGAAAATCCAGAACTATTCTAGCAAAACAGATGTATAAACACAATAAGGTAAAAAGAAAAACAGAAAGACAGATAGAAAGAAATAAAAAGAAGAAGAAAAAAAAAAAGGCTGAGGTACAAATGTGTAAAGGTGTTAGAACAAAAAAAAAAAAAAAAAAAAAAAGAAAAAGAAAAAAGTCAAGATAAAGGAAACATTATGTTACTTTATGATTTCACAGTGCACCCTAATGTTGCAGGATATGAGAATGTGGAAAGTCACAGAAGAAAATAACGATGAGCAAGGCCACCCAACAGCTTTCACAGAGAAGACACCCTACCAACTCCTCACAGAAGAGGTGCTTTTTCTCACAACACATCAGCACAAAAAGCTATGGATGTCCAAAGTCAATGTGGATCCAAAACCAGTCAGAAAACTTCTGAAAGAAAAATTCAAGGGCTGTTAACCAGAAATACTTAGGATTGCACCTCTTGCCTGTAGATCAGCAGAGGCTGGGCAAGGATACCTAGCAGCATGGCTCGTGTTTTTGTTTCCTCAGAGCACCTGCTTCTGTTCAGAGCAAGGGAACCTGCTCAGGTAGACCTTTGGCTTGCCCCAGCGTGACTGTTCTTAAGAATCAACTTCCATCAACTTTCTTCGTGTATCAGTGATTCAAGGTTACACTGCCCCAAAGCGTGATTCTTGTTTAGCTGTTATTAGTCAGTCACATACACCAGTACGCTGGAAAGACACGGCAGTTCACGGCAACAAAACTTGTACTAACAACTATTTACAGAAATCTAAGGAAGATGAAAGGTGGCAGAGGACTTCTAATACTTGAACAGATGTTGCTGAACTCTCTCCTTTGTTGTGATGTGCATGGGAAGAGTCACAGATGCGTTTTGCCAGTTTCAGACAAAATGTAACTTTGAAACAGCCCAAGACTGTAGTGCATCATCCATTAATCCATGCGATACGTACAATGACATCATTGGCAAAAAAAAGTGGTCTGACAGATGCCTTATTAAAGAAATGCTAATGCAAACGGAAAGGGCTTCAGCACCTCACGTTCTTGAAGTCTTTGTTAATGTCTAAGAGCCTGTGAGGATGCACACTGGCTCTCCTGCACTTGCTCAAGATGATGACAAGTAGCTGCACACAACTTGTGGGAAAGGGAAAACTGAAATTTATATTTTATTTTTAACTTCATGCAAGAAGGCATTTTCACATGTAAATTCATTCTTGTTAGGAAATCAGATATTTGAAGCATTTCTTCCACCAAACTGGTATGTTCTGGCTGCATGAAAAGCTTTTTTTTTCCTCCCTTTAACTGAATAATCAATGTCTCTCAAAAAAAGAGCACTTAAACCTTTGTAACAGCCCTTATTATACTTAAACTGATTTAAAAAATTAGGACACTTCACTTTATTAGCTCTTGAATAAAATGAATGTAGAAATTGTTAGTACACTGCACATCAGATAAAAAATTAATCATGCATATTTTGTAATTTCCTTCCTACAAAACACTACTTGTTAGGCCATTCTGTACTTAGCAAACTGATAGAAAATACTTCTTTCCTTTAGAAGAATTTATGTGAAAAATTACAACAGCTATAGGTGAAGTGTAGAACAGAGAACTTAAACCTCTTTTGCACCATAAAAGATTGAAGCTTGTTAATACATGCAGGAAATGTTTGCTGAAGTAATTTTTCACTGATTTGTAAGGAAGCAGTTGTGCAAGATTACAGCATTTCTTCGTTAGGAGGAAAAGGGGAATGTGAAAACACTGTAATAGCTGGTTAGAATATTAAACCTGGGCATTTTGGTCAACTTAGGCATCAAGAATGACTTTTACTGTCATTTTGTATGGTAAAGGCTGTTCCTCTGTCTTGAAGAGCCGAGTAAGTAGTAAGGCATGAAAGGTCTAAAAGAAATGTCTCACGGTGTTTAATTAGAGTTGAGTCATGCTGCAGTCCCACACTTGACATGCGCATGCTCTTTTACTTGACACCTATTAAAGGTTGAAAGATTTTTTGCAACTTGTGATCTCATCAATTATGTCTCACTTTTTGAAATTATGTAGTTTTCATAGAGATTGCAGAAGAAAATTAACACAGACACAAGTCAAATATTCTTAGAAAGTAAATAAGAGCAATGGCTGTGAACATCGCTAGTAGATGGCAATCTTAATAATTAGATCATAAAGCACTACTCTTTTGATTTAGATTGATTTTTGTGTGTGCCGTGTCATCCTGCGGGAAGCCACAGACCAGAGCACACATTTCCATCTTAAACCTTTTGAAGGGCTATGTTGGTTTAGAAATTGTGGAGATATCTATAGGGAGTTAATTATATAATCAGCAGATGTCATTTGACAAACACAGAAAGAAGACATCCGTAAAAAGCTAAGCTTTTGTAAATAATTTGAAATAGAAAGAACAGCATCATTAAAAACAAAAAAAAGCATCAACTTTTGTTTTACAGATCAGACTCATAACACTTTTAGAGGAGTCCTAAAGTTAAAAACACATTTAGAATTGCATCAAGCCTCAGTATAAAAATATTCGGCTCACGTCAGATGAGTGTTTGCATGTCCGTGAGTTGATGACAAGAGTCATAGAGTCATAGAATGGTTAGGGTTGGAAGGGACCTTCAAAGGTCATCAGAGTGGTTTCGTTCTTGCATGAGAGATGATAGTGGGTACTATGGACCACTGCTTTCTCTTCCTATAAAAATAATACTCCAAGCTATCAAATACTGTGATTCAGAAGAACATGTGGCTTTTCTAAAAAGTGAGATGAAACAACCTGAATTCATTCGAAGCACTCGGTAATCCCAGAGGGGAAAAATACAGCCCAAAGATGAAAGGAGTTCACCAATTAACTTCATCAACTTTAAAAAAACCCCAACTTTCATAAGTAATGTCAATTTAGGTTTTGCAATTGTGTGCTAAAAAAGAGCACCAAAAGAAAACAAAAGTAGCAAAATGAACCAGCAGTAAAAAGTCTCGGAGAAAAAAAATTGCTTATCAAGGACTTTTTTTGGGGGGGTTTAACCATTTGCTGTTACAATACTCCAACCCTTTTCCATTCTAAATTCAGTGCATTTACAAAGAGTCATATTTCTCCTGAAAACAATCTGGGAAGCTGTAACAGTAAGGGGAGGCAGGTCAGAGGCCCCCTGTAGCCTGGCACAGTCTCTAACCCTGGAAGGCACCTGTGGACTCCACAGCTGGCTCTCAGCTTGGCTCCCTGCACATGGATCCCACACAAACGCTGCAGGGCTGCTCCTGTGCCCGGCGCAGTCACGCTGGCTTCGGCAGCACAGAGGCAACTGGAGCACACAAGCAGCAGTAGCACAAAATAAGGGCAATCAGCAATATAATCCAAACCCAGATTTCCAAAGAAAATAATAAATATTACCACAAGGAAGACCTTAGGTTTGATTAATATTCATGTTCTAGAATATATCTATTTATCTACAATATATTAGATAGATTTGCTAGCCATTTGCAGATTGCTAGCTGTTAAAAACAGGAAACTAAATGCCTTTAGGGCAGCTCAAAAACCATAAAATCAATTCATGTCATGATGAGTCCAGCTCCTTTGGAGCACAGGAAGCCTCGTTAAAAGAAGAGTAAATGAAAATACATATTATTTCCCATAGGACAGCCATTCATCATCATGCAGTGGTAGCTCACAACACAGGAACTAAATGTCCAAATGAGGTATTTTATTTATTTACATTTTTGAATATGGAAGTCACATAAGCTATTTGCCTAGCACAAGTGCTGAGGGAAAGGCTGCGAAAGAGACCATTTTACAAAACCTCCTGTAATGTGGTGAAGTGGTCAAAGACTGCATCTGAAATAGTACGTCAAAACAGATTTCAGCTTAAAAAACAAACCAAAACAAAACACCAAGTTATTGCAGCTGGTGCCCCGTCATGTGATTTTCATGGATTCTGTGATTATAAAGCAAGAATTGTGCTGCACAAACACTGCTAAAATGCTGGCGTAGGAGTATTATTCACACGCTTTTGTGCCTAGGCTTCAGCACTGGTGGATGGAAATCATTTTACTTGTCCAGAGATGCTGCCTGCCTACAGAAGCACGTCTGCTCCTGGCTGATTTTGCTGCCGCTTCCCCCTCTCCCTCCCCTCCTTCCCTTCCCTCCAGCCCAATCTCCCCTCCGCACGCGTGCGCACACGGGTGTGCACATTCACACCCTCACGGGCTATTCATTTTGAAATCGTTACGGTTAAGTACAAAGGGCTAGAAAGAATTAGAAAAATAGCAGATGGTCTCTTCAGCTGGGCCAATACGCAATACAAAATACAACCGTATAAAACCACAAATAAATACTAATTTTTTACAAGCTTTTACGGTCATGACTAGAGTACGTTTGCTACAGTTCATAATTTTCTGTTCCCTTGAGAGATTAATACTGCTTACAGAACCGAGGAAAGCCCGTCGAAATTATTTTTCCTATACACATTTTTCTTCTGTCACAAAACCCGGAGCTATCAGATCTAACCATAGCAGCGTGTGTGCATAATCTCAGCTCAGCTGCCACACGCCACTTAAGCAGCCGCAGCATCAGCAATTGCTGAAATCACTGCTTACATTACAACAGCTCCGGCAAACTGCGGTCCAGGAGGAGGGCACCCCCCTGCACGCTAGACATTTAAGGATTTTAGCTGCATTGCACGTACAGCCATACATCTGAAAAGGGTCTGTACAGTTTAATTGAAACATGAATTAACAGAGAAGTGGAGCTGATCAAAAGGGAAAACAACTTTTCATGGCTTTTGTTCACATACTGCATGCTGTACAGGCACAAGAAGAGAAAAGTCCAATTTACAGCACTATCGTGTTCCAGTAGCATACCGTCTTTGCCATGAATAATAGTGGAAAACTCTTTTGGGAAACCTTAAGCACTCCCTCCCTCCCTCCTTGCCCCCCCAAAAACCTGTAACTGATAAATATGAAAAATATCTGAATAATTTCACGCACACATGTAAGAATCATCTGGCTCCGAACGAACTGTAATATATTCAACACCTGACAATTTCTTCAAGCTTACCCTAGAGTCTCCAGAAATTTTCATCCCAACATTAATTCTATCATGCATGCTGAAGTATGTGGGGAGAAGGAGAGGAACAAGGGAAAAGGCACTGTGAAAACTCCAAAATCATCATAGCAAAACTTCCAGTTTGGGTCAGGAAAAGATCAGATCTGAGTTGTCATAAGAAATCTCTTAAAGTCAGAAATTAAGAAATACTTACCTTGCAGAGCAGTTCCTTTCATCCAAATTGTTAACTTTAGAGAAAATACGCTCCCCATCTTCCTTTAAATCCTCTGCTTGCCTCCTTACTTCAACTGAGACTTCCTAAAAGTGGTTTACAGCATAAGTAAGAAACCAAGTCATCATGTTTCAGACTCCTGAAAAATCTATGATTATGGAACCTCTTATTTGTGGGTTTGCTCTGTTTGAATATACATGAAGTCAACAGCATAGCACGTCTTACGCTTGTTTGGTTTTAAGTGGTACAGTATGCTATGTGACCTCTTGCGCGGCGCTACCGATCCGACTGCGCTCGAGTTACTGCTCTACTTTGCTGATCTTCAGAAGAGCTTAAAATTCCTATAAACCTTCGCAACTTCCATTTGGCAAAGACAAAAAAAAATGCAGCAAAGAAGTTACAGAAGACTTGCTCACATTTTAGAAGAGGCAAGTACACACCAGCTTTTGAATCCCTGAGTGCGTACTTTCGTTCCTCGGTAAAATACACAACATTGCTGTTCCAGAATTTTATTATCTCGCTATCTTCAAACAACCACACCCAAAGCGTAGCTTTGCATTACAAACACTGAACCTACAGGAAATTTAATTGTGCATTAGCACTGGAATAATCTGAATCATATATGCGAAACAACATCTTTATTTATTTCAGTCTGTTGCAAGCACCTTCAACGGACTTATCACCATATTTTCCAGGTGCCTAAACAGGTGTCTGCTTTTTGCCCCAGGAGACCTATAGTGAACTTAAAGGCACTGAGTAATAAACCAGAAATGCATATATGGAATAGATTATATGATGATTTTTCTGCTGGGTAGGCAATTATTTAATAATTTAGTTAATTTAATTTCCAAAATAACTTCCAGGTGAGTATTTCCGGTGCTTGTAATCTCTACCCTAGTAAATTATCCGCATAGTTAAGCCTGCATGTAGACTTGAAAAATAACTTTAGCAAAACTTAAAGACACAAAAAACTTAAAGAAAGAGAGTCCACAACTTTTGGAGATGAACATATTTTGTTTCTTTTTGACCTATTCTCATTCTACTCCCTGTATCTACACACACAAACACAGTGGTGCTGTGTGGATGTGTATGCATGTAGGTATCCAATGTTTTTACCAAGAGGGAAAAAGAAAAAAAAAAAAAAAAGAAAAAAGGAAAACATAATATACAACTGCATTGCCTCAATTCTTTTCTTGCATAAGGTGAAGTTCAACACAGGTTGAACACACTATGACTCCTTATACATATCAAGCAATCTTGTAGCAGCTTGAACAATTTGTTTTTAACAGAGAACTTAAGAGACTTGGTTTCTCTGTTTACTTCCCCTGACACCTGCCAACCATTCTCTGGCCCTGCTCAGTTAAAAATTAACTTAATATTTACTTGCAAGTTCAACAGAGATTTGGCATCTCTCTAAGGAATAAATTTATACAGCAAACTAACATAAAATAAAACACTAAGCAGTTTCATTTGTTGCTGAAGTGTAGCTTCAATGTTAACTTTTTTTTTTTAACTTTTTAATCTGTAAACTTTATTAGACAGAAGTTTTGTGCTACGTAGCTTTTTGCATCAAGCAAGTTTAGAATAAAAGAGGAAATCCATGGAAAATTATTAGATCATTAACAAAACTGGATAAAAGTAGGCATTTCCCCTTGGAACATTTTTCTTCATAGTCTCAGAGAACTGAAAGCCTTAAAATGGGGAAGGCAGCCACACCAGTGAAGTAACTCTGAGTGAAGATTGCTTTGATCCTCCTATACCTCTACTGTAAACCAGAGGATATTATAAAATCAACCAGGTTGCTCTCTTCCATCTGGCTATAACACACAACAAATTACTTGATCCAAATGCTCTTTGCTACACTCAGGGCCCCTGCAATACAAACTTTGATCATCTTCATTTTACTTATGAGAGCTACCTATAACAATTATTCCCTTACTGACAAAAGGCAAACACCACACTATATTGTATTCCTAAACTGGAAATTTTCGTAAAAATTATCTCATTCCTCCTCCACCACTTTCCTGCCCCCTCCCCAGGGAATTTAAAAGATAATGTGAAGGACACGTGTACCTGTTTGTAGAAATCAGTAGAAGGGGATGATCTAGACCTCTCATGGGTGTACTGGGGTTTCTCATGTTGTTCGTGGCCTGCATCAAGGATGTTATCAGCTGAATGGTACCTTCCTGAGCTCCTTGGCTCTATCGGCTTCCGCTGTTCCTTCCACGACGCTTGATACTCTGCAAAGGTTCCCAGGCGCTGTGGCTGTTCAGATTTCACAATCCTGTCAGCAGCCTTATTGCTGCTACTGAGGTGGACGTTATCTTTTGAAGCATGTGCAGTTTCAAGTCCAACAGAGGCTGCCCGACCTCTTCTCTCATACCATGGCTCCTCTCCCTCTTGTCCACCATGAGCTTTCCTATCCAGCCTCTCAGGCTGTCCCTCAGCTAGACCGTGGGGAGCTGGTTTCTGAGTGGGTTTCCTATATGCAGGCTTACTTGTTTCTTCAAAAAATTTCCACCTGTCTGCAAATGAGCCCAGGGCTTCTTCAGATGTATTTGGACGGCAATGAGCACGGCACTCATCCTCTGACATCCCCACCTCATTCATCTTCTCTGGTTCAGAGTAAGACTTCAGTTTTTGCTCTGTTGTGAACCTCTTCCTGGCTCCAATGCGAGAAACGTGATGAGTTCCACTCCCTGTAGGGTTCGGTTTAGCTTGTGTAGCCTCAAGGAATCCAGACGCATCTTCAGAAACCAAAGCCAATAACGAAGAGTTGTAACTACCAGTTTTCTGCTCAGGTGACCTGGGGAGATATTCAGCAGGGCTGGGCTCCAAGTCCCGCCGTCTGAAGGATGTCGCTCTCAGAACCCTGGCCTGTGCTTCCTTGAGGTGATCTTTGTAGCTGCTGCTAAAGTTTGTGTCTGGGGAGATGGTGACATTTTCTGCTGAATCTGGCTTCCAGGTCTCATTACATTCCTCTGTTTCAGATGACCCTACTAACGTTGCAGTGCTTCTACTTTTCTGCAGCTTCGCCCTTCTCATTTGGATCTCATTTCTCAGGGTTGTTGCAAAACGATCGCTCCTTCGTGCCTGTTTAGACAAGTGAGTGTCAAATGGGGCCTGCCGCTCTGTTACCGCTTCTGGACTGCTGTCAGACTGTTTTTTTCCTTCCTGAGCTAAAGAGTGCAACATTGGGGTCTTCTGAGGAGAAATCTTGCTACTTTCATCTTTCCCCCACCTAAAATCTTTCTGAGCAGATCTGTTTTCAGTGGTAAGGACACAGCCCTTTACATACTCCTGTTGACTGTACCTAGTTTCACTTTCCTCAGAGCTGCTCTCAAAGTTTTTCTTTTGTCCAGACTTTTCAGTATGACTGGGTTTTTTAGCTTCTTCTACTACAGCACACCGAGCATCACCGTCTTTGTCCACTGGGTAATGACTACTGCTCTCACATCCTTTCAGTGAAGATTCAACAGACTGTTGAGGTAGATAGTATTTTGGTTTTTGGACCATTGTGACAACTGCAGGGTTTTCCTGAGGACCAAGTGATGCATCGGCCCCCACTGCAGGTTTCCAGCTGTCATCCTTGAGTTGCAGTGGCTTTGAGCTTCCCTGAGCAGGCTGTTTTGCTGTCACGCAATAATAGCGACTCTGTCCAGTGTTGTCCACCTTCTGTTCAGCAGCACTGTTCGAAGAAGAGGAAGGGTTGACCAGACTGGCATGGTTTAGACTGTAGCCATGAAAATGATCCATAGGTAACTCCTGAATGCCACTATAGGGCAGATAATGTTGCTGATCTTTAGGTGCAGCTAAAATTCTTGCATTGTGAAAAAAAGTGCTTTCATCGCTGTACTGGTGCTGGTGGTGGTAACTGTAAGTAGGCTGCGCAAACCGAACATCAGTACTGGACAAGGACGACTGCAGTTTGTTCACAGTTCCTGCATTACTATTGTGCCTTTCACCAGCTGAGGAAAAAGTGTGTTCTGAACTGAGATCAGATTTATAATTTGAGCTGCTGACCCTCTTGTCACATGCTCTGGAGGGCCGTCGCTGCTGCTCCACAGTTTCCAAGTTCCAGTCACTCCTAGGCTGAGATCGGTTCAGGGCTGTAAAGTGCTGCGTGCTGGCACCTTCTGAGTACACAGGACCATGGGCTTTCTCATGGCCCTTAGTAGCAGCAAAGCTGTCACTACGAAGAGGTGGAGGGGGAGGAGGAGGAGATGAAGACTTCTTCTTATCAGGAACATACCAGACAGGTCCAAAACTGGATCTTCCAGAGCCAGTGAGCTTGCAATCGGGGTGTTCCTCTATTCTGGGACTTTTGTTGTTCTCATATTGGACGGGAGCTGGCAAATACCCAGCTTTGTCCTCTATTCCACTGTTGTCACTCAAGAACTGGCCAGGCTTGTTTCCATGCTTCGCAGTCTCCCAGTGTCCTACTTTGTAAAGCATGTTCTCTGTTGAAGAAGTGTCTGCATTGGATAGAGTATGATCAGGGGTGCTGGAACTCGTGGAGAAAGACCCGTAGGCTGAGTCCCGCTTGCTTTGGCTCCCTAGATGATCAATGCTACTATTAGACCTTGCAGAAGAAAGTCTTCCATACTGGGCTACCTGGGGAGTGTGGTCCCAGCTGTCCATACTTCCCAAAGAGCTGAATTGGTCAGAAGTCCGATATAGACTTGATTGATCCCATGAGTTCGACAGGTCATGAGAAGAACAACTACAGTAGGAAACAAACAAAACGCCTCCGCATAAATATACCAGTAAAAAAATGCCACAATACAATTATACATATATTTATATATACTATAACCAATATTATACATAACTATTTAAAGAATATTATTTATATATTTTATATAATTTTTATATGGCATATATATTATATATATTTTAAATATCATATATATGTATACTTATAATATAAATTTATATATTTATAAACAATTTTACTAACATTGGTTAAGATCCATCTGCATAGCAGTTACTCAAGACAAACAATCTAATAAGCTTCAACACAAAGTCAGTGCTTTATCTTTATGATTTGCCAGTGATTCAAAGCTTGAAACCTTAATTAATAACTCAGCTTCCCTTTGTAAGTTTACCAATAAGAAATACACATTTATCTCCTTCAAGGCTCCCCTGTCCCTCTGCAAATTGTTGATTTTGCTGACTTGACTTTTAGACAAATTTAGTTTGAACTCCATTAGCTCCCTCTTTCCCAGGACAAACACCAACTTATTTTTCAGCTTATTTTCTGGGCACTCTGATTCTTCCAGATATTAAACTCATGTACTTCCCTGTTCATCTCTTCTAATCTCACTCCAAATTTCTTCAGCCCATAAAGTTATTCCCTTATCCTGTTTACCCAAATCTGCCCATTCATTTAATATTTTTATTTTCCAAACCGAGGTTCACTAGAAACATTTGCCTCAAATGCCACCATTTCAGTTCTGAGCCTCCACAAGCACCTTGCCAATGTGGTTTCAAACCACTCTCAGGCTGACACCCTTACAACAATGTCATTCAATTCCACCTGGTTCCACAACACTTGACAGGAAAATGTCAGGAGGAGATGCCAGAGCAATGTAAGCTCTGCATGGCCAAAACTAAACTTGTGAACTTCCTTCAAGAATCCTTACTGTCACCAGTTTCTCTCTGCCACTCTTTCCTCTACAGAAATGTCATCTTTGACACTGTACTTTCTCTGGATCACTTGCCTAGGACACTATTTCAAAATCTTGCTGCTTTTGTTGTTTTTCTACCCAGTTTTGTTCTGTTTTCTTTATCTTGTGTCTTTCACAGCACCTACCTCCTGTCAATCCAACACACTGACGCTGAAACGATAGTCTTTCCAATTATTCTCATCACATCTCCCTGTTTGAACTTCTCTGGCAGCCCCTCCTGCTTTTATATACCAAATTCACATTCTTGCCCTTGCATGCAAAGCCCCTTGGTACAAATCCCAGAATTATTCCACTTCCCTGTAGCTATAATTATATGAAGCATCTATCAAATCTCATGCAGTAAAGAAACCTGTGAAAGCTAGCAATGAAATTAGATTAGTTCACATAAAAAGTATAAAGGATGATATAGATCTTTTTTTTTCCCTGTCAAAAATATTGCAAAGGTCAATGAAACAGTTCTTTGGAATTCAGCATTAACAGGAGAATTGTTTTTTTTCCCCTCTATTACTATAGCCTTTGTAACTTTTTTAATGCAATGTGGTCAAAAGTAATTTATGTGAAATAAGAGAAGGTATACTTTGTGCTTATTTCCTAAAAGCATTTTATTAACAAGATACACTAGATTGGCCTCATCTTGTGAGGTTTTTTTTGTTCCTTCGTTCCTTTGTTTTCAGGATTTTAAAACATCTTGCTGAATACTTAAAAGGGACTCAATTGTCATCTTAGGCAGATACTGTGGTTCACATAAAAAGTGTCTGGGTAATTATTAGGATCTCCTTTGTTAATGAAGAAGTAAGCCAGATATTGCTATGAGTTGCTGATATTTTCCCCCCTCTTCAGCACTAAGGAGATACTTAGCATCAATTAAAATAAAGATGACACTCGTGCAGGAAAGCCTTAATGTACAATTTACAAGTCTCAATGTAGATCTGCTGGTATCAAATGTATAGCAGAGAGAGTCAGCATAAAAGGTCAAAGCCCTGCTAGAAAATGCCTAATGGAAACCCAGCAGATGCAGCAAAAGCTTCAAAGAAAGGACAGGAAAGTTTCTGATGGTCTGTTACTGCAAAGCATGGCCTCCTGTGGTCCTCAGCTGCGGGGCAATCCTCCCATAAACCCTGACATGGAAGAGAGTCCAAAAGCCATTTCTCTGCCCAAGCCTGGCATGCCAGGATATCCTTCTCTCAACAGCATTTTTAGAGTGGATTCACAAAAGCACCTACCCTGCTGGTTGAAGTCTAGCAGGTAAAATCCCGGAATAATCTACAAACACCATCCTCAGCCACTTGGGGCTATAAGCACCCCCCCACCCCTGCAACCCTGGGATATGAGTTTCTGCTTCTGGGCATCCCCAGAAATGACATCATCTCAGCAAATCAGACCACACTCAGGATTACAGACCAGATCTACCTCACCCTGATTGCCCCAAAACTCAGTTTAAGCAGCCTTCTCAAAGCATACTTGTCTCACACCCACAGCTGTAAGGCCAGAACAAAGTAGAAGAGGTTGTTGGTTTGAACTGCACACCCAGGGGCATGAAAAAAAAATTATAAAATCTTCTATTATAGTATACCCTACTGGAAGAAAATATAGTATACCCTACTGGAAGGTCTAAACTTTCAGCAACTTAAGATAGTTCATAGCCACATCTCCCAGAAAAGTGTACTCAGCCTTAGTCTAGGGTGGGCTAGGAAAAAAGTCTGCATCCATGTTGTTAAGGTATTATTTCTGTGAAAAAAAGTGAGCAGAAGAGTCACAGATGGAAATTAAGGCACCAAAAGCTTATAAGGTCTAGCTCTCTAGCCTTGTGTGAGAGGCACCTAGACCTGGCCTAGTGCTCCCAAGATAGCTTACAGGTTTTGAATGAAAGTCACATGATAAAAAATACACATTTAGTGGTGGATGTGGAGAGCTGGGCTCCCTCTCTCCTGGCAACGCTGGTACAGTCTCTTCTGGTCTCTCTTGTCTTCCTCTAGCTTCATGCACCTTCTCAAAGGTCCAAATGCAGTAGGCTGGCAAAAAAACTCCCACCAAAACCAACCCCCAAAACAAAATAAAATCAAATTACCTATAGCTTAATCTAGCATCTACCTAAGTAGTAAGGACAATTTTCAGATGGTCATTTTGTTCAGCTGCGCCGCAACCCCCCAACCACATAAATTCCAGGTATATCCTGCTTGGAAGAGAGCAAAAGTATCTCTCTCTCTCCGATTGAGTTCTCCATGTTTTAGAAGTGATTTGGTTTTCACACTCACAGAGAGAATGCAGGCAGGCACATACAGAAGAAGTTTTAGGCTGTGAATACCATTCTCAGATGCTTAGCTCAAGGAAGGACAAGAAATTCCAGGATCCCATCCTTGGGCTAGAAATACACCCTCCTGGGGCTATTTCTATTATTTCTTTGCATGCTGCTGCCTTCAGCCACTGATTGCTGTGCATCCCGTTCAGCTTGGTGCTTGACTTAAGAGTGCACGCTGCTTCTTGGTTTTCTGACCTGTGCTTTGAAAAGTGGGCGTCCTCTGAATCTGCTCACCTTCTATTTTGCAGATAAGCAAGCCCAAAAAACCTCCCTCTGTAGCTGGGATCCTCAAAATACCCACTCTGGGAATGCTGGGCTTCCAGCAGCTGCACTCTGAAGTCAGCTCTGTCACTGAAATTGTTTTGGGCAACAGACACCAGGACTGACAGATCTCCCAAACACATCATCTTTCAAGTGGGCAGCACAGGCAGAACTCTGGTATTACGCTGTACTAAAGTCACTAAATCTTTCAGCAGCATCTGAGAAAGCAGAATTTGCCCTTTTTATTAATATTGATGTCTACCAGCAGTTGCTGCTATTTCTGATATGGGGTGGGGGAGGGCATTGCTCTAATCCCCTCCTCCTTTTCCTTTACACCCAGAACTTCCTGCCCAAAGCTAATTTCAAACTGGTCTTGAAACAAATTTTTTTTCTTTCCTTTTCTAACACATTGTCATTCACCCAGCTCCTATCAAGACACACTTTGAGACATGTGTCTTATAATATTTTGCTCTCACAAGGTACAAGGACAATCATCAGGAAGATTAGGAAGCATATATTGATTTACAGCTCTGTCAGAAGACTCAGTAGACCAAAAGTACAAATCCTCTGGAGTTAGGATTGCAATCAGGAACTCTATGAAGTGTTTAGAAATTTCTGAATTTTGTTTCTATGTACAAGGACTTTTTCTGTCTTCAAATCTATAAATCTACATGGAATTTAAATACAAACTCTCTAAACCATTGTAAAACAGTAGCAAATATAATCAAGGATTTGAGAAATATAATGTGCTAAAACTCCTGCTAATGAAGTATTACAAAATGCATTTAAAAAAACTTTATGTCTAAATGTTAACACTCACACTTTATTCAAGTGCAGATGGCAAGTTATTTTAAAAACACTAGGGAGCTTCTAAAGAAAACAAACAATGTAAAAACAACCATAAAAATGACGTGAAAAATAAAAAACAATCTTGACATATGAATGTTCTTCTGTTTTAACTACCATGAAAAATTAACATCAAGAAGTAATGATGGAGAATGTACAGCAATAAATATAGAAAACACAAGCCTACTTTCCAAACTGGGTTTGTGTACCAGATTAATTTTCTTTAATGATCAGCATAACTATGGCCCAATGGGAACTGAGAAGAAAAAAATGACAAAAGAAAAACAGAATAAAATAAAAAAATCCTTGTGAAAATGCTGAAGAATGTCACCTACAAGCAGGAATCAAACAAGAAGTTGTAACCAGACACAAACAGGCACTACATAAAAGTTTAAAGTTTCACAGCTAAAATTGCATGGGTGCCAGCCTTTCTCCCCTTGTGCTGAATGAGACCTAACAAATATTAAGGTGTTTTAAACAGGAACTGAAAATCATTGGTCTTATTATCTCTCTACACAAGCAAGAGAACAGCTGGAGGGAAGATCAGATTACAGAAAGACAATTTAACTAATAAAACCAGTAATACCTTAAAGTCTAACAGGAAAACATTCTGCACTCGCCCTCTAGGAAATGGCTTTTTAACAGTCTGAAATAGTATTTTTCAATTTCTTCTCCCTTTACTATTTCACTTCAAGTATGTTAATTTTTATGGTTTCTTTTTGCTTACAAAGGCTTAGGATTTTACCAGCAGACACTGAGAAGAAATGCAGAGCAAGAAATATAATCTTTGGAGTGCCTTTAAAGCCAGTTTCTTACCTTTCAGTTACATGCACATATCGTTTCTGAAATCCACTCATCCATATGTCAAACTTTCCATGCTCCCCCTTCAAGCACTGAAAGGCCAGGCAATACTAAAGATCATCCTGCCATTTGTGGTTTTATAAAAAAAAACCTCAGTGTCAGTGACCTACATTATTATTGTCTCGCTGTTGGAGCTTAATGAATGTAACTTAAACGGAGGCTCACCTTGCATGATAGCGCGAGTGCCAGGAAACGCAGGCATTGGATGAGGAAAGGTGTGACGTGGCTGTCTCAGGTTGACTTTCTGTAAATTTGGTTGCATGCCAGGAGTGAGGCCTGCAGGCTAGGTCATTTTTTCTGAAAATGAGAGAGTTAGAGTGTACTGGTTTAATGCAAACAGTTCAATAAGGCAACATGCAGAAAAAAAACCCAAACCAAACCAAAACAAAAATGCTACACAGATAGGATATAGGCATCATAACTTTAAATGACATCAAATACGACAACTTCCTACATGCATGCCAGTTTTGAAAAGACATCATCATTCCTCTAAAATGCTTGAGATGCAGTGAAACACCAATAGCCTCCAAGGGCTGTGTTTGGGTGTTTTGTGGTTTTTTTTGGTGTGGTTTTTTTTTTTTAATTTTTTATTTTCTTTATTTTGAGGGTAGGGCAGTTTTTATGAGAGGTGGAGACAGGCAAACAAATTTTAAAGTAACTGACATGTACAGACAGCTTAACAGTTAAAGCGAATACCGAGACTTATGACTCTCTTACAACATGTCAACAGTACAGTAGGGCTTTGGCAAGGTTTTACTGTAGCTATGTGCTTATGGGAGGAGGTGGGAAGAAAAGAGTTAATGACAGGAAGGAATAAAGCCATGTATATTGTTTCTTACAAGTTAGTAAGAGTGATACAACTAATAAGTTTAACTCCAGCCAAGTTCTGCTTCATCTCTTGAAATGTCTGGCACTTCAGGTATGCAGGAGTTTTTTATTTGGTTTGGGTTTTTTTCTAGTTTTTAAAAAATAGACCTCAAAAATAGTTCATAAATTCAAAGTCCCCAAATATCTCCCTGCATATCACCTCCAAATGTACATACTCATGTAACTGAAGAGATCCCTTCTAAGAAGTTCGACAATAAGTTAAGAGCTTTGTACCTTGCAAAATTTCTGCAAAATTACTCTACACCCCTCTGCCTCTTCCTTCTGTTCAGGAATTAGTAACAACAGCTTGCACTTCCTTTCAAGGACTTGCTGTTTGTAACGCCTCTCAGCACTCACGAATTAAGTGCATTCTTTTTCCCCAACGTTAAACAAGCCTTCTGGATGGAATTCAGCTACTTCTGTTTCAGTGAACAGATGCCAAGCACGGGCCACTTGTCTAGACCCTCTCAGTCACCCAGGAATGAAGCGGGAACTTCTTGAAGGTAATTCATCCTGCCTTTCTTTCTTTGGCTCATCCTGGGGGAAGCGCCATTTAAAATTCAGACGAGGGATAAGGCAAGACAAATCCCATCCTTTCAAGCCACAGTCTGAAAGAAAGGCTTAAAAGACCTTAGCTCTTGAGGGTTTTTTTTTTGCACTTACATATTTATGAAATTTATTACTGCAAGGTTATGTAATTTGTCTAATTTACAAAGCAATTTGCTAAGCTGAGAAAGTGTTTCCTATTTTCAACTTGAACTCTAAAGGGAGTTCTACATTTTTTCACTCGTTCTCCCTTTTTATAAATTAGGGCTATCAAGACCGTCACTGGGTTTAGATAACAAAACTAAAGTTCATTATAAGCCAAGTATCTCCAAAACAGGTCAAATTTGAGTACATGGCTTTCTGCAGTACATTAAGGGAGATCTGCTGAATTCCATGGTGAATTGCCTTTCCAAACTCTGTATGCAGGACTACAGGAGGAGAATAATAATTCTACAGGGAAGCTGTAATTTTGCTAAGAAGTGTAATATCATTACTGTCACTAAAAAAAAGAAGTAATTGTTTCCATAAACAAAAGCCTACTCTTCCCAGCATGAAGAAAGAGAAAGCAGTTAAGCAGAGCATCACTATGTTGTTCTTTCTTGGTAGAGTACAAAATTCAGAGCATCAGCAGAGGAGCCCAAATACTCTCAGAGCAAACAAGTGCACAAGATTCTGCTCAGCCATGTGATGCCGGGCTCCAGATGGTTCTTGCATACTCCAAGGGCCCCAAGCCTGTCTTCAGGTATGGAAAAAAATCATTCCACTCTTCAGCTGCACAGAACATCCAGGGTTTTTTTTTCTCCACAGCTCACCTCTAATGGTACTCCACAGCTCACCTATTTAGGCAAATTCAACAGACCTCCTAGGTATCAATGGAGCAAAAAGGTTTATCTGGTACAAGACAATTACTTTTCTATGATGCACCACTAAGGAAACAACAAGACTAGAAAACTAGCACCAAACAAGCTTGACAAAAGGAAGGTTGGGAAAGAGGATTTCTGTGACGGTTTGCTATGGGTTTGGCACATGGTAGAGGAATTCAACCACTGGGAAGGAACAGATGGGATGCACTTGTAAAGTCAGTACTGTACCTCATGGAACTTCTCAAGATCTTCATAAGATAGTTTCTCGCCACATGAACATCATTTTCAGATGGCATTTTCTGTGCTACAATATCCATCACCACTTTCATCTTCCTGAGCAGCCAAGTAAGGGGAGGAACAGACTGAACTGAGTTGTGATGTAAGGCAAGTCAAGGGGACAAGAACTTACAAGTTGATTAATTTTTTTTTTTTAATTTGTGGATACACATATATTTTCTTTTTTTTTTTTTTTGACATAGTAGTCTGAACAGCCTAAAAATACTGGTGGGATACCTGGAGGGTGTAATCACGTAGACACCTGCTTTTGTTGAAGTCCACAACATGATGAAATACTGATTTACTGGGCATAGTTAACAGTGCTTTCTGCTGGATTTTCACCATTTAATTGCATTTACTACTTCCTGCATTTCAAGAAACAATTTTTTTCTAACAATAAGTGGAGCACAGCATGACTACAGATTCCAAAACTCAGCACAAATGGGTAGAAGGACTGGAAAGAAAAGATTAAATGACTCAAACCAGGAATATTTTGCTAGCAACTAAAGATGCTGGAAGCAGAGCATTTATATTCTAATGTAATACCTCTGTACTAATTCTGAGTGACAGAATGAGATCATCTGAACCTACAACTCAGAAAACCTCTAGCATTAATGGAAACATTAATAAGAGCATTTCACTGAGAGTGTCTTTTTACCAGTACTTTTACAAAAGATGCTGGAAGGAGAATGCTGGTAAGCTTTGAAGATACAATACAAAGGTAAAAAAAACCCCAAACAATTTCTATTGACTATAAGCAATCCATTAGATAGTGGTCTCAATGACATGTGTGTGCAAATACTTTAGCAATAAAACAACCTTTCCAATCCAGATTTTCAGAATAAATCTGTCCTTTGTAGTTACTGCTTGGATGTCATTAAGAAAGACATTCTGAATTTCACAGGCTACAGAGATTGGAGATACTGGCTTAGATTGCTGCAGCAATACTGAGGAGGTTGGCTGGATGGCAGGGGGGGAGAGAAAATGTACTTCCTTGACCAGAGAGAAAAAGAGAGAAAAATAATTAAGCAGATTTATCTGTAAATAACAACAAAAATCAGAAAAATATCTTAAAAATTAAAACTAGACAGGGAATTGAATAAAGTAACTGAACTACCTCAGCATACAACAGAAATATCAAAGAATATGAGCCATTTCCTCTGTTTTCAGACACATTCTGAATTCCTGTAGGCACCGTTCACATAAAAGGCCAGCAGATAGAACAACAAAGGGATGTACTGCTCCCACCCCCCAAATTTTTGTTCTATTCCCATGTACCAAAGAGCACCCTTGTTGTAACCCTACCATACAGGCTTTTGCGTTTGGAGTCCCAAAGCAAAAGGAGGGCAGGCGTCTCCAGGGTCCCGCACCCAGGTGGAAAGCAGTCACTAGCCTGTGTTTGGCTGTGGAGGTTTCGTTCTCACCCTCCACTGTATCACAGAGGACAGAAGGCCCGACTGGAGCGGCAGCCGCACAGGACAGAGGCCGTATGGTATTTCGGAAAGGGAAAATTAGCTCTTCATCCCGCTTGGCGTTTGTCTCATTGCTGGCCCCTTCTCTTTGGCTCAAAGGAGCGGTTTTAATAGCAGCAGTGCTGACATACCCACACAAAGAGACTCTGACCCATCTCAAGAACGAGGCACGGAACAGTTCCTACGGAGATTTTTCAGGTAAAACCTTGGAAATGTGAAAATGAACGAAGGCTCATACTGATGGGGCACTTCATCCAGGATCGCCCTGCCACTTCCCTTTTTCGAGGCTATCTTCTGCTAGTTCATGTCCTTACGCTGCTTGAAATTTACTGACCTGCATGACTACCTCTCAGATTACATCTAAATAATTCATCACAATGGC